>JAAALK010000080.1:43695673-44248569 GCA_019279435.1 Zizania palustris | reverse complement strand
TTAAGCATCCAATGAACAGTGGCTTGCTATCAAGCAGATAAAAGATAGCTAAAGCAGTCCTGCCTAAACATGCTAGATTCAAGACTAAGCAGTGAGCATGATTTGATTTTAAAAATAAAACATCATGCACATGAATGTTCCAGATGAATTAACAAGAGCTGAGCTGACATGATTTCATGAATTATAAGCAGACATATAAGTGCAAAATATGTAAATGCAATTTCAACACAATTAGACAAAGGCACATCCATCTAAAACAGCTCCCCCTCACAAAATGCCATAAGGGTGACAAATGCCAAGTTCCCCACGCAAGTAAGCAAATCGAGAAGCATCGAGGGGTTTTGTAAAAATGTCGGCAAGCTGGTGTTGGGTATCAACATATTGTAGTTCAATATCACCCTTCTCATTGTGATCTCTGAGAAAGTGATACCGTACATCAATGTGTTTGGTTCTGGAGTGCTGAACCGGGTTGTTTGCAATACAAATAGCACTAGTGTTATCACAGAAAAGTGGAACACTCTTATAATCTAACCCGAAATCCCGCAAAGTGGAAACCATCCCCAAAATCTGAGAGCAACAGCTAGCTGCAGCAACATATTCGGCCTCAGCCGTTGATTGTGCAACACTAGACTGTTTGCGGGAAGACCAGCAACCAGAGAAGTACCCAGAAAATGACAAGTACCAGAGGTACTCTTCCTATCAATTCTACACCCAGCAAAGTCCGCATCGGAATAACCTCGAAGACATAAAGATGAAGACGCTGAATACCATATGCCAAATTCTAGGGTGTGTTTGAGATACCTTAGAATGCGCTTAACCGCTTGGCGGTGCGAAGCTCGTGGTGAAGCCTGAAAACGAGCGCACAGACACACAGCGAAGTGTATGTCCGGCCTCGTGGCAGTCAAGTAGAGGAGGGAGCCGATCATGCTCCGGAACTCCTTCTGATCTACGGCTTCTCCATCTTCGTCAGGGTCCAATGCTACAGTTGTAGCCATTGGAGTGGCGAGGGGCTTCGCATCGGACATGTCGAACTTCTTGAGCAGGTCCTTGGTGTACTTTGTCTGGTGGACAAAAGTACCTTGTTTGCTTTGCTTGATTTGCAAACCAAGGAAGAAGGTGAGTTCACCCATCATGGACATTTCAAATTCCCTGCTCATGGTATCTGCAAACTCGGCAAACAAAGCATGAGAAGAGCCACCAAAGATGATATCATCCACATAAATCTGCACTAGGAGAAAATCTTTGCCATGCTTGAGAGTAAACAAAGTTTTATCAACAGAGCCCATCAAATACCCTCGCTCAAGCAGAAAAGACTTAAGTCTATCATACCAAGCCCGAGGGGCCTGCTTGAGTCCATAAAGAGCCTTATGAAGTTTAAGGACTTTATGCGGGTACTTGGGATTTTCAAAACCAGGGGGTTGTTTTACATAAACATCTTCACCTATGAAGCCATTAAGAAAAGCACTTTTGACATCCATTTGATAGAGTTTGAATCCCCGGGATGTCGCAAAGGCAAGCAAAATCCTAATGACCTCAAGGCGAGCAACAGGTGCAAAGTTTCAGTAAAATCAATCCCTTCTAGTTGAGAAAAACCCTGAGCTACAAGTCTAGCCTTGTTTCTAACTATAGTCCCATCCTCCCCTTGTTTATTTTTGAAAATCCATTTTGTTCCAATGAAATGAACATTTGGTGGAGGATCAACTAAAGTCCAGACTTGGTTTCTCTCAAAATTTTCAAGTTCCTCATGCATGGCATTGATCCAACTAGAATCAGAAAGCGCATGACTAACATCTAAGGGCTCGAAAGAAGCAACAAAAGCAGAATTAGTGAAATGAGCGTGAGAACGTGTTACCCTTTGATCAAGCTCACCAATGATCTGCTCGGGAGGGTGCATCCTTTGAACATGGTGTGGAGCCTCACGGCGGGATGCAGTCTCCCCTCAACTTGTGCGTTGGAGTGGTCCAAGATGACCGATGTTGAGGTAGTCGCTTCGCGACCTCGTGCTGAAGTAGTTGAAGCGGGGTCAGCTTCGGGGGTTGACGTCGAGGGTAGTAGGGGTTCATCCTCGAATTCTCCGAGATCTTCGTCTTCGAATAAGGTCTGTTCCATGTCGTGTTCATTTGCCTGTTCAAAATCAGAACTAACAGAGGGGGTTGATTCATCAAAAGTCACATCACATGACTCGATGACAGTGTTAGTTTCCAAATTATAAACACGATAAGAATGACCATGAGTAGTATAACCCAAAAAGATCCCGTCAGAAGATCGCGACTCAAATTTATCAAGTTACCACGTTTTAGGATAAAGCAGCGACAGCCAAAACTCGAAGATGAGTAACCTTGGGCTGTCTCCCAAAACGCAGCTCATAAGATGTCAAATTTAAATTGAGCGCAAGAAGATTCGGTTTGAGATGTAACAAGCAGTGTTCATGGCCTCAGCCCAGAATTTTCTAGGAGTCCTATGCTCATCAAGCATCGTCCTAGCCATCTCAACCAAAGTGCGGTTTTTCCTCTCAACAACACCGTTCTGTTGAGGAACCCGCGGAGCAGAGAATTGATGTTCTATGCCATGCTCCATGCAAAAGTCAACAAAGAGACTATTTTTGAACTCGGTGCCATTATCGCTTCGAATGAATTTTAATGCACCAGGGAGTTCAGTGAAAAGTCTCAAAGCCAAGCTCCGAAAGTGTGAAAACACTTCGTCCTTGCTGGCAAGAAAGAAGACCCAAGAGTAGCGAGAGAAATCGTCGACAATAACTAAAACATACCACTTGCCGCCTAAAGAACTAACCCGAGAAGGACCTACAGTGTCCATGTGGAGAAGTTCTCCGGGCTGTTCAGTCATCACTGTGGTGACTGGCGAATGCGAAGCGGCAATCATTTTACCATGTCGACAAGGAGCGCAAACTAAATTCTTCTCAAACTTGAGCTTGGGCAATCCTCGGATCAGACCTAGGGCGCTCAGACGAGCGAGCAACTCAAAGCTCATATGCCCTAGTCTCCTATGCCACTTCCAAAGCTCAGAAGTTGAATGTGCAACAAGACAATGAGAAGACCCAGACGATTCTGAAAAATCAGCTCCAAAAACTCTCCCAACCCTAAAGATCTTACACACCACAACGCCATCAGAATTGAGCACTTGCGAAGTATCGCGATGAAATCGCACTTCGAAGCCCTCATCAAGCAACTGAGATACAGACAAGCAAATTGTATCCCAGGTTCTCAACCAAAGCAACATCTTTGAGAGTGAAGTTCGAATTAATTCTTACCACACCTTTACCTTTCACTCTACTCCTTCGATTGTTTCCGAAGGTGATATGTTCCCTTTGCTTGGTTGTGGTGAGGCTGGAGAACCAAGTTGCATCTCCGGTCATGTGGCGCGAACAACCGGAGTCCATGATCCACGTGCCCTCCAAGCCTCGACCTGTCGCCTACACACGATAAGAATGTCTCGATCGCTCAGTGCTGGGGTGAGTGAAATAATGACGAGGCATCCAGCACTGAGTGATACGAGTAGTAGGCGCAGTAAAAGTAGACGGTCTACGCACAGGAAAATCGAAATGATGCAAAGTGCGAGGTCTACCTACATGCTGTGAACGAACAACATGTCGAGGTCTCCTACTCTGATGAGGTACAAATCTGCTAGCCCAAGGTCTACCACCATATGGAACATGGTGAAGACCTCGAGGAGCAAAACCTCTCCGAGAAGTACGAGGAGCCTCAAAAGCAGGACGATAGTACATCTCAGACTCATGCATACCTAAAGATGGGTAATGCATGTCCTGATAACTCATCGCCTTGTGCGCGTCGCTCATCCTTGATGCGACGAAAATAGAACCCAATCAAATGACCCGCCCGCTGACAATAGGAACAATGAAACACTCTCCTGGGGGCACTCTCATGGGTCACAGGAGCAACTCTCATAGGCTCCTTGGGTTTTCTCTGAGTGGTTTTCTTGGGAGGATTTTTCTTGGCAGGAGGAGTGGTTTTCTTTGGTGGATGGGTAGGTTTTTTGGCTGGTGGGGTGTCTAACAGAGCTCTCTCTTTCTCTAGGGTAGTGGGAGAGGTGAAAACAGTTTTAGTCTTACTGTCTGAAGGTATCCTCTCAAAACTCAAACCTAGAGCTACCCCTGCTCTGTCAGCACACAACTTGGTTTTGGCCAAGAGCAAATCCATCCTACCCTTTCCCTCAATGCATTTATTCACCACAGAAAGAAGGTATTCATTTTCAGACATGAGGTTTTCAGCTCGCTCTCTAACAGTGCCTAGCTGGTCCTTAAGGGTAATGCATGTGTCACACACAGGCTGTACATCCTTAGAACTACCGGCCCTCTCCAATCTAGCCTCCAAATCATGAACATGCTTATCACGTAAATTAATGCTATCGCGCAATAAAGAACAGTTCATGCAATCAATAACATCATGAGGTCTAGAATCCACCTCCAAAAGCTGCTTCTGTGCAGTCTCAAGCTCAGAGAGAGTTTGAGCATGAACAGAACGCAACTAAGCAAGCTCACTCATGACAACAGAACAGGACTCACATTCAGCATCATCAAATTTAGACTTAAGCATGGCATATTCAGTAGAAACATTTTCTAGCCTAAGTCTAAGGTCTTTTCTTTCTCTAGCGGCTTGCACAAGTAATCTATCCTGACCAAGCACTACTTCATTCAGCTCATCTAATTTAATTAGTAGCTGGTCAGATGATAGGTTTACCTCAGATGAGTCAAGCTCATCGCCGCTGTGATCGCTGTCGGCCATGAAGCAAAGGCTGGTGAAGTCCCTTCCCTTCTTGTCCTTCTTGTCCTCCTTTCTTGGGGACTCCTCCTCCTCAGAGCTTGACTCCTCAGTTGAGGACGTGTCGATGTCGCTGAGAGCAGCAACAAAAGCTCTGGAAGCGGCTTTGGCTACTTTCTTAGCCATCTTGCCGCGCTTGCCCTTCACAAAGGGTTTCCTCTCCTTGTGGTATTTGGGGCGCTCACTCTCATCTCTCTTTCTGAGCTTAGGGCAATTAGCCTTGATATGAGAAGTGTCACCGCATTCAAAACAACCACCAAAACCACTTATCCTCTGATCCCGTCTTTCATGATGAAAACGGGTGAACCTCCGGGCAATGAGAGCAAGCTCATCATCAGCTAGAGTATCCACCTGCTCCTTTGTGACGGAGACCAGGGAAGACAAAGCAAAACCATCTACAAAAACACAAGTACCAGATGTGCTTGGTTCTGCAGTGGTGCCACGGCTAGTGCTAGAAACCAATGCCAATGGCTGTGGCAAAGAGCTTCTGTGCACAGCAAGAGATGCCTTGGCAATCTCTGTGGACTTCAGCTTGCTAAAGAGTTCGTCACAGGTCAATGTGTCATAGCCTGCGGACTCCTCAATGTTGGATATCTTCACTTCCCATATGCTACGGTCAAGAGCATAGAGAAGCTTGATAGCCCTATCGTGATCACTGTAAGCAAGCGTCCCGTTGGATCGCAAGTTACTCACTATCGCGTCAAAGCGAGAAAACATGGCATCTATAGATTCACCAGGTGCCTGCACAAACAGCTGATACTGTTGATTGTAGGTGCTTTGGCGCCTGGCCTTAATCTGAGTAGAGCCCTCATGAAAGACAGTGAGCGTTGTCCAAATCTCCCTAGCAGTCCTAAGGTGCTGCACCCTATCAAACTCACTTCTACTCAAACCGATGAACAATATATTTCTTGCCTTGGAATTGGCATTATACTGATCCTTCTCAGTCTGAGAGGTGCGAGTCTCAGGGATGGAGTATTGTGAGTCCACAATCTCCCAAATTGCATTTCCTTGGCTTAACAAGTAAGCCTCCATGCGCACCTTCCAGTATGCAAAGTCTGTCCCATCGAACAGAGGAATTTTACTGCCTCTATCCATGTCGCCAACAGATCACAAAACCGGTTAAGGTCAACTGGTGATCTTAACCTGCTCTGATACCAATTGTTGGACCGGAAACGGCGACCAGAGGGGGGGTGAATGGGAGCTTTTAAAATTTCGGGCTAAAAACTAGCCTTCGGTTTCAGTTCTGTCTTCTGCGGAATAGGCTTCGAACACTACCTTCGAAGGTCTGGTTCGGAGGTACTTCGACACCTTCGAACACAGGCTTCGGAGGAGCAAAAGTTCGAAGCCAAGAAGACTTCGCTCCACTTACAACCCTCGAAAATCTACTCTGCTAAGTCAGTGCAGGCTCCGCACACGGGGTGCTTTGAGCAGGCTTCGCACTTCACCCTTCGTAGGAGTGGACAGCCCTCTGAGGACTTCGACCAAGTACTTGGCGGCAGCAACTGGTGCTGGGCTTCGTACACGAAGGTCTACACGCACACAAACAGACTAAGCTAAGGGCTTCGACACAAGAAGCAAAACGGGCCTCGATCAGGGCTTCGCTAGTAAGCTGTGAGGTCTGGCCTCAAGTTACACAGAGCGACAGCACACTGAAAAACACACTTCGCACAAAAACACCCTTCGCCTAGACAGGCTACGGTGCACTATACTAGCGAGGTATGTAACGCGAGCTCAAGCAAAAAGCACACAGAAGCAGGGCTTCGCCGCTTGAACAAGGAACACAAAATAAATTGAACTATGGATGAATACAGTGAGGTATGTGGCTACAGGATCTCAACAGTAAATGCTCAAAGTGTTGAATGTTACCTACCGAGCCCCCATATTTATAGCCCACAGTTCACCCAAAGGAAATGACTACACTACCCCTAGGGTTTACAAAAGATTTGTCTCTACAGAACTAAGGGGTACAAAAGGTAGTCCACCTTTATTTTGGAGGCTTCTCTGTCAGCTTTGCAGAGGGGACAGTGTCAGCCTTTTTCAGAACAGACAGTGTCAGCCTTTGCAGTCTTTGACCTTCTGGAGTCCTCCCTTCGCACGCGAGGGTGCGGTAGCTTCGGTGAGAAGCCTGAAGCCAGATGGCCTTCGCTCCACCGAAGTCAGTCTCCGATACACTGACGGTTTTGAGCCAAAGTCGTCAAAGCCCTTGGGCCTTCGCACCAACACCTCCGGAGTGGACCACCACGGCTTCGCAGCTACTCCCAGCTCGAACTCCGTCGGTCCGTGTACCGAAGCCGTGCAGGCCGAAGCACCTCAAGTCAATCTTCCTCCGGAGCTAGCCTCGCTCCGAAGCCTTCCTCCCTCCGAAGCCCCACCTTCGGAGTACCACCCTTCGAAGTCCCTCCTTCGTCCAAGGCCTCCGTACGAAGCATTCCATGAGCCCTTCGTCGCAGTGTCTCTCCCCGAGCACACTCCTCGACGAGCCTCACCCGGACCATGCCTTCGATGCGCCTCGACTTCTGAGACCTTCGTCGGGTACCCTTCGAATGTCTCCCTCCGGAGCACACTTTGAATTCCTTGCCTCCGCAGAGGACTTGTTCCACCAACTCCGAAGTCACTCCATTCGGAGTACCTTCGAAGTGCCTCACCTCCGAGGACTTTGTCTCGGAGTACCTTCAGCCGGAGCCACGCTCCGCACTCTCTGCCTTCACCTGGCACGTCTCGACCCGAGGACCGACCCAGACCACCTTCGCAGCCACCGTGACGGAGCTCCCCGCTCCCCTGGCATCAAGCCTCCCGCTTGACCCAGGTTCACTTGCTGCGAACCTTGTCCGTCGCCTCCAAAGTCCCTGCGCACCACAGACAAGCAAACAAGTGTATCCAGTACTCCGGAGACCTCTCCGGCTTAGCAACCTCCGGTACACACTCCGGTGTACCGCCCAAAGTACCGAACCCTTCGGTACGAACCCAGTCATCGTGTACTGTCGGACCCCTCCGACAAGCACACTCCGCTGCACAGCTGCAGCAAGCAAACACCGAACACCCTTCGGTGAGAACACCTCCGAACAGCCTTCGGAGGTCCAACCTCCGAACCCCCTTCGGAGGTACCCTTCGAACAGAGGGTAAAATCCTGTCAATCACTCATCACAAAACACCGAAACCAACCCTTGGTTTCTCACATAGGTATACATGATTACCAACTTCAAACTCAAGTATTCTACGGCGATGATCTGTGTAGCTCTTCTATCGACTCTAGGCAGTCCGAAGGCGGTCGTGGATGATCTTGACTTGATTTTTAGCTAATTCAATAATATTCGGGCCAAACAGCTTTGTATCTCTTTTATCATCCCAACATAGCGGTGTCCTACACTTTCGCCCATATAATGCTTCATGTGGGGATATTTGTATGCTTTCTTGATAACTATTATTATACGAAAACTCTGCATATGGCAGGCATAGATCCCAACCGCCCCTTAACTCTAGAGCGCATGCTCTCAACATATCTTCTAATATCTGATTTACCCTTTCTATTTGACAATTTGTTTGAGGGTGATAGGCAATATTGAAATTCAGGTGGGTGCCGAGTGCTTCATGCAACTGCTCCCAAAACCTTGAGGTGTACTATGTTCCTCTATCAGATACAATTTTCTTAGGTCTCCCATGCTGACATACTATATTACTCGTGTACATATTGGCTAGTTGCTTGCTGTTATATGTAGTCTTGACTGGAATAAAATGAGCAACTTTGGTGAGACGGTCCACGATTACCCAAATAGAGTCGTACCCTCGTTGAGTGCGAGGTAGACCGGTGATGAAATCCATTCCAATCTCTTCCCATTTCCATTGGGTAATGGAAGTGGTTGTAGTTTCCCAGCGGGTTTTAGGTGTTCTGCCTTGACTCGTTGACAAATATCAAAGTAAGATACGTAGTCCATAATGTCTTTCTTCATCCCAGGCCACCAGAAATATTTCTTCAGATATTGATCCATTTTGTTACTTCCAGGGGCAGGGAATATGCTGACTGATGAGCTTCCATTAGGATTGTTTCTATGATATGCCTCTCATCTGGTACACATATATGTTTCCCCATCCATAAGGTTCCTTGATCATCAACAGTGAATTCAGAACACTTTCCCTGTAGTATGTTCTCTTTAATGGCCTTAGTCCTTGGATCTTTGAACTGAGTATCCCTAATATCTTGCTCCAAGGTATACATTATATCTAGGGTAGCTAGGATACTTGGTTCTACTATGATGAGTCTTAGCTTCTCGAAATCTTTGCACAATTGATCTTGAGCAGTCCCTACTTTTGCCATGTTGCAATACGCTTTTAAACTTAAGGCGTCTGCCACTACATTGTCCTTGCTAGGATGGTAGTGTATGCCTAAGTCATAGTCCTTGAAAAATTCTAACCACCTATTTTGCCTTGGGTTTAACTCTGTCTGGGTGAAGATATATTTTAAGCTTTTGTGATCAGTATACACTTCACATCTATTTCCCATCAAATAGTGTCTCCAGATCTTCAAAGCATGCACTACGGCTGCCAGTTCTAAGTCATGAGTGGGATAATTCTTCTCATAGGATCTCAGTTGCCTTGATGCATAACTCACGACCTTGTGGTCCTGCATCAATACACACCCTAGACCCTTTTTGGAAGCATCACAATATATTTCAAAATCCTTGTGAATATCTGATAGGGTGAGCACTGGGGCTGTTGTGAGTCTTCTCTTCAGCTCTTGATAACTTTCTTCGCAAGCATTGGACCATTCAAATTTCTTCTCCTTTTTCAGTAACTCAGTCATAGGCTTAGCAATCTTGGAGAAACCTTCTATGAATCTTCAGTAGTATCCGGTAAATCCAAGGAAACTTCGGATCTCTGTTACAGTGGTTGGTGACTTCCAATTCACAACTGTCTCAATTTTTTCAGGGTCCACCTCAACACATTTTTAAATAATAACATGCCCTAAGAAGGCAACTCTGTCTAACCAAAATTCACATTTTGAAAATTTTGCGTATAGTTGATTCTTTTTCAGTTGCTCCAAGATGAAACGTAGGTGGTATGCATGCTCCTCTTGACTGTTGGAGTATACCAGGATATCATCAATAAATACCACTATAAATTTATCCAAGTATTCCATGAACACTTTATTTATAAAGGTCATAAAGTATGTCGGAGCATTGGTTAATCCAAAGGACATCACAGTGTATTCAAACAAACCATATCTGGTGATGAAAGATGTCTTTGGTGTGTCTTGAGGTCTGATTTTTAGTTGGTGATAACCTGATCTAAGATCTATCTTGGAGAAGACCTTAGCTCTAGTGAGCTGATCGAATAAATCATCGATTCTAGGCAACGAGTACTTGTTCTTTATAGTGACTTCATTCAAGGCTCTATAGTCAACACACATTCTTTTGCTCTTGTCTTTCTTCTCAACTAACAGCACTGGTGCTCCCCATGGTGAGGTATTGGGGCGTACAAAGCCCAAGTTCTGCAACTCTTCAATTTGCCTTTTTACTTCTGCCAATTCTTTAACATCCATTCGGTAGGGTCTCTTAGCTATCGGAGTTGTTCCAGGTGCAAGCTCTATAGAGAACTCTATCTCTCTATCGGGCGGCATGCCTGGTAATTCTTCAGGAAAGACTTTGGGGTACTCATTTACCACTTGTACTTCCTCAAGATGGATGGCTTGAATACTGTTCAGGGTCGGTTTGGTTTGGTCCTTTTTTCAAGGGTATGCATGATTTCCATGCCATCTGGGCTTATTAAGGTAATTATTCGCTAGGAACAATTAATATTGCCCTGGTTTGTAGCTAACCAATCCATTCCATAGATAAGATCCATCTCATGAGTCTCTAGGATGATGGGGTGGGCTGTAAAATGAACCCCCCGTATTAGGAGATGTACATCAGGGTATGAATGATATGCCTTAATATCATGTCCAGGGGTATGTATAATCATTGGTATTCTTAAGTTTACTATTCTACACCCATTCTTTGCTACAAATTGTTTTGAAATAAAGGAGTGTAAAGCACCAGAATCAAACAGTACAGTAGCAGGGATGGAGTTGATTAAAAACATACTCATCACCACTTCGGGTGCATCCTGAGCAGTCTCTTCTTGCACGTGGTTGACTCAACCCCTTCCATAGTTGTTGACAGAGTGCAACGCTTGGGCACTGGCGGCTGGAGCTGGCCTGATCTGCCCTGCTATTGGAGCCTTGGTTGCACTGATATTAGAATGAGAAGGTGTTGCATTGCCTTGATTATGAGGACAATTCCTCGATATGTGCCCATAGTCGTGACAATTATACCACTGCACTCCATTGGGGTTAAAATCTTTGGTTTGGGTGGTAGGGGAGGTAGTGTTAGTTCTAGGGTTTGGGGTTGGGAATAGAGTAGTGGTGGTGGAGCATGGGATTGGTGGATAGAAAGAGCTCTGGTAGTTTGGCTAGGATATGGTGGACTGGTTTGGTGGGTTGAGTCTAGGATGGGGGTTCATACGGGAGCTCGAACCTTGCTGCAAGTTCCTTCTCTTACGATACTCATCAACCTCCTTCCTTGATTCTCAATTAGTAATGCCTTATTTATCATGTGTTGGAAGTTTGGAAAGTCTAAAGCTACCAATTGCATCCTTAGCCCCACATTTATTCCCTTCATAAACCTTCGGATATTTTTCTTGTCAGTATCCACTTCATCTGGAGCATACCTAGCAATCTTGTTGAAACGGCTTAAGTACTCGTTGAGTGTGGATGCTCTTTGTTTAACTTGTTCAAACTTTGTCCTCTTCATGTCAATGGAACTTTCTGGTATATAAGTATTCTTGAATACTTTAGTGAACTCAGGCCATTCAATGGCAACAACATCATTATGGGCGACACAATAGTTTTCCCACTAGTCCGCGGCAGGGCCACAGAGCAAATGTGAGGCATAAAGAACCTTCTCAGTGGGAGTGCATTGCACCAAAGTAAACTTTCTTTCTACGTCCTTCAGCCAATCATTAGCCTCTGTATGCTCGGTGGTAGTGGAGAACTCTGGTGGGTGGACTCTGAGAAAATCATTCAATTTATTTCTGCCAATTGGTGGTGGATGGGCTTGCTATGGTTGAGGTAAATTGGCTAGGTTTTGGGCTAGTCCTTGGAGGATCTGGGTTTGGATTGCCAGGATCTGCCTAACATCTAGCTCAGGTGGTGGAGGCATTTCTTGTTGCTTTTGGGAGCCAGTGTGGGAACTGATTAAATGTTGGCTTTGAGCTCCAGGAGAAAGTTCTAGTTCTTCCTCAAAACCATACCTTCAAGGTTGTCTTACCGGGCGTCGATCTCCCCTTGCCTTCTAGTGAATTTAAAATGTCCGCGAATTTCAGAAAATAAATCAACAAGGCACAAAACAAATAGCCAACATACAACGACAAATCATAATAAGTGTCACAAAATAAGAGTAGTATGGTCACACATGCACAATCATAGTCTGTTGTACCATCATTACAAATTCAAAAGAAACACATCAGCTACCAAAATGGCTCTAGCGGCGACACCAAGCTCGCTAGGCAATCATTCTAATACCATACTAACTACTCTTCACCATCAGTCATAGGCTCGATCTCCTCGGGGTCCTCCTCCTCGTCGTCATCCATGCCGGCTCCATCCTGCTCATCATCTACAATGATGTCGTCATAGTTGATGCTAGAGTGGTCGTCATGGTCCTCCTCATCATCATCATCTATTATCACATACTCCGACATGGTAGTAGCCTCAGAACGAATAGCTAGTAGAATAGGTAGGATAGGACATAGATCTGGTGCATCGACCAAAGAAGGCCCACTAGCGGAGACGACAATATTGTGTGCTGGTGGTGTCAGGGATGCCAGTGCAGGGTGTTGGGTGGGAACATCGAGTGATGGAGGTGGTGTGGGGATAATAGGCATCGGAGCTATGAGAACAACATCAGGTGGTAGGATAGGGATGGCTGGTAGTGGTGCATGTGGTGGGGCTTCATCAAGTAATGGCTCGACGACAGGCATAGGTACATCTGGTGTGGGTGAAATAGGAATCTCAGTAGGGGTAGGAGTGGCAGGTGGAAGCTGACTATGTAACGCCATATACTGCTCACGCAAAGTGTTGTAAGCAGCTATGAGGAGGCGATAGAAATGGTCCTAGGATCTAGCGAAACGGGCGAGGTGGGTGACAGTTGGATCAGTATAGCTCTGGGAACTAGCAAAACAAAGGGAGTCCCCCCATTACCTATAGTAGGAAGGTGTCTAAAAGCTGAGGTAGCAAGCTGAGCCTGGTGGATCAGGCATAAGCGGGAGGTGACGATGGCAGAGACTCCTTGTATGGCAGACTCTAAACTATGACTGGTTAAGGAGAACTCTCGCTCACGAAGTGCGGGTAGGTTAGGACGAAGGATGATGGTAACAGTGCAGCGTCGGGGAGTATCCTAGAAAAGCTCAGCATCTATGGTGGGTTCGGCATAGCCTAGGAATTGTGCGAGCTCACGTAGCTGTAAGGTAAACCCGTCAAACTCATCGGCCAAGGAGTAGTGTAACCTATGGGAGGCCATGCTGGACAATAAGAAAATAAATTTTAATCAGTAAATCAATTTTTGTAGGTAGATGCGTAGAACAAGAATGGATTGACATAATATTTAAGTGAGTATATAACTTAGGGCCTCTACGGGTATCGTTCCTAGGGCCAAGTTCTGCTTTGATACCACCTTTGTAACGACCTATCCCGGAACTCGGAAATACCATCGAGCGGGCCGAACCGGTACTTCATCGAAGACGAACGAATTTAAATAATAACGTTCCATACGACAGTAGTTTCATTGCAGACCTGAATATTACATCACGTAAGTCTTACATAGCTGCACAAAGAGGCATACCTCGCAGCGGTCAACACAACAAAAGAGTTCAGCGGAAGCAACACATCCCACAAAAGCTGAAACTACTGATCAACGACTTCTAATTGAGGACTAGGCCCAAAACCCTACTCTTCTAGATCGTCAACCGCGGCAACTCTTTCGTCTTCAAAGTTTTCCTCATCTTCCGGTAGATTGACGAACTATGGGGGTGGGGTAGAAAACAACAATGTTGAGTACTCAAGAGTACTCAACAAGTCTTGGGAGTAGTATACATGCAAGATACAAAGAGCGGCTATGGTTCTCAAAGAATGTAGTTTATATTATTCTAAGTGCTTATACCCACGGATAGAGGTCCCAACCTCTAACCGTTCCCACATAAAGTAGCAATAGTTCAAAAGCTAAACAACCTCTCACATTCTCACCAACCGGGATTGCTTTACAACAAATCCCAACATCATTTTCCATCAATTTAACAAGTCACACTTTTTCTCAATTTCACATATCACAACCAACCATCTAAACATCACATCTCTAACATCATTATCTCGGTACTAACTTACCCATCTATCGGGGAAGCGTTCACATTAACAACATCTCATCCCAATTCATTTTAACGCTCAACTAGTTTTCATCTCTCACATCACTCCCTATGAAGCCTTTCGACTTCCCGCTCCACACAGGAACATTAACCAACCACACAGGCTAGTCTTATACCTAACGGTATACTCTGGTAACGTCCGAACCCATTTCCTATTCAGTTTAAAACAAGTAAACACTACGCTAGGGAAGGTACATGAAATTACTTGCCCATATCCTTGGGCACGAATATTCGAACAGATCATACTTCAGCTGAAGGCGCACACTTTACCCTTGTGATTCAAACTCTACTCCGCTACCCATCGGTATAAGAGGTTCGAGACAAAGACTTTCCAAAGCAAACTTAGGATATCCCACTGCCACCTAGATGGATTCACGGTCAAGGATCCAGAAAAGTACGTCTTCCTTCTTTTCCCTAGCAATCACACGGGTGATCCACTTCTAACTCCTCAAATAACATCCACACTCTCGTGCCCGTTAGGGAATTTGCAAGTAATACCATGAGCCACCCCGTGATTCCACATCCATCGGCAGTCGGGCCATCCTAAACCCACTAAGTATTAGCCTAGGGGCACCTCTCATGTACCCATAAGGTTGCACGATGTTGTGCTCATGCTTTCCCAAGGAATCGGTCCTTAGTAGTCTTTATAATACACACACATTTCATTTCACACAACACATTACAAAATCACAACACCATCACCCAATCTACATCTAGTCGTCATGTTTTGATATAAGTGTGTAAGTGTATGTGTAGTGCACCTATATGACAAGGATTGTACTAAAAGTAATTAAAACAATAAATTAAATCATGGATGTAAAATAAATCCTAAATCATTAAGGTAAACATGGCATTCAATAACAAGGAGTCTTGTTAACAAGTGTAGGTTTTATTTGTCGTAATTGCCCAAACAATTAACTAATAATATGCGTGAGTGTTTTAATTCTAAACATGCATCTATAAATTTATAGAACAATCAATACAATAGGATCAAGCATTGTTAAAGGAAGACTTTCCTTGAACCGTATGGTACTCGGGATCTTCGGGGTTGTAGTCTCGGGCATCTTCGGCGTCGGCAACTATAGTACAAATAATATTATATAAATAAAAACACACAATATATTTTGGTAAACAATTTAATACTATCCTAAATTAAATTTTATAATTTTAGTAATTTATAGTAATTTGAACGGAGTTAATTGGAGCTATAATGAATTATATAGGAATTTTTAAAGATTAGCATTTGCTGAAAACCGAAAATGGCACTGTTCACTGCATCGTCGGCCGGCATGCTACTGTACATTACTGTTCACGGTTGGCTATTTGGGCTGGTCTGGTGGCTGTGTAGTGCTGGGCTGAAATGCTGGTATTTCCAGAAAAAATAAATGGAAAACGACACTGTTCCAATGGCTGCCCATTCCGGCCCAGGCCGAGCCAGCAGCAGCGCTGTGCGCACGCGCGGAGGGGGAGGGCGCGGCTGACCGGCGGGGCCCGCTGGACAGGAGCGGCAGGTGGCTGGCTGAGGGGGCCCACCTGGCAGTGACCCAGACGCAGAGAGGGCTGGTTGCTGGAGGTCGAAGACGATCTTCAACGACTGAAATTTGTTTGGTGCATAAATTCTCCGTTTTAACTCAGATTGATCCCAAATCTTAAACGTAGGTTATAAATACTATGATTAATAAGATCTACGGTTAGATTTCCATATAGAGCCATGGTTTAGCTAAAATCAAAAGGGAGCAGTACGACTATTAGTCGGCATGCATGGCGATTCTAAGGCTCCGGTGATGAATGAGGTTGTTTTTCATGGGATTAGTACTAGCAGGAATCTAACCGTGGCCTCTGATTGACCTACATTGGCTCATACGAAACTACCCACGCTGAAGTTTCATATTACGACGATATTTTAGCCATGATGAGGCTGAGAACACCATACTCATGACTTAGACATGCTACTACATCAGAGATTTAGAGTGAACGGAGCAAGAACAGAGGGCTCACCGGTGATGGCGGAGCAAACCTTCACTTCTTGGTGATGACTTGTATTTTGGTGGAGGGGAATGGAGAAAATGGAGTCGGAGGCTTAGTAGTGACCTAAATAGAGGGAACTAGGAGGCAAAGGGGATGGTATACATGGCTGGGGACACGGCTACCGCGGAAAAGACAGGCGCTGGCGAGACGGGACGACTGGATGGGACTGTACGGCGCAGGTGAGATGGTAGCGAGCGGCGCGAGGGAAACTGGTGCAGCACGTTGGCTAGGTTGCAAGCAACACGGGAGGGGCGCCACGTGGCGCGCGGCAGCCGTTGCCAGCGTCGGGCGCTAGCGCTGCGCGCGTAGGGCTACGTGGCCATGTGGCCATCACGATGGCGTGCTTCACAGTTTTTTCTTTTTTATTTGTTTTATTTGTTTTTTTAAATATGTATGTATATATATATTTATGGATTTTACATTTTACCGATGACTTGAGTAGATATGGTTATGTCTACTTAATGAGGCATAAGTGGGAATCCTTTGAAAGTTAAATGAGTTCCTAGATGAGGTACACAATCATACGAGTGAGACAATCAAATTTTTACGATCTAATCGTGGAGGTGAATATTTAAGCTATGAGTTTAGTAATCATTTGAAGCAGTGTGGAATTGTTCCATAGCTAACTCCACTTGGCACACCTCTGTGGAATGGGGTGTCCGAGTGAAGAAATCACACTTTGTTTGACATGGTTCAGTCGATGACGAGTCTTGCTAATCTTCCATTATCCTTTTGAGGATTCGCTCTAGAAATTATTGCTTTATTTCACTTTAAATAGAGTTCCATCTAAGTCAGTAGAGAAGATGCCATATAAAATGTGGTCTGTGAAGCGTCCCCGTTTGTCTTTTCTAAATATTTGGGATTGTGAGGCGTATGTCAACCATTTGACGTCTGATAAGCTTAATCCTAAATCTCACAACTACTTCTTTATGGGATATCTTAGGGAAACCAAAGAATATTATTTCTATAATAGAGAAAAGGGTAAAGTGTTTACCCCTCACAATGGTGTGTTTCTTGAGAAAGATTTTCTCTCGAAAGGGGTCAGTGGGAGAACAATGCATCTCGAAGAAATTCAAGAGCTATTGGAAAGTATTCTAGACTCTACTGAACCACCATAAGACGTGCAAGGGGTTGCAAAACCTGTTGTTGAGACACTAGCCCTGAAGGTCTCACAAGGTGAGTCACATGCAGGAGGGGATCATGATTTTGACCACTAGGCAGCGCGACGTGTTGTTGTTGGACAACGATGAGCCCAAGACCTATGCAGAAGCAATGATGGGACCATACTGTGAGAAATGGCTTGGAGCCATCAGATCCGAGTTAGAGTCCATGAGAGAGAACCAAGTTTGAAACTTGATCGATCCACCCGATGGTGTAAAAACTATTAAGTGCAAATGAATCTTTAAGAAAAAAGATAGACGTTGATGGAAATGTTCACATCTATAAAACATGATTGGTGGCGAAAGGTTTTAGGCAGATTCAAAGTGTTGATTATGATGAAACATTTTCGCCTGTCGCCATGCTTAAGTTTATCTAAATTATCCTATAAATTGCCACATTTTATGATTATGAGATATAACAAATGGATGTCAAGACGGCTTTCCTAAATGGAAACCTAAATGAGGATGTGTACATGACACAGCATGAAGATCTTGACGATCCAAAAAATGTTGAGAAAGTTTGTAAGTTGTAGAAGTCTATTTATGGGCTGAAGCAAGCTTCTCAAAGTTGGAATCTTTGTTTTGACGAGGTTGTCAAATTGTTTGGCTTCATCAAGAACGAAGAAGAGCCTTGTGTTTACAAAAAGGCTAGTGGGAGCTCACTTGTATTTTTAGTCTTATATGTGGATGACATATTATTGATCGAAAATAACATTTCTTTGTTGAATGCGATCAAGACTTCATTGAAAAATAATTTCTCAATGAAAGATCTTGGAGAGACAGTATACATTTTGAGCATAAAGATCTATAGAGATAGATCAAAGTGGCTAATTGGATTAAACTAGAGTCTGGACATTGACAAGGTTTTGAAGCGGTTCAAAATGGAGAATTCCAAGAAGGGTTTTCTGTCAATGTCACATGATATTTTTCTCTGTTAGACTCAGTGTGCCTTGACACCTGATGAGCTAGAGAAAATAAGTGTGATCTTGTATGCCTCCGCGATCGGGTCCATCATGTATGCCATGCTATGTACATGCCCAGATGTCTCCTATGCTTTAAGTGTTACAATTAGATTCCAGTCAAACTCAGATGAAAGTCACTGGACGATAGTAAAAAGTATCATCAAGTACTTAAGGAATGAGGATATGTTTCTAGTTTACGGTGGTGAAGAGGAGCTTGTTGTAAGTGGTTACATTGATACTAACTTTTAGACCGATAATGATGATTCTCGATTGTAATCTAGATTTGTGTGTTGCCTCAATGGAGACACAATAAGTTGGAAGAGTTCCAAGAAAAAGACGGTGGTCAATTCTACGACATAAACTGAGTGTATATATTTAAGTCTGACCCACGATGGTTTCAAAACATCATTAGAAATCGTATAAATTTGTAGTGTCACTGACATGAAATTATAGTCGTGTGTGTATATATTCAAGTCTGACCCATGACGTCACCACGACGACCAATAGTGCACGGTTGCGGTTGCTCCGAGCAGAACCAACTATAGCTTTTTTTTTGCCTCTCACCGGTTAAGGGGCTGTTTGGTTCGAGGGATTAAATTTTAGTTCCTGTCACATTGAATATTTAGATATTATTTTAGAGTATTAAATATAGACTATTTACAAAACACATTTATAATCGGTGGATTATTTGCGAGACGAATTTAATAAACCTAATTACGTTATGATTTGACAATGTAATGCTACAGAAAACATTTACTAATTATCCTCCGATTTTACAATTCTACTGCATAGCTTGTGGTTTTGGGCGGACAACAACGGTACAAAATTAACTCATTTGTTCTTTACGTGACGTTACGATGCATATATGCGTTTAAATTGAGATCCGCTGATGTTAAAGAATAGTCGTGATCGTTCCATTAGGATTCAATGTATCTGTAGGACATACGCTGGGCTAACCCTAAAACCGTCTGTCCCGGTCAATGTCGTTGTCCGCCCTAGGTACCATGAAGCCCCACTCTGGCCTACCCTAGCCTGCGCAACATCAAATCCTAATAGAACAACTGTGATCGCAAATGCCCTACCTGCCATGAGGATCTTGTTCTGATTCATTCAATTAAGATTGATGATAAAAAACAATCAAAATAGGGCATACTTATTTGGTAAAGTTCCAACTTCATTCGTACTAATCTAGGATTAGGATTTGTATCATATAACAAAATAGTTTAAACTTTTATTTTAGTCTAAAAAATTCTAGATTACTCAAATAAATACTCTCAATTCATTCTGTAAAACGTAGTATTAGTTTGTTTGGCCGCCTGATAACTTGGAAAGTTTGGATCACTCCCTAATCAATTCCTAACTACATAAGGCTCTGTTTGGGACTACTCCACTCCACTAAATTTTGCTCAACTCCATGGAATCCACTTAGAATCAGATCTAGAGTAGAGTTGCTACTTCACTGTGGAGTACCTGCACCTGTTTGGCTTACAGAGTGGATTCATATTCACGAAAACAGGCTCATGAATCTCCGGTACTAGTTTTTCTAGTATTTGCCCACTGGAATCCTTCGCCGCACATAAACTTGCACCTCGTATAGCCACCACCCATTCTTGCGTTGATCCATCAAGCAATGGAATCTGTCATCGATGAACAGTTCACATAAATCGGAAATACACCATGTTGCAACATTCTTCGTTGCAGTGCAGTCATAAAGCCACACATCAACAACAACCAAGCCACAAAAGGGCGCTACACCTCGCCACCGCCGCTGACCTCGACACGACAGTTGTCGACGTCGAGCGCCTCCATCGCGGAGAGAAGGTTCTCCACCGTGCGCACCCACGCGCTGCCCCGCATTCACCACCTCCGCCGCCACCCTCGCCAACTCCGCTGCGCCCTGGCCAGGGCCCTGTGTTGCGGCTGCTGCGCCCTGGCCAGGGGCTGCGCGAGGCGCAGCCGATGCGCCCTAGCCAGTGGCCGTGGGAGGCGCGGCCGGTGCGCCCTAGCCTGGCACCACATGATGCCCGCCTGGATTTCCCGCACCGACGTGTTCAATCGAAAGTTGAAGAGATGAGAAGACCACGGTGCGGAGAAAGAAACCAACAGGGAGAAGCCAAAGGAGAAAGAAAAGAACCCGAATAGAGAATAACGGTTCAATAAGTTCATTAAAAATGGTAGGTGGGTAAATACTTCTCAACTCCACGTTTTATTTTCAAAACTTGAATCTGCAGAGCACCCTGGGAGGTACTCCCCAAAAAACAATCCCCAAAAAACAAGGAACAGAGTCTCAGATCTTAAATTTTCACGGATCAAAAAAAACGAGATTTAGTCTTGTTTGGCTACCGTTTTGTAGAGCAGATTTAAAAAACCAGGAGCGGAGCAGTGCCAAACACCCCCTAAGGTAGATGAAACTGCGAGCTTCCCCATCATCATCAGTTATTAATTCAGCTACCTGCATCAAATCTTGAAATTGCCCCGGTTGACAAGCTATAGTAACTAACTGGCCATGTTTTCAATTATTGTAAATTATCCTTTCTTATTTTTTTATATAAATTGTCTTTAGTATTCTTAACTATTTCTTAAATATAAGTTATTTTTAAAATTAACTTTTATTTTTTACTTTTCTTTAATATTTATCATTTTAAATAAATAATACTTCTCAAATAAATAACTCAGTTTTTTAAAAATAAAGGGAAACAAAAATATTTGAGTCTATTTATTTATTTTTATATACAAATTTAAAACGAATTGTATAAGAAATTTCAGGTAACGAACGAAAGAAGATTATTTTTTAAAGATCGAAGATGCTTAGGGAGATCCACAAACGAAGGGCATCCATGCTGCATGATATGCATGCATGCGCTGACCGCGCCGAAATCAAAACCTGCACAGCCATTCGTTTCCATTAATCGATCAGTCGGTGCCGGTGCCAACGTTTGGCGTTGACACCGAAACATGGAAACGTAAGTTGACATGGCCGCAAGAAAGTCAGCGCCCGATCAGTCGAGATTCGAGAAGTCCATACTCGCCTACGTGCAACACATGTCAACGTTCCAGCTCGGAGCAGTGGCAAATTCAGAAAAAATATAGAGAGTGGGCTAAATCAAATCTAAGTGTAATTAAGTTATATATATTAACATATGTTAAATATAATATATACATAATCAAATACAAACATATGATTTAATTTGATAGTAAGATACACCAATAAGATATGAGTCAACGGGAACGACAAGTCGGTATGACAAACAACAACTTATTATGTTCGTTGTAAGCAGCTAGTCCTTATGTTGTGCAGAGACAAAAAGATAGAGATGGAGCAACAAAGTTAATCGGGCATAGCGAGCTGACGTGGCAGTCCGTGCTCACTTATCCACCCATCTAGTTTCTCGCACTAGTCGCTCATCATAGTATCGCTTGATACCAGTTCTAAGTTGATGAATGAGGATAGAAGATGGGCCAAGACATCAAGTGGATCTGCTAACCTATATTTTATCGAATTTGATCAGTATGGACTAACTCGTCCTGTACGTGTGTACTTAGGGGCTATAAGAGCAATTTCTTGCAAATTTTTGAGTATGTATGTGTGTGTTTTAATTGGGTTAAAATCTAGCCCCAAAATTTAATAGTTAATCCAATAACATATTTTTCTAACTAACAAACTCTATTCCTCTTCTCTCATATCTTCCCAAAAGCCAACGAATTGTACTACGCCACTACATACCGCTGAAAATGTAGTATGTGTTTATATAATTCTATTATATTTTTTAGTCTTTTTAAATAAGTTCTCTTAAAAAAACATGGTAGTCTATGATATACTCTTCTACGATTTGTTATAAAGGTGCCGTAATTTTTTTTATGTGGATTTGATCTCCATGGTAACTATGTGTATCACCTTAGGCTAGTTTTCTTTCTCTACAATTAGTTATTGTCTTTGATTATCTTCTCCATAAATAATCAATATTGTCATAACTCACTACAAGAAAATAATAAATTTTCGTCGGCTTTTTTAATTTCCGTCAGCATTTCTAAAAGCCGACGAAAGTTAAGTAACTTCCGTCGGTCTAGACGGGCCGACGAAAGTTAACATAATTTTCGTCGCCTTTTTCTTTTAACCGACGGAAGTTACATAACTTCCGTCGGTCTTTCCCTAAAGCCGACGGAAGTTATATCCGTTGATTAGGTCTCCCTCTCCCAACCTCGCATCCCTAGCCTCCTCACTTCCCCCAATCTCCCGTGCGCACTCACGCTCCTCCCCACCACCACCGCCGCCCTGCCAGTCGCCTCCGTCCCGCCGGCCTCCGCCCGCCTCGCCCCGCTGGCCCTTCGCCGCCTCCGCCCCACCGGCCTCCGCCGCCTTTGCCCACCTAAGCCCCGCCGACCTACGCCGACTCCGCTCGCCTCACCCCGGCAACCAAATCCACACAACCAGTGGCCCAGAGACGACCACTCCCTCATTGTACCTTCGCTCGCCCGCTCCCCGTCGTTGAAGTGCCACAATACGGACCCTCCGCGCCGCGGCTGCCTCATTCCGTGCGCCCTCTGCCTCTGCTCTAGCTAGGGTTTCCTCATTATTGCCTACATCTTCCTCCACCACCGCTCCGTGCGCCCGCTACCTCTGCTCACCGCATCGCCAAGCCACCGCTCGGCTGACCGCCGCCGCTTGTTCGGCCACCTCCACTGCTAGGCAGGCCGCCGCTCGGCCGACCACCACCGCTCGCCTCGGAGGGCACGCCGACTTCACTTCGATCGCTCCCCCGAGTCCGGCCCCTACACCCTCAAGTACGACGACCCTACTCCCACTATAAGCTTTCAGTATGTTTCAGATTTGGCACTTTTCACTCTATTATTCATTTTCTATATTTCAGTATGTTTATCAAGAACAAATTGATTTTTGTGCTTGAGACTCACCTATAATTGTTTATCGCTATAAAAATTGCTATAAACTTGTATAAAAGTCTTTGAAATTTTTAACAATATGTTTCATGTGAGTGATTAAACAAGCGCTTAATTAGCTAGCTCGCATCATATCTCCGGTTCTGTTAGTGCGAGAAATTTCTTGGTGCTTTTACTTCAGTTTGTTGTGGTTGGGTTCTGACGTTCTGTTAGTGCGAGAAATTTCCATGGCGTATTCACCATACTTGATTGACTGTGTGTTGTGTCAGTGCTTATTTTTCAAGGTGTCTTATAACCTTAAACACACGGACTATGCTGGATATTTATTCCATTCTGTTATGAGGAGTGCATTAGTGGCTGCACAATTTACTAATGGATGTAATGGTTCATATTTATGATTACAACATTATGAAATTTGGTGAAGGTAGAATTGGTATAGTAGTGGATATTTCACCACTGAATAGTGTACTGATTAACTCTACTCAACTTTTTGTTTCTCACTGAATATCCTGTGATTTTATTGATGTCTTTCTACAATCTGATGTAGTTCTTAACCTACCATGATGAAGTTTCCTTTGTGAGTGCTTTATCTCAAATGTCTGTCCGAATTTGTAACTTCTAGAGGCCATGGCATCTCTAGCTTCTTTTCATCTCTAACAGGCTTCTTTCCATGCAGAAAGAAGCTCTTCTTGGTAGCCTGAAGATTTCATGTCGTGGCAGTGGCACAAGTATGGTATGGTTCTCTTGGTAGCCTGAAGATTTCCATGCATGTGTGGTCTTCTGTTCGGATTTCTTTATTGTTCGATGACATATTTCAGCCTAAGATTTTTTGGTCCTGCAAAATCTGTAGCTTATGCTGTCAATGCTTTACTTAAATGTAAATAAGTCATTTTGATTGAAGATAAATTGGTTGCTCTTTGGCAGTGAAAATACTGTCGAACATTGGTGAAATATAACACTGAGTTGCACTTAGGAAAGAAAGGAAATATACTATAAAACTGTAACCAGAACATTCACACTTGTACTTGTGTGGTGCTGGTCTGCTTATGTCATATTTCAGTTCATGTGTGTTCACTGAACTATTTTTTTTTAAAGGAAAAAGTAACTTCCGTCGGCCACACATTAGCCGACGGAAGTTATTTTTTTTTTCATTTTTTCTGTTTTCCGTTAACTTCCGTCGGCCGTACATTAGCCGACGGAAGGTAAGTATGTTTTTTCTGACGTGGCAAAATATCCCGATAACTTCCGTCGGCCACGTCAAGCCGACGGAAGTTAGCTAACTTAACTTCCGTCTAACCGCTTCCGTCGGCCAAAGGCCGACGGAAGTTAGCGTTTTACCGACGGAAGTTGGCTTCTTCCGTCGGGAAAGGGCTAACTTCCGTCGGCTTTGGCCGACGGAAGTTGCCTGTTTTGTTGTAGTGACTGCTTATCTATCCTGCTATAAAATGGTATATACACACACATATATATACATACATATATTCTTATACATATATATATACATATACATACATACATATATATATATATAAACATATATATACATACATATATATACATACATACATACATATATATATATATATATACATGTATATATATATATACATACATACATACATACATATATATACATACATACATACATATATATATATATACATACATACATATATATACATGTATACATATATAACTAATTTTTTTGCAAAATTGGAGGGTAGGCTCTAAACAGACAGGTGTAAGAAAACTTTCGCATGCTTTGACCTGATTATACCATTTCGCCCCGATTATTGATTCTCCTCATATTACATCTCATCGTCAACCGGGCCTTTCAAATTCCCTCTAGAACCCTCCGAGACTTTGACCGTGTTGTGTACTACGTACGAATCGATCGGTGGATCTTGTCTTCAGCCAAGGCTTTGAATTGAAAAGTCTTTCACAATATTTCATTTGCAACGACGAGTCTCATACTAGGAACTGTTAAATAATTGTTTTAGTATTAGTGTGTGCGTGTGATATTGTTTGCAGGATGAATGACTCGCAATCAAGTGCGGCTGGTGGTTTAGGCAGATAAGTCTCTGGGATCATCTATCCATGCATGCGATCATATCAGCCCTGGGCTATCGCATGCACGGTGGAAGATTGGCCAGTGCATTCCTGTGTTATCGCATGCATGTTTGTTGTGGCCTAGCGATTCACTGCATGCATGGCGCACAAGTAGTTCCACCAGCTGCCGATGACTGCGTGCAATTCATCCCCATCTGTAAAAGCCACGGTGCCGGCTATTGGCACTATAAATCAATAAATGCAGACCAGACGAAGGTACCGCTTCCCATCTAAAATTTCTCACATGGTATCAGAGCCAGCCGGCTATTCAATCTGAAAGCTCGGTATGGCCGGTTCCTTCAAGACTCCAGCCGGCAATCCCTTTGTTGGTATGGTGATCTCGGAAAAACTAAGTAAAGGGAATCATGCGATCTGGAAGGCACAGATCCTTGCGGTAATTAGAGGAGCAAGGCTTGAAGGCTACCTCACAGGCTCAACGGTGGCACCTCAAGAGTTCATCACCGAAAAGAAAGATGGCAAGGAGGTGATAATCACCAATCCGGAGCACGAAGAGTGGTGCTCCGCGGATCAGCAAGTCCTCGGATACATCCTCTCAACCCTGAGTAGAGAGGTTCTGGTGCAAGTTGCGGCATGCAAGACCTCCGCATCCGCTTGGAAGTTAATTGATGGTATGTTCTTTTCAGTTACCAAAGCCAGATCAATAAATACATGAATTGCTCTAGCTACTATGAAAAAAGGAGATTCGAGTATTTTGGAATACATAGGAAAGATGAAAGCTCTAGCAGATGAAATGGCTCTAGCGGGCAAACCTCTTGATGAAGAGGACCTGGTTTCATACATTTTAACCGGACTAGATGAGAGTTATGATTCAATTATTTCCTCACTTGTGTCAAGAGTTGAACCAGTATCTGTTGGTGAAGTTTATTTCCAATTGTTACATTTTGAGAATCGTTGGGCTCTCAGACAAACAGAGATGCAGATGACAGCAAATTTAGTGAACAAAGGACGTGGTCGTGGACCTGTTCCTGGCACGGGCCGTGGCAGCAACAACCAGCGTGGCCATGGTTATCGTGGAAGAGGAAGGCATGGCTTCGGTGGCTCTAGCGGAAATCCAGGAGGCTCAGGACAGAGATCCGGGCACAATCAAAACAATGATAGCAGACCCAAGTGTAAGCTATGTCACAAAAGAGGTCACACAGTAGCAGATTTGTAACACCCCAAATTTTCAAAGGAATAAAAATATTATTTAATCTAAATTCCTGGAATTTATTATTTTGGAAATACCTTTAAATACCCTCCTTAGCCCTTTTTAACTAAAACCTAGAGGGAATGGCCAAACCAGGAGCTAGAAAATTTTGTATATGATCCCAAGGCCAAGATATATTTTGGGAATTTTTACAAATTTTTATCAACCTTAGAAGTAGCCCTATTATTTTAAACCAATTTCCGCAATTATTTTTAATCAAAAACATTTTAAACAGTAATGGGCCTCCCCCTCCCTTTCTCTCTCTCCCGGCCGGCCCAGCCCATTACCCTCGCCCGCCTCGGACTGACAGCCCGATCCCACCCGTTAGTGAGCCCCTCTACCCTCGCGCGCGCCCGACACCCCGGCCCCACCTGTCAGCGCCAACCGCCCCCTCTCGCGCCCGAGCCCGACCCCACCAGTCAGCCACCTCACTCACTCACTCGCGCCAACTGGCATGTGGCCCCCACCTATCGGATCCGTCTTCCCCGCGGGATCCACCCCCAAATCCCCCCCTCGCCGGCCGAAGCCCTAATTCCGTCTCGGATCCACCCCCGCCGGCCCCCTCCCTTTAATCCATTGCCGGCAATGAATCCCCCTCAACGCGCCAACCGTTTCCCCCCTTAAACCCGATTGAATCGCGTCCAGGTTCAATGTATCCCCTCGCAACCGAGCTCGCCGGCATTAAGGCCATTTTAATTTCGGTCCTCCCCCGATTGCGCCCCCTCTGCCCCGGCCGGTGACCTTATTTAAACCCCATGGCCATCCGCGTGTTACCCCTCACGCTCTCTCACTGCGAAAACGAACAGAACGCCCGCCCTTTGGTTTTTAGCGCCACACCGCCGCCCGCACTCTAGCCGTCGCTCGCCGTTGCCAGAGTCTCTCTCCGTCCTCGCCGACCGCACCGCTGCGACCGCAAGGACCTCACCAACCCCGGCCACCCCTCCATCGTCGACGAACCCCACCGGAACGCCACCACCGACGAGGACCCGAACGCCTTCGCCGCCCTCTCTCGTCGTAGGCCACGCTCCGTCGACCCCAAGCCCCTCCGACGGTACCCTCTTGACCCCCGCGATGTACTGATTCCGTTTTAGCCCTTAGAACCGACTGTCAACGCTCGCCGTCGCCGGAGTATCCCTCCATCCTCGTCGACCGCACCGCTGCGACCGCAAGGACCTCACCAACCCCGGCCACCCCTCCATCGCCGATGAACCCCGCCGAAACGCCACCGCTGACGAGGACCCGAATGCCTTCGCCGCCCTCTCTCGTCGCCGGCCACGCTCCGTCGACCCCAAGCCCCTCCGACGGTACCCTCTTGACCCCCGCGATGTACTGATTCCGTTTTAGCCTTTAGAACCGACCATCATCGCTCGCCATGGCCGCTGGACCCTCGTCATCACCGGAGAAGATGACCGGCACGGGCTGAGTACCCGTGCCGTGTCGGATTCATCCCCAACCGTGCGATTGCGATCCGACGGCCGGGATTAAATCCATCACTCGGTTTAATCTGGCTCGTCAGATCCAAGCGAAGCGGTACGGTGTGATCTCGTGCGTCCGTTAGTGTTTAAAACCCGCGATGGATCTGGGCCATCCATCGCGTACCGGTTCGATGTTTTAATCTCAGCCGTCCACGTCACTTTAACTCCCCACCTCGCCCTCGCGCGTTGGATCTAGATCCAACAGTCCAGATCGATCCGGCGCACGCGCACAGTGCGCGGGTTCACCGTGGGCCTGGCTCACCGTGGACCCGAGGCGATTTTAAATTTAAAATAAATTCCAGAAACTGTTTTAAACTTGTAAAATTCATATCTGGCGCATTTTAACTTCAAAAATTACCATTCCAATTTCAGAAAATTTGTGGTATTATTATCTACATGTTCATACAATAAAAACAGTGTGTTTACTTTGGACTTTCCATGTTTATTTAAATAGGTATTCAAATACCCTTAGGGTAAAATGCAAAATCAATTATTTAAATTTCAAATAAAGTTTATATTTATTCATTTCCTGTTAATATAATGAAACCACTAAGTTTTCTCTGAACCATTTATTTTAAATTAAATAGAAAAATTAAAATGAGATTATTCACCATTAAAAACCCCTTTTAAAAAGGACAATATCCCATTTTAGTTAATTTTAAATTATTTATAAAAATAAGTTTCAGAAAATAAACAACTTGGTTTTCTTTAAATTGGACCAATCAAAACCTATGTGCTTGTTGTGTGGTTTTATATTGTTTAATTGAATGTTGTATTTATTTCATTTTACTTTATTTATATTGGGAAGACTTCGACGCCGCCGATGAACTGGAATACTTCTCGGAAGTCCCTCCCTCACCTTTCGCTGAACAAGGCAAGTCACCAAACAACATTTTGAGCATATTGAACCCATGTTTTATTAAACTATCGCTAAAACACATAGGTTATACATGCATTAGTCCAATGAAAACCCTTACAATATATTTATTTAGGATCCCCCGACCTTGATGTGCAACCTAAGCCATGGTATCTCGCCTAACCTCCATGTCACCATATGATTAGTATTATTAGCTAGTGTCCAATGTATTGACACGATTGCTATAGGATAAAAATGAGTCGTAGCAAAATGGTTCTACTATATGATCCCCGTTACTTCTTATCCTTGGAATTCCGTCGGTGATGAGTTGTGGTTGTGAGTTGATGCATGGTGGGTTCCGGGTGCAAGCTAGGGCATTGGTCGGTAGCACCCGGGGCACTATAAGGACCGGTCTGGGGGATTCGTTGCAATACACTTCCGTACTAACCACAAGTCTAATGGGTAAGTCCTAACTAAAGTATGGAGTGTTCCAAACTGAGGCCACCATTTGGAGATGGGTCAAGCAGCACCTGCGGGTGGCTTGTACCGACGTGGCACAAAAGGGGGAGCGACATTAGCCGGGATGCGGCCCGGCGCGCCGGCGAAACCTAGAGCGGGTGGTTATCGCTTGGAGCATTTCATGACGAGGTTTTGGCACGAGTTCCCGTGGTATGGGTCATCTCGTTACACCTTGGTGTTTGGGATGAGTGCGTGCCTTGTGGGCACAATAGTACATCTCTGATCAGAGTCTTAAATCTTTTCGAAAAGCCGAGCCCACGGGCAAGGGCGGGTTGCGTGACATCCCACAGTTAGATTACTTGTGATATGTATGTGCATGATGGTTTGACATGTAAGGACTGTTGTGCGAGGAGGTAAAACGTACTCCTCGAGTTAGATGATATTATTGTTGTTCACGTTTACTTTCCGCATGATAAAACTTGACTACATTAACTGCAATAACTAAAAATGTACTTTTCACACTTTTAGCCAATTATCCTTCCTTTGTTATTGCTTTGCATTATTACCTGCATTTGCGGTGGCTTGTTGAGTACTTTTTGTACTCATACCCGTTGAACACCTCACAGTATGCCTACTATGAAGACGGTCTGGAGTAGCGACCCAGTCAAGTGAAAAGATCCTGAAGAAGACGTTCGTCATGCATTTAAATTTTTATTATTGTTTTTATTAAACTCTGATGTAATAAATATGGTCTGTGTACCATGAAAACTTGTCGTATGTACGATTGTCGCATGATGAACCGCTTGTATTATTGTTTTTCTTATGAAATTCAATAATGTTCTGATTTCGGTAAATCGGGGCACCACAAGATGGTATCAGAGCCGACTTGACTGTAGGAAGCCAAACAGACCCGCCTAGCCAATAGCTGCAGAAAATTATTTCTCGAAAACCTACTTTATAAACTTTGTTCCTCCCCTCACTTTTCTTCAACTTGTTGTTTTGTAGATGCATGTCTATCAAGTCCACAGCTACTGCCGCCATTATGAGGGCTTTGTCAGGGAGCTCCGCATGATGCTCACATTCCTCGGGTTCCTCTTCGAGCCCGAATTCCAGGGGGTGTACCTGGAAGAGTTTGCCGGGCCTTACGACGTCTCCCTCACCGTCCACGGCTTCGGAGAGCATCCGCCACCCTACACCACCATGCTTGGGGGCCCAACTTTCGACGTCACGTGCCAACGCGTCGCTCTCTAGGCTCTTATGGAGCTGAGGATGATCTATGATGATCGTCTTCAGAACTCGTCTTTCCGGCTTGTGCCGAAGCGCACTCCCGGCGCCTACCGAAGCATCTACCTCGGAGTTCACTCCGTGCGTGATCCGGTCATGGCCTGGCAGTCGCGTCTTCTTCAGGCTATGGATGACCTCCATACTGAGGCGGTGCTCGACGCTGATGAGCACCATGAGACGGTTGAGTTTCTTCGTGAGGAGACAAAGAACTTGATCCAACAGAATGGCGAGCTGCAGCGCAAGATTATGCAGCTGCAGAAGGACATCGCGGAGATGGTTCCCCTCCTCCCGAGGAAGAGGAAGCCCATCCATGAGCCCGTCCCTCGCCCCAAGAGGATCCCGCCACACCCCTCCACCGCCGGACCGTCCACCGCCAGCGCCCCTGCACCACGCCCCGGTCTCGTCTCCGACCCCATCATCGAGAATTTTCTCGAGCCCACCATCCCTCGGGAGCCGCGTACTCGTGGTTCAGAGAGCACAGAGACCGCCTCCGGTGGCGAGTAGGCGCTAGTTACCGCTGTTTTAGTATAATAATTTTTGTATGTTGTGCTATCTACAACAACATGTGTTGTAGGTAGAATAAGAGCTTGATTGTAATGAACACTTTTTACCACTTGGTTTACATATATGTATGAGCCTTATGAGCTATTTTTGATTGTATTGTTGTTTCGTCATCTTTTTGCCTTATAACATCGTATATTCAAAAGATGGCCGACCACCAGAACACCGGCTCCAACAACGGCGAAGGAGGAAGCCGTGACGCGCCCGAGGGTGTTGTACCCAACTGGGGTGCAACAGGCCCACGGCAGTCCGGGTCGCCATCCGCCAACCATCCCACCTTGACGGAAATGATGGCGAACCAGAACCAACTAATCACCGCCCTCCTCACTCAAATGCAGCACCAACAAGCTCAGTTGGACCATCTGCAAAATAGGGAGTCTGCGCCTCATGCACCAGCACCCGCACCTGCTCCCCAACTCTCGAAGTTTCTGCGTGTGCGCCCGCCCATCTTCTCTAGCACCACCAACCCCATGGAGGCCGGAGATTGGCTCCGCACCATAGGGAAGAAGCTGGACCTCCTTCCCTGCACCGACCGGGAGCGAGTGGCCTTCGCCACACACCAGCTCCAGGGTCCCGCCGCAGAGTGGTGGGACAACTACCGTGAGTCCCAGCCGGAGGACCACGTGGTGACATGGGCGGAGTTCACCATCGCCTTTCGCGCCGCCCACGTCCCCGCCGGTGTCATCGTGGTGAAGAAGCAGGATTTCCGCGACCTGCACGAGGGCAGCCGCACCGTCATGGAGTACCTCCATGAGTTCAACCGTCTGGCTCGCTACGCATCGTAGAAGTGCGGACCGACGCCCTCCGCCAAGCCAAGTTCCTCCGGGGACTTAAGGATGAGCTGTCCATACAGCTCATCGTCACCGACTACGCCGACTTCCAATGGCTAGTAAATAAAGCGCTCATCCAAGAGACTGAGCAAAATAAGTTGGACATCAATAAGAGGAAGATGATCGCCTTCAAGCATCAATAGGCGAATTCCCAGAGGCCCCGCTTCGTTCCTCCGCCACCAGTGCCCGTCTACCATCCTCGGCCCGCCAACAGGCTGCTTCATGCCACCGGTGGATCCAACACTGGGCATCCCCGCCCCGCTCCACCAGCTCCGGCCGCTCAGCCGACGCCCGCCACCAAGGCCCCGATCTTGAAGGATCGCCAAGGGAGGCCGGTCGTCTGCTTCAACTGCCGAAAGGAAGGGCACTATTCGCACCAGTGTCCTCACCCCAAGCAGCCCCAAGGCACGGCACACAACCAGGCGGTTCGTGCCCGCGTCAACCACATCAGCGCAGAGGAATCTCAGGAGGCTCTCGAAGTCGTGCTTGGTACGTTTACCGCAAATTCCGTACCAGTTGTGATTTTATTTGACTCTGGAGCAATGTACTCTTTCGTCTCGGAAGACTTTGTGAAAACCCACAACGTGAACGTGATCCCTCTCTCCATCCCCATGATGATTGCCACTCCAGGAAATAAAACCTTAGTCCACTTATACAGTCCTAAGGTTAAGATAGATATCCAAGAAGTATTGTTCTGGGCCGAGCCAGTCCTCATAAAGTGCACTGGACTCGACCTCATCCTAGGGATGGATTGGTTGATGAAGCACAAGGGAGTGATCGACTGTGCCAACAAGTCCGTAACGGTGACCAACCCCGAAGGCGAAGCCGTCACTTTTCGGATGACCAGCCGCAAACCACTTGAAGAATCCCTCCACTCGCTAGCCCTTGAGGAAGTGCCCATAGTCAAGGAGTTCATGGACGTCTTCCCAGAGGACCTACCAGGAATGCCTCCCAAACGAGACATCGAATTCAGAATCGAACTTATCCCCGGGACCACTCCAATCTCCAAGCGCCCATACCAGATGGCCGCCAATGAATTAGCCAAGGTCAAGAGCAACATCGAAGACCTGGAGCAAAAAGGGTACATCCAACCGAGTACCTCACCCTGGGGTGCACCGGTCATATTTTCCATGAAAAAGGACAAGACCAAAAGGATGTGCGTGGACTACATGGCCTTGAACGACGTAACCATCAAGAACAAGTACCCATTGCCTCGGATCGATGACTTGTTCGATCAACTGAAGGGATCCTCGGTGTTTTCCAAGATTGACCTCAGGTCAGGTTATCACCAGTTGAGGATTAGAGAAGAGGACATACCCAAGACTGCCTTCACCTCCCGCTATGGACTCTACGAGTATACAGTGATGTCGTTCGGACTCATGAATGCCCCAGCCTTTTTCATGAACATGATGAACAATGTTTTCATGGAGTTCTTGGATAAGTTCATCGTGGTATTCATCGACGATATCCTCATCTACTCCAAGACCAAGGAAGAGCACGAAACTCACCTCCGTCTGATCCTCAGAAAGCTAAGGGAACAACAATTGTACGCCAAATACAGCAAGTGCAAATTTTGGTCGTCTGAGGTAAAGTTCCTCGGTCATGTTATATCCGCCGGAGGAATAGCAGTGGACCCGACCACCGTGGAAGCGGTCACCAACTGGTTGTAGCCCACGACCGTGACCGAGATCCGGAGTTTTCTCGGATTGGCCGGATATTACCGCCGGTTCATCGAGAATTTTTCGAAGATCCCCAAGCCTGTGACCCGACTGCTACAGAAAGAAGTGAAGTTTGAATGGACCCCAGACTGCGAGGAAAGATTCCAAACCCTCAAGAAGAAGCTCGTGTCAGCCCCAATCCTGACCCTGCCAGACATCCAGAAAGACTTCCACGTCTACTGCGATGCTTCTCGCCAAGGTTTGGGGTGTGTCTTGATGCAAGATGGGAAGGTGATATCCTACGCCTCTCGACAGCTGAGGCCGCATGAGCTGAACTACCCAACCCACGACCTGGAGTTAGCAGCCGTGGTTCATGCCTTGAAGATATGGAGACATTACCTTGTGGGAAATCGGTGTGAGGTCTTCACCGACCACAAGAGCCTCAAGTATATATTCACCCAACCGGACCTGAACCTTAGGCAAAGGAGATGGTTGGAACTGATCAAGGATTATGACTTGGGCATCCATTATCATCCAGGAAAGGCAAATGTGGTGACAGACGCCCTTAGTCAAAAAGGGTACTGCAATGCCAACATGATTCAGGACCAGGCCCCTTTGCTATACAAGGAGATGGAAAGGCTGAATTTAGGGATCACCACCCGAGCGTACCTCGCTGCCTTGGAGTCTAGGCCTATCTTAATAGACCAGATCCGAGAAAAGCAGAAGGAAGACCCGGACATCTTGGAGATCCAGCAGAACATGCGAAAGGGTAAAGCCCCCAGATTCTCCGAGGACGAGCATGTGACCATCTGGTTCGGAAACCGGATATGTGTGCCCAACAAGCCTGAGTTGAAGGCCCTCATCCTTCAAGAAGCCCACGATACTCTATACTCCATTCATCCCGGGAGTACAAAGATGTATCAAGACCTGAAAGAAAAATTTTGGTGGGTCAGCATGAAGAGGGAAATAGCTGAGTATGTGGCCAAGTGCGACACATGCCGGCGAGTCAAAGCAGAGCATCAAAGACCTGCTGGACTGTTGCAACCCCACAAGGTCCCCGAATGGAAGTGGGAAGAAATAGGGATGGACTTCATCACGGGACTACCTAGGACCCAAGCCGGTCATGATTCTATCTGGGTGATCATCGACCGACTCACCAAGGTGGCTCACTTCATCCCCGTCAAGACAACTTACACTATCGCTAAGTTGGCCGAGTTGTATATGACCCGGATCGTGTGCCTTCACGGAGTCCCTAAGAAGATTGTATCTGACCGTGGAAGTCAGTTTAATTCCAAGTTTTAGAAGAACCTTCAAGAGGAACTCGACACCCGGCTGAACTTTAGCACCGCCTATCATCCACAGACCGATGGTCAAACTGAAAGGGTCAACCAAATACTGGAGGATATGCTTAGAGCTTGCACTCTAGACTTTGGCAGAATGTGGGACAAGAACTTGCCCTATGCGGAGTTCTCCTACAACAACAGCTATCAGGCCAGCCTACAAATGTCCCCGTTCGAAGAACTTTACGGGCGTAAGTGCAGAACGCTGCTGCTCTGGGATCAGATCGGAGAGTCGCAACTGTTTGGGACAGACATATTGAGGGAAGCTAAAGAGAAGGTCAAGATCATCAGGGATAGATTGAAAATAGCCTAGTCCCAACAAAAGAGCTACGCCGATAACCACCGAAGAGACCTAACCTTTGAGGAGGGTGATTATGTCTATCTCCGAGTCACTCCCCTCCGCGGCACTCAAAGGTTCAACATGAAAGGCAAGCTAGCACCCCGCTACGTCGGACCTTTTCAGATCCTCCGATGGCAAGGCGAAGTGGCATATCAACTTGAGCTGCCTCCATCATTGGCAGGAGTTCACGATGTGTTCTATGTCTCTCAGTTGAAGAAGTGTCTTCGTGTGCCCACCGAGCAAGCCGATCTTCAACATCTCAACGTCCAAGAAGATTTGACCTACATCGAGAAACCCATCAAGATCTTGGAAACCAAGGAAAGGGTAACCAGGAGTCGTGTAGTCTGCTTCTACAAGGTTCAGTGGGACAACCACCCCACCGAAGAAGCCACATGGGAAAAGGAAGACGAACTGAAAGCCCAATACCCTGAACTATTCGAGTAGCGCTCCAATCTCGAGGACGAGATTCTTTGTAAGGGGGATAGGTTTGTAACACCCCAAATTTTCAAAGGATTAAAAATATTATTTAATCTAAATTCCAGGAATTTATTATTTTGGAAATACCTTTAAATACCCTCCTTAGCCCTTTTTAACTAAAACCTAGAGGAAATGGCCAAACCAGGAGCTAGAAAATTTTGTATATGATCCCAAGGCCAAGATATATTTTTGGGAATTTTTACAAATTTTTATCAACCTTGGAAGTAGCCCTATTATTTTAAACCAATTTCTTCAATTATTTTTAATCAGAAAACATTTTAAACAGTAATGGGCCTCCCCTCCCTTTCTCTCTCTCCCGGCCGGCCCAGCCCGTTACCCTCGCCCGCCTCGGACTGATAGCTCGACCCCACCCGTCAGTGAGCCCCTCTCCCCTCGCGCGTGCCCGACACCTTGGCCCCACCTATTGGCGCCAACCGCTCCCTCTCGCGCCCGAGCCCGACCCCACCCGTCAGCCGCCTCACTCACTCGCTCACACCTGCTGGCATGTGGCCCCCACCTGTCGGATCCGTCTTCCCCGCGGGATCCACCCCCAAATCCCCCCTCGCCGTCCGAAGCCCTAATTCCACATCGGATCCGCCCCCGCCGGCCCCCTCCCTTAATCCGTTGCTGGCAATGAATCCCCCTCAACACGCCGACCGTTTCCCCCCTTAAACCCAACCGAATTGCATCCAGGTTCAATGTATCCCCTCGCAACCGAGCTCGCCGGCGTTAAGGCCATTTTAATTTCGGTCCTCCCCCGATTGCGCCCCCTCTACCCCCACCGGTGACCTTATTTAAACCCCCTGGCCGTCCGCGTGTTACCCCTCACGCTCTCTCGCTGCGAAAATGAACAGAACGCCCGCCCTTCGGTTTTTAGTGCCACACCACCGCCTGCACTCCAGCCGTTGCTCACCGTCGCCGGAGTCTCCCTCTGTCCTCGCCGACCACACCGCTGCGACCGCAAAGACCTCACCAAACCCGGCCACCCCTCCATCGCTGACGAACCCCGCCGGAACGCCACTGCCGACGATGACCCGAATGCCTTCGCCGCCCTCTCTCATCGCCGGCCATGCTCCGTCGACCCCAAGCCCCTCCGATGGTACCGTCTTGACCCCCGCGATGTACTGATTCCGTTTTAGCCCTTAGAATCGACCGTCATCGCTCGCCATCGCCGGAGTCTCCCTCCGTCCTCACCGACCGCACCGCTGCGACCGCAAGGACCTCACCAACCCCGACCACCCCTCCATCGCCGACGAACCCCGCCAGAAGGCCACCGCCGACGAGGACCCGAACGCCTTCGCCGCCCTCTCTCGTCGCTGGCAACGCTCCGTCGACCCCAAGCCCCTCCGACGGTACCCTCTTGACCCCCGCGATGTACTGATTCCGTTTAAGCCCTTAGAACCGACCGTCATCGCTCGTCGTGGCCGCTGGACCTTCGTCGTCACCGGAGAAGATGACCAGCACGGGCTGAGTACCCGTGCCGTGTCGGATTCGTCCCAAACCGTGCGATCACGATCCGACGACCGGGATTAAATCCATCCCTCAGTTTAATCTGGCTCGTCAGATCCAAGTGAAGCGGTACGGTGTGATCTCGTGCATCCGTTAGTGTTTAAAACCCGCGATGGATCTGGGCCATCCATCGCGTACCGGTTCGATGTTTTAATCTCAGCCGTCCACGTCACTTTAACTCCCCGCCTCGCCCTCGCGCGTTGGATCTAGATCCAACGGTCCAGATCGATCCGGGGCATGCGCACAGTGCGCGGGTTCACCGTGGGCCTGGCTCACCGTGGACCCGAGGCAATTTTAAATTTAAAATAAATTCTAGAAACTATTTTAAACTTGTAAAATTCATATATGGCGCATTTTAACTTCAAAAATTACCATTCCAATTTCAGAAAATTTGTGATATTATTCTCTACATGTTCATACAATAAAAACAGTGTGTTTACTTTGGACTTTCCATGTTTATTTAAATAGGTATTCAAATACCCTTAGGGTAAAATGCAAAATCAATTATTTAAATTTCAAATAAAGTTTATATTTATTCATTTCCTGTTAATATAATGAAACCACTAAGTTTTCTCTGAACCATTTATTTTAAATGAAATAGAAAAATTAAAATGAGATTATTCACCATTAAAAACCCCTTTTAAGAAGGACAATATCCCATTTTAGTTAATTTTAAATTATTTATAAAAATAAGTTTCAGAAAATAAACAACTTGGTTTTCTTTAAATTGGACCAATCAAAACATATATGCTTGTTGTGTGGTTTTATATTGTTTAATTGAATGTTGTATTTATTTCATTTTACTTTATTTATATTGGGAAGACTTCGACGCCGCCGAGGAACCGGAATACTTCCCGGAAGTCCCTCCCTCACCTTTCGCTGAACAAGGCAAGTCACCAAACAACATTTTGAGCATATTGAACCCATGTTTTATTAAACTATCGCTAAAACACATAGGTTATACATGCATTAGTCCAATGAAAACCCTTACAATATATTTATTTAGGATCCCCCGACCTTGATGTGCAACGTAAGCCATGCTATCTCGCCTAACCTCCTTGTCACCATATGATTAGTATTATTAGCTAGTGTCCAATGTATTGACACGATCGCTATAGGATAAAAATGAGTCGTAGCAAAATGGTTCTACTATATGATCCCCGTTACTTCTTATCCTTGGAATTCTGTCGGTGATGAGTTGTGGTTGTGAGTGGATGCATGGTGGGTTCCGGGTGCAAGCTAGGGCATTGGTCGGTAGCACCCGAGGCACTATAAGGACCGGTCTACGGGATCCGTTGCAATACACTTCCGTACTAACCACAAGTCTAATGGGTAAGTCCTAACTAAGGTATGGAGTGTTGAGGAGCCATGCTGAATAGCGTGGGCCTCATGGCTCCAGATGTGATGAGTCATTGTCAACGATAGTCAAAGAGGACTGAGAAGAATGAAGATCTGCTGTTTCATGGGCCGCGTGTGACTCAGGTACACGGGCAGCGAGCGACAGTCGAGCTGAGAGAGCTGCGAAGTCGGGCTGGTCCAATCTAGGTACATGGGCCAGGAGCAGCAGAAGACCCACTGGGCTGTTGACCAGGACTGACTCAGGTACACCGGCGGTGAGTGATTGCCGGGCTGAGAGAGCTGTGGAATCAGGCCGGCCCAATCGGGGTACCTGGTGCAAAGTTGGTGGAGGCTTTGTCAGTTTCGGCGCAAAACTGACAACCGTTGATCTTGTATCCGACTGTCCAAAAGAGAAGCCGTAGTCGCTATGAAAGTTTAGCTTCCGGATAAGTCATCTGTATCTCTAGGCCCACAGTCAGTCAGTTGTGTCTGTAAAAATACCTAAGGGAAGTTGAGTCTTTTCCTTTATTTTAGTGTCTATAAAAACCCTAAGGGGCTGGTGGAATATTCTAGGCCATTGGGCAGCCTATAAATAGGGCCCCAATCCCTAGGGTTGGACTACCCTTTTGGCTGAAATCAATTCTTGCTCCTTTGGGTCATTTTGTCTCTTGCTCTTTCTCTCTCCTCTCCTGTTCATGCGTGCGCCGCCAGAGATTTTGTGCTGTTTGTTTTTGCAAGTTCATCTCGTTTTGCTCTGGCCTGGAAGAGTTTATTTCTGCTATTTTTGTGTGCACCATTTCATTTATAGCTCTACAGTTTTCCTTGCGCATGCGACTGGTTTATTCTTGAGGAGAAGCTTCGGTTGCTTCATTCTGTTCTTCCCGTGAGTACTAGTTCTTGCGCACTGTAGCAAGTAGTACTACTTTCTGTAGCAACAGTATACTAGTACTCTAGCTTGCTTTTCTACGCAGCTTTTTGATCGAAGTTGACAGGGCTGAGTACCTTTTCTGACTGTTTTCTGGCGAAGCCACCTTCTCTGTTCGAAGCCCCTCAGCTCCGTAAGGCAGGCTTCGATCTGACATCCTCGAAGGGCTTCGCTTAAACTTCGACTGTCTTTGCGAAGGTGTACTTCGACTTGAGTGCTTCGAAGTTAATACTTCGGTAGGCTTCGAAGTTTGGCTTCAGAGCGTCTCTCTGATAGACTTCGCTCGGAGTGTGCAGCAGTCTGTTCCGAAGGTCTCAGTGTGTGAGTTCGGAGCTTGTTTTCTCGAAGTGTGGTTGTAGGCTTCTGTTTCTTGTTTCTACATCAGCATACTTCGATTCGAAGCTAGTCTGTGGTTCGAAGGTAATCCTGTTGGCTTCGAAGTTGATTTTGCTAGCTCCGAAGGTAGAGTGTAGGCTTCGATTTGGTTTCTCTATCGTATGTCGGGCTTCGCTACTCTTTCGAAGGTTGTCTTTCTGTGAGCTTGTTCGAATCTTTCTGTTCGAAGTTTTGCCTTCGAAGTACACTGTTCGAAGCAACCTTCGACTTTGTCATACTTCGCTTCGAAGCATACTTCGCATTTACACTCGAGCTAGGCTAGTCTAAACAAACCTTCGGTACGTGAACTACAACCTTCGCTCTACTTCAACAATCTTCGACCACCGAAGCAGGCTTCGACCAGCGAAGCAAATCTCAACCAGCGAAGCAGGCTTCGGCCAGCAAAGCAGGCTTCGCCAAGTCTCAAACAGGAGACAGATTATGAAAGGTAACTTCTCATCTCACTTCATATATACTTAGATCATCCAGCGAGAAGTTTTGACCTGCCTTGTCTAGTATATTTTGTTTATCTATCTAGTAGCAATGCTTTGATAAGTTCTCTGTTTAACATCAGTTGCTTCTAGGCTAGATACCTTTAGACTTAGGCAATCTGTACATATTTTGCTGCTTAGTCTTTTGAGGTGCGTTGGGTGTTGGGAGCAGGCCATTGATTCGAAAGAATTTTTAGGCGCCCATTCACCCCCCCTCTGGTCGCTACTTTCGGTCCTACAAGTGTTCCAAACCGAGGCCACCATTTGGAGATGGGTCAAGCAGCACCTGTGGGTGGCTTGTACCGACGTGGCGCAAAAGGGGGTGCGACGTTAGCCGGGATGCGGCCCGGTGCGCCGGCGAAACCTAGAGCGGGTGGTTATCACTTGGAGCATTTCATGCCGAGGTTTTGGCACGAGTTCCCGTGGTATGGGTCATCTCGTTACACCTTGGTGTTTGGGATGAGTGCGTGCCTTGTGGGTACAGTAGTACATCTCTGATCAGAGTCTTAAATCTTTTCGAAAAGCCGAGCGCACGGTCAAGGGCGGGTTGCATGACATCCCACAGTTAGATTACTTGTGATATGTATGTGCATGATGGTTTGACATGTAAGGACTGTTGTACAAGGAGGTAAAATGTACTCCTCGAGTTAGATGATATTATTGTTGTTCACATTTACTTTCCGCATGATAAAACTTGACTACATTAACTGCAATAACTGAAAATGTACTTTTCGCACTTTTAGCCAATTATCCTTCCTTTGTTATTGCCTTGCATTATTACCTGCATTTGCGGTGGCTTGTTGAGTACTTTTTGTACTCATACCCGTTGAACACCTCAGAGGATGCCTACTATGAAGACGGTCTAGAGTAGCGACCCAGTCAAGTGAAAAGATCCTGAAGAAGGCGTTCGTCATGCATTTAAATTTTTATTATTGTTTTTATTAAACTCTGATGTAATAAATATGGTCTGCGTACCATGAAAACTTGTCGTATGTACGATTGTCGCATGATGAACCTCTTGTATTATTGTTTTTCTTATGAAATTCAATAATGTTCCGATTTCGGTAAATCGGGGCGCCACAAGATTGCTGGCACAGGTATGATGAAAATTTTGTACCAGATAAAAGATTTGCAGGAACTGCCACTACTTCCTATGGCATAGATACGAATTGGTACATGGACACTGGAGCAATCGATAACGTGACGGGAGAACTAGAGAAGCTAACAATTCGAGACAGATACAATGGTCATGATCAAGTCCATACTGCAAACGGAGAAGGTATGACGATTAGTCATGTTGGCCATTCGGTTGTCAATACCCCTTATCATATATAATCTCCTCCTGAATGATATCCTTTATGTTCCTGAGGCCAACAAAAACCTTGTGTCTGCCCATCGTTTTATATCAGATAATTCTGCATATCTTGAACTACATCCTAAACATTTTCTTGTCAAAGATCAGGCAACAAAGACGACTCTACTTAAAGGTCATTGCCGAGGTGGTCTCTATGCTCTTCCTACTGGGTCCGGTCAGCAGGAACTCCACAAAGAAGCCAATCTCACTATAAAGCCATCATTGGAACAATGACATTGTCATCTAGGCCATCCTGCATTTTCCATAGTTGAAAAAGTCATCAATAAAAGTAGTCTCCCTTGTTCAGCTGAGTCAAATAAAATTGGTGTTTGTGATGCATGTCAGCAAGCAAAGAGTCATCAACTTCCTTTCTTTAGATCTGTTAATGATGTTAAATTTCCATTAGAATTAATATATTCTGATGTTTGGGGTCCCACAACTATCTCAGTTGGCAGAAAAAATACTATGTTAGCTTCATTGATGCTTATAGTAGATTTACTTGGATTTACCTACTCAAGGCTAAGTCAGAAGTATTTCAAAAATTCCAAGAATTTCAGAAACTTGTCGAGCGTATGTTTAATCACAAAATTATAACAGTCCAAACTGATTGGGGAGGTGAATATCAAAAACTTCATACTTTCTTTAAAAATATCGGGATCTCTCATCATGTCTCATGTCCTCACACTCACCAACAAAATGGCTCAGCTGAACAAAAACATCGTCATATAGTTGAAGTGGGTCTATCTCTCCTTGCTCACTCATCTGTACCAATCAAGTTTTGGGATGAGGCATTTACTTCTGCTGCTTACTTGATCAATAGGACTCCCACAAAAACCCTTCAATATAAGACCCCCCTTGAATATTTGTTCCATAAAATAGCAGATTATACAAGTCTTAGAATTTTTGGATGCGCATGCTGGCCGAATCTTCGCCCCTACAACTCCCACAAGATGCAATTTCGCTCTAAACAGTGTGTATTTTTGGGATACAATGATTTTCATAAAGGATTCAAGTGTCTTGATGTTTCTACGGGACTGGTATATATATCTAGAGATGTTGTTTTTGATGAGACTATTTTCCCGTTTTCAAAACTGCATTCCAAAAGCAGTACCGAAAAAAATTCAATGACTGAACCATTAGCAAATTTATCATATTCAAGGGGTATATAACCGTTTGATTCTTCGACTAATCATGTTGCAGGGGATTCTAACAATAACAGTGAAGATCAACAAGAGGTCATAGAAGAAGCCAGCATCGGGAGCAATAATAATACGTCTGTCGAAGATCCAGAGACCGACCGAGTCATCGACAATTCAGAAGTCGATAGGTCTGTCGACAAGTCAGATGTCGACTTGCACGGTATGGAAGATTTGTGTGCGCCAACACCCGATACAAGCTTTAGTGCTCCGGACTATCCTGTGGCAGGGGGAGAAGAACTACAACATGAACAACCACATCGTCCGGTCACCTGTCTTCAAAAAGGTATCATAAAAGAGAAGAAATATACAGATGGAACTATTAAGTATAATTTTCTTACTTTGACTGGTGAACCTAGTGATCTTACTGATGCGCTGCATAATAAAGATTGGAAAAATGCGATGAATGATGAGCATGCAGCTCTCATGAGAAATAAAACTTGGCACTTGGTTCCACCTCAGAAAGGTAAGAATATTATAGGATGCAAGTGGGTTTACAAAATTAAAAGGAAACAGGATGGTACTCTTGATAGATATAAGGCTAGACTTGTTGCAAAAGGTTTTAAACAGAGATATGGTATAGATTATGAAGATACTTTCAGTCCAGTTGTGAAAGCTGCAACTATTAGAATTATTCTGGCTATTGCTGTGTCTAGAGGATGGACTCTTAGACAATTAGATGTACAAAATGCATTCTTACATGGTGTTTTAGAAGAAGAAGTATATATGCAGCAACCGCCTGGTTTTGAAGACAAGGATCATCCGAATTACATCTGCAAGTTAGACAAGGCATTGTATGGGCTGAAGCAAGCACCAAGAGCATGGTACTCCAGGTTAAGTAAAAGACTGTGTGAATTGGGCTTCAGGAGCTCGAAGGTGGATACATCTTTATTCTTCTATAATAAGAATGGTGTAATCATGTTTCTTCTTATTTATGTAGATGGCATAATTGTTGCAAGTTCTGAATAGCATGCAGTACCTGCACTCTTGAAGGATCTACAGAAGGAGTTTTCCCTAAAGGACTTGGGAGATCTACATTATTTTCTTGGTATTGAGGTTAATAAAACCCCCAAAGGCATTATACTAACTCTGAATAAGTATGCTAATGATCTGTTAAAGAAGGTTGGTATGTCAGATTGTAAAGCTATGAATACACCACTTTCAGCAAGTGAGAAATTGTCCGCTCATAAAGGAGATACTTTAGGAGATGGTGATGCTTCCAACTATAGAAGTGTTGTGGGGGCATTACAATATTTGACTTTAACCAAACCTGATATTGCCTTTTCAGTAAATAAAGTTTGCTAGTTCCTGCATGCGCCAACTACAACTCACTGGACTGCCGTAAAAAGAATACTCAGGTATATCAAACAGTGTACTCAAGTCGGTCTTAAAATTAACAAGTCAAAGTCGGTGCAGGTTAGTGGATATTCAGATGCTGACTGGGCTGGGAGTCTGGATGATAGAAGATCTACAGGAGGTTTTGCAGTATTTTTGGAGATAACTTAATATCATGGAATGCCAAGAAGCAAGCCACTGTATCAAGGTCAAGCACTGAAGCAGAGTATAAGGCTTTAGCAAATGCAACAGCTGAAATAATGTGGGTTCAGTCGGTATTAGCCGAATTGCAGATTTCGGGTCCTCCAGCAGCTAAATTATGGTGTGACAATTTGGGAGCAAAGTACTTGTCTTCTAATCCAATATTTCATGCCAGGACCAAGCATATTGAAATTGATTATCATTTTGTCCATGAAAGAGTTCAGCAAAAATTACTGGAAATAGAATTTGTCCCCACTGGAGATCAGGTAGGAGATGGCTTCACTAAAGCTTTACCAGTTCGTCAATTAGAAAACTTTAAGTTCAATCTCAACTTGGGAAGTTGTGATTGAGGGGGAGTTTTAAATAATTGTTTTAGTATTAGTGTGTGCGTGTGATATTGTTTGCAGGATGAATGACTCGCAATCAAGTGCGGCTGGTGGTTTAGGCAGATAAGTCTCTGGGATCATCTATCCATGCATGCGATCATATCAGCCCTGGGCTATCGCATGCACGGTTGAAGATTGGCCAGTGCATTCCTGTGTTATCGCATGCATGTTTGTTGTGGCCTAGCGATTCACTGCATGCATGGCGCGCAAGTAGTTCCACCAGCTGCCGATGACTGCGTGCAATTCATCCCCATCTGTAAAAGCCACGGTGCCGGCTATTGGCACTATAAATCAATAAACGCGGATCAGACGAAGCTACCGCTTCCCATCTAAAATTTCTCACAGAAACAGCATCGACGAGCAAGAACACCACTCGGAACAGTTTCTCAATCTGATGGCTTGCCTAATCATTAACGGGAGGAGCTAACGAAAAGTAAAGAGATATATCACTCATTTTATTTAAGTTTTTGTATACTAATTTATAGATTAAAGATACATAAGATCAAATTTAGATATACATGTATTATTCAAGATATTACCAATTCATAGTGTCTCTAAGTGATGTCTTACCACTACCCTCTCCAAACCTCTTTTCGTTTCTTTTGATATCGTGCAAATAAAACTAGTTTATTGCATGAGACATCATTTGTTTCTCTCGTCTAGTCTCAGTAAATCATTTATCATATCTGAATTTACCTGAATTTAATTGACGTAACAATGTAATTAATACTAAAAAAACAATTCCCATAAGAATTGTTACTGCCGTAACATATATAACATGACTAAACGGTGATTTCTTATTTTGAAGTAGGTATAAGGCACACTGTGCGCACATGGTAGATTCTCCCTGATCATCAACAACCTTCTCATTCGATTTGAGCAATTCTTAAACATTAAGTGGCTCTTAATTAAGTCTAATCCGCTACCGAGAGCAGGCCAGTTGCTGTGTTTAATTTCTACTTAACTTCTCCCTGGCCTCTGCGTAACTTTTAAAACGTGATAAACGGCGCAGGACAAGAGGATTTGATTGTTAGCGTGGCGTCTTGCAGCAGCTAGCATGTGAAGCACGTGTTGCAGGTGCTCGTCTGTTCGATCTCTCGCAGAGGAGGGCATGCAAGACATCGACATAATCTTACCAGATGCGTTGTTGGTTGGTCACATTATATTGTTTATCGTACCAGCTTTTGTTTGGTTGCCTCTGGAATTAGTACTACCATGGATGTATATGTTAATGCATTGAACTTGCTCCCAACTACTACTAATCAAAATATGTTCCGAATTGTCGCGGACACGCATTTTCGACCGAAACATTATAATTTCTAAAAAAATTGATATAAAAAATATTTTAAAAACATTATAAAAATTCATGATATTTTTTATATTGAATCTATTCACTTAAACCTTAATTAAATTAAACATGATTTAATGATTTGATACTTAGGTCCGTTTGGTACTATTCCGCTCTACCAAAATATTCTCAACTTCACGAAATCCATCGAGAATCAAATCTAGAGTAAAATTGTTGTATACTTTATTTGTTAATATACATTAATGTAATTATACTGTAATAACAATATTTTGTAATTTTAAACATAAATAATTAATATTATTCGAGTGGTTCATAAATTTTTGTATAGTAGCAGTACGTACTAATTTCGTGTAACATAAATTGTTGTCGCTAACTTTTTCATGGAATACATCCATAGGAGATTTTGCCACTAAAGTTGACCTTTCATATATGGAGCTGTATACACACACAATACCAGAATGTTTGCATTATGGTTAGAATAAAATAGAATAATTCAGACTGCATTCTATTTTGGCTACCTTAATGTACTCACAAGCACATCAACAGATAAAAGCAGGTTGCAAACCTATTCAAAGCAGAACTCATGGCTTATTATTCAACATGACTGTAATCACTGTTTTGCGTACAAATTACAAATATCTATCTCTGAATCAGATTGATCTCATTCTTAGTGTGAGCGGAGAGAGTGCTATGGTTGGAGAGCAAGAAAAATATGGTATAAACCATAAATTGTAATGAGTTCATGAGATATGTTTAACAACACAACCATGAATATACTGCAAACTATTTTGAACAATTTTTACTTAGCTTTAGCTGAACATATTGCAAACATACTGAATAAGAATAATGAACTCTGAATTGTCCAAATTATCCTCTAAAATCTGAATTTATACTTTGTTGGAAACTCGGTGAACAGTCTAGTTGCATTCACTTTCAATCAAATTGAATCGAATCACATAGAGACATATGCAAACATTTTTTACATGCTCACCCTTCTTCGATGCACGAGGACGTTTCGTGCCGACTCCCCTTGCTGCCTCTCCCGACGCACCGCTGGCAGCCGCACCACCACCTGTTGGCTTCTTTTGCGCCGCCAAACACCCTGGGGCCACAGCACACCCTTTCATCTATCTCTAACATTCCGTTTCTTTCGCGTTGCATTCTATTTCTTCGAGGCAATGCATGTGTGGAACAAATCGGGGGAAAGAAAAGAAGATACATTTGTGTAATGGCATGATGGGTAAACAACTAAGCACTTCACGACTTTTCTTGACAATTCATTTCGCATAGAACCTCTTGAGGTCCTGCACAAAAAACATAGAGTAACATATCACTACCGGAAAGCAAACATATGCCGAGTGCCACGATGTTTGCCGAGTGCAATTCATCGGGCACTCGGCAAACACTATTTTGCCGAGTGCCAGATGTCATGCACTCGGCAAACATCGTGGCACTCGGCAATTCCAGCTCTTTGCCGAGTGCCCTATAGGTGGCACTCGGCAAACAACCTGAAAAATGCCCCGCCCAATTTTTTGTTGACGGCGTGATGACGGCACGGGTGATTTTTTTGGTTTGCCGAGTGCCACTAACGGACACTCGGCAAACCCTAGCCTTTGCCGAGTGCCACGTGAAAAACACTCGGCAAAGATGAAATACCCATTATTTAATGTGAAAACACATTTTGAGTCCATATCACAATTTAAAAATGTTTTGAACCTGAATTTTTTTTACAGTCATAATTAAACATCTTTTAATCCATGGAGAATTTTCATCCTTTTATGAGTGGGTTTGATATTTTTAATAAAATAATTGTATTTGTAGGATTTACTTCCAATGGGTCAAATTTGAAATGCATGTACATGAAATAATGACTCAAAAATTATGGAAAAATCATATTTGTGTTCATGATTACATTTGTAATCTTTTACAACTAAATATAACTAAATTTTTAAAATCTTATTTACGACACTCGACCGGCAATATGCAGGTTAATGGTTTTTTAATTATAGAAAATGTAATTGATGCCTAAAAAATATGACACTTGACATGGTGTCATTATATCATACATATATAATATGGTAAAAAATTCATAATGTTTCGACAAAGTTTTCAAGTATGACCTTTAGAAATTGGACAACCTTCGAGAAGGTTTAGGAGTTTAGGGATGAAATGAGTTAGGTTTAGAAGCAAATAGATATTCAAATATTTGTTTGAACTTAAAACTTTTTGTACTACTAAAACTCAATTTATCTTATACCATGTCAAAATTTGACATTTTTTAGAGTTACTTTGCTATTTTTGGTTAAAAATGTTGTTTATAAGATTTTAATTAAAAGATCTCAAATTTAAACTCTCTGTGTCTTATATTTGATTATTTGAACCTAGAAATTTTCTAGGATGAAATATTAGTGTATATTATATAATTACAAATTATGGGATTTTTTACTGTCTTTATTCTATTTTTGTTTTTTTTTGAAAATAGTATAAAACAATGTTTGCCGAGTGCATTTGGACCTGGCACTCGGCAAAGACAAAAAAAATCACTTTTGCCGAGTGCCATAGCTAAATGCACTCGGCAAACTGTGATGATCCCATTATTTCATGTGAAAACATATTTTCACTCTATATCACATTTAAAACATTTTTTGAACTTGAATTTTTTTTTACAGTCCCAATTCAACATCTTTTAATCATTGGTAAATTTTCATACTTTTATGAGTGGGTTTGGTATTTTTAATAAAATATTTGTATTTCTAGGATTTACTTCCAAGTGGGTCAAATTTCAACTAAATGTACATGAAATAATGACTCAAAAATTATGGAAAAATCATATTTGTGTTCATGATTACATTTGTAATCTTTTACAACTAAATATAACTAAATATTTAAAATCTAATTTACGACACTCGACCGGCAATATGCAGGTTAATGGTTTTTTAATTATAGAAAATGTAATTGATGCCTAAAAAATATGACACTTGACATGGTGTCATTATATCATACATATATGATATGGTAAAAAATTCATAATGTTTCGACAAAGTTTTCAAGTATGACCTTTAGAAATTGGACAACCTTCGAGAAGGTTTAGGAGTTTATGGATGAAATGAGTTAGGTTTAGAAGCAAATAGATATTCAAATATTTGTTTGAACTTAAAACTTTTTGTACTACTAAAACTCAATTTATCTTATACCATGTCAAAAATTGGCATTTTTTAGAGTTACTTTGCTATTTTTGGTTAAAAATGTTGGTTATAAGATTTTAAGTAAAAGATCCCAAATTTAAACTCTATGTGCCTTAAATTTGATTATTTGCACCTAGAAATTTTCTAGGATGAAATATTAGTGTATAGTATATAATTACAAATTATGGGATTTTTTACTGTTTTATTTCTATTTTATTTTTTTTTAAAAAAAATAAAAAAATCTTTGCCGAGTGCAATTATCCTTGGCACTCGGCAAAGCAAAGAAAAGGTTTTTTTTTAAATAATATTTGCCGAGTGCCTCACTAATGGCACTCGGCAAAGGTTTTAAAAAAAAAAATTGTTTGCCGAGTGCCACCCAATTTGGGCACTCGGCAAACCTATTTGCCTTCTAAAAAAGGCCCGCCCGCAGATCTGGGCGCAGCGCCCAGATCTGCTCCCCCGCGCGCCCGCAGCTGTCCCCCGCCCCCGCCGCCGCTCCCCTGTCGCCGGCAGCCGCCCCCCGCCCGCGCGCCTGCTCCCCTGCGCGCCCCTGCTCCCCCGCCGCCGGCAGCCGTGCGCCCCCGCCGCCGGCCGCCGCTGCGCGCGCCCCGGCGCCACTCCCCCGCGCCCCGCCGCCGGCCAGGCCGGCGCCCCCGCAGCCGGCCGCCCCCCCCTCAGCCCCCGTCGCCGGCCTCCCCCCACCCCGCCGCCGGCAAGCCGCCCCCCCCCCCCGCCGGCCGGCGCCACCTAGCCTCCTCCCCGACGCCTCCACCTCCCCCGGCCTCGTTCTCCCCCCGGCGCCCCCGGCACCACCGGCTCCTCCTCCTCCGGCCGCCGGCCCCCTCACTCCGGCCGTCGGTCCCGCCGTCTCCTCCGCCCCCAACAACCCCTACCTCCTTCGGTATTTTTGACACCTAAAATTTAGGGTTTTAAATTTTTGTTTGAAATTAGTTTAAATTTTGTGGTGATGCTATAGTATGTCAAATGTTAGTTTATTCATTTGTTGAAATTTCATATATATATATGTGTGTGTGTGCCTATATATATATACATGTTAGTTTATACATGTTAGTTGAAATTAATGATATATTTAATGTAATGTTTAATCACATATGTAATCACATGTTTAATGCCATGAATATACCATGTTGTTGTAATATACATGTTTTAGAAATTTTAATATAATCGTTGTAATAGTTTTTATGTTTTAATGATTATGTTGATTAATATCTTTTGTATGTGGATGCCGGCCATCGTGCCGTGATATATATATACATGTGTGTATGTGGATGTCGGCCATCGCGTCGTGATATGTGTATGTGGGTGACGACCATTATGTCGTCCTATTTTAATTTTTCTTGTTATTGTCGCGTAACCTAGGCGTCTCCCGTTCGGAAGAGTTACGGTTTGGAATATGCATGTCTTTGCATATTTGTGGCCGTAACTGTTTCGAATTGTCCACGTTTGGACAGCCGGAAGATGCGTAGATTGAGCTCGTTTTCATGCCCCGTTCCGATTCGACTCATGGTTTCGGCAGCACCTCCTCGTTGTTCTCCGAACGCACATCCTCTTGGCATGTTGCCCAGACGTGCGTTTGGAGAGCAGCGGGGAGGTGCTGCCGAAATTTTGGGTTGGATCGGAACGGAGTGTGAAAACGAGCTCAATCTACGCATTTTCTGGTGGGATTAGGACCTATCTTACCTATCTAACCCCTAAACACGGGTGTTGTTTCCTAGTTAAGTTCAAGATGGATCAACGTGAGTGGATGTACACGGGTCGCCCTAGTCAGGCTGAGGTGACCATGGATTGGATCAAGAACACTAAAGTATTCTTAGAGACGGCGTTTGGTAGACGGAATGTACGTGACAAGACCTGGTGTCCATGTAGTCGGTGCGAGAATAAGCGTCGACAAACAAAGGATGCTATGGGTAAACACCTATGCAAATATGGGTTCATGCCAAATTATACCCGATGGACGTATCATGGTGAGTCCCAACGTCCTAGAGAGGAGGTGTTGCGACATCGCATGGATGATGATGAGGGAGGGGTTGGATTTATGCTAGATGACTTTGAAGATGCGCACTTCGACGAAGCACGTGAAGAGGAAGTGCCGGAGCCAACGGCAAAAGCGTTTTATGACATGTTGTCCGCGTCAAAGCAACCTCTTCACGGTCACACTAAGGTTTCTCAACTGGATGCCATCGCACGTCTATTGGCCATCAAGTCGCAGTTTAGCTTGAGTCGAGAATGCTTCGATGTTATGCTGACGGTTGTTGGTAGCCTTCTTCCAGAAGGTCACAATCTTCCGAAGAGCATGTACGAGTCTAAGAAAGTTCTCCGTGCACTTAAGATGCCTTATGAGCAAATACATGCTTGTCCCAACGGATGCATTTTATTCAGAAAACAATACGCAGACGCAACCTGCTGCGTGAAATGCAAATCCTCTAGGTATCTGGAGGTAGACTCCGATGATGGTGTGAAGAAACAACTCTCAATTCCCGTGAAGATCCTTCGGTACCTTCCCTTTGTACCGAGGATCCAACGACTGTACATGACCGAGGAATCTTCTAAACAGATGACATGGCATAAAAATGGGATTCGTTACAACCCAGACAAGCTAGGTCATCCATCAGATGGAGAAGCGTGGAAAAAACTTGATCAGCTCCATCCCGAGAAAGCTTTAGAGCCACGTAATGTACGAATTGCTATAGCAACAGATGGGTTCAATCCATATGGTATGACGGCTGCCGCATACAGTTGTTGGCCAATGTTTGTTATTCCCCTCAACCTTCCTCCCGGCGTCATCTTTCAACGACAGAATATTTTCTTGTCCTTGATAATTCTAGGGCCTGAATACCCGGGGAAAAATATGAGTGTGTATATGGAGCCTTTGATGGATGATTTGGTCCATGCGTGGGAAGACGGTGTGTTGACATATGATCGATGTACAAAGACAAACTTCAGAATGCATGTCTGGTATATGTACTCTCTACATGACCTACCGGCATATTCGATATTTTGCGGCTGGTGCGTGCATGGGAAGTTCGCATGCCCGATTTGTCGGTCGACTCTAAAGTTCATTTGGCTAGCTAAGGGTGGAAAATATTCCTCATTTGACAAGCACCGACAATTCCTTCCTCGGAACCATCCATTCAGGAAGGATAAGAGGAATTTTACAAAAGATGTGTCTGTTAAAGGCTCAGCACCAATTAAAATGACCGGAGCCGATGTTCGTGCTCAATTAGAGTCTTTGCAAATTAATACACAAGGAGCTGGTTTTATCGGATATGGTGAGCATCATGCATGGACTCACAAACCATGTTTATGGAATCTTCCTTATTTCGATGATCTTCTCCTTCCGCACAACATTGATGTGATGCACACTGAGAAAAATGTTGCCGAGGCCATTTTCGGCACAATCATGGATATTCCTGAGAAGACGAAAGACAATGTCAAGGCCCGATTGGATCAAGCGGCTATATGCAACAGACCTAAGCTCGACATGATACCTCCTAGAAGCGGGAAATCCTGGACGAAGCCAAAGTCTGATTTTGTTCTAACAAGGGGACAAAGGAGGGAAGTACTTGAGTGGTTTCAAACATTAATGTTTCCTGATGGCTATGCAGCTAATCTGAAGAGGGGAGTTAATCTAGCTACTCTGCGAATAAACGGACTCAAAAGTCATGACTATCACATATGGATTGAGCGGTTGCTCCCGGTCATGATTCGTGGCTATGTCCCCGAGGATGTCTGGCGAGTTTTAGCTGAATTGAGCAATTTTTTTCATCAACTTTGTGCTAAACAGTTGCCTCACACCGTGGTAGCAGACATGGAGACACTAGCGCCCGTGTTATTATGCAAGCTAGAAAAGATCTTTCCGCCCGGTTTTTTCAATCCGATGCAACATATGATATTGCACCTTCCGTATGAGGCCCGGATGGGAGGTCCGGTTCAAAGCCGTTGGTGCTATTCAATTGAGAGATTCCAAAAGATTCTTCGGAATAAATGTAAGAACAAATGCAAAATTGAAGCATCCATAGCTGAGGCATATGTTTTGGAGGAGGTGTCAAACTTCACAACTAGATATTATGCGGACAATCTTCCAAGCGTGCATAATCCACCTGCCCGTTACAATCTTCCAGAAGAAGAATCAAATCTCAGCATCTTCAGAGGCCAACTAGGAAGTGCAAGTGGTGCTGCTAACAAGACCTTACAGCATGAAGAGTGGCGTTTGATTATGTTGTATGTCCTGACAAACCTTTCCGAAGTGGAACCGTACATTGAGGAATTTCATCGACGATTTTGGCGTGGTTCGAGGGAGGCTAACATTGAGGAATCCACTGCCCTTCTTAAGTATGGTGTGGGAAATGGTAATCCCGATTTCATTTCTTGGTTCAAAACTAAGGTATTTCTCAAATTAACTTTTAGTTAGTTATACCTTTCAATTATATCTTATATGCGACTAATATACATGTTCATCGTGTTTAAACCTATAGGGAAGAACCGACACGACAATGAGTTCCGAGTTGAGGCAAGTTGCGAATGGCTGTGCCTACAAGGTTAAGACATTCAAAGCTTACGACGTAAACGGCTATCGTTTCCACACAACAAGCCATGAACAGAGCCGACCTAACCGAAGAACCACAAATTCCGGAGTTTTTACTCCGGGCACAGACGGGGTTGACTACTATGGACGACTCGAAGAAATATATGAATTGAGTTTTGATGGGAGCAAACCTCTTAACCCCGTTATATTTAAATGCCACTGGTTCAATCCCAAAGTAGTGAGACAGACTCCCGAACTTGGCTTAATAGAAATTCGTCAAGATACCACCTTGCCGAGTGAAGATGTTTATATTGTGGCTCAACAGGCAACACAAGTTTACTATCTCTCTTACCCGTGCAAAACCGTCGCACGTCTTAAAGGTTGGGATGTTGTGTATAAGGTGTCGCCACACGGTAAACTGCCTGTTCCCAACAACGAAGACTATAACATAGACCCGAACACATACGACGGAGAGTTCTTTCAAGAAGATGGGCTACCAGGCATGTTTGTTATTGACTTGACGGAGACGATGGAAGTAGATAACGAAAGTGGTGCCGATGCCGACGAAGGAGACGAGATTCATAATGGAAGAGACTTAGAACTGCTAGAGAGATTGCACTCAAGCACTCAACGTGATGACAACATTCCACCTCCTGAACAGCTGGACGATTACATCATATCACGTGATAGTGATGACGATACATATGATCCAGCAAATCCGGACGGCGATGACTATTTCTAGCAGCTGTATGAGAATTATGTTTAATTTTACAATAAATGCGTTTAGAACACATTTCACGGTTTATCTAAAGTGATTTACTCTTTTTCGTAGCAGGTGATTGAAATATGGTGGGGGGTTTAAAGAAATTAATAAGTGCAGTAGTAGGAAAAGGCGGTAGATCCACTCCCTCTCAAGATGAGGTCGGGTCCTCATCTAGACCTCGAGGTAGGAGAACGAAGAAGTCAGCAGTGAGAGGAAAGGCACCCGCGCCCTCGAGTGAAACTAGCCATATACCGGCATCCCGTCGCGACGATGATTACGTGCCGGATGAGGAAGAGGAGGAGCAGGCTAGGGTGGAGGAGGAGGAGGAGGTGGGGGCAGAGGGTGGGGAGGTTGGGGCAGAGGGAGAGGAGCAGACTACAGAAGCGGCTGCAGTGTGGTTGCGTGGTCCTTCGTCACTCCCGAGGCGACCAGTGGCAGTAGCTGATCGTCCGCTCATTCGACCAGATGGAAATAGGTAAGTTGTTGTAGAAAGTCTATAATATATTCTTTTCGTTAGTTTAATTTTTAATATATACTAATACTTTTTAATGATATCGGGATAGGAACTGGATTATGGTTGAACGAGGAGGTCGTGAGTGCTCACGCCATGTAAACGGTATCCTCGGGCTTCTTATCAAGGAAAAGTTCCCTGGTTTGATATCTTTGGATGGGAGGACGGAGCCGGCGTACTCATGGAGGCACTATGAAAGTGCGCCGGACGCCCCTGACCGAGAAGGGAGACAATTTGCCCACCTAGCCGATCGAGTCAGGGCTGAGCTCTGGGTAAGTTTATTTTCTTAATATATGTGTCAATACTATTAACATGTGAAAACATATAACATTCTCTTTACATCTATATGCAGGATTTTTATAGATGTGATGAGGGGTATGCGGATCAGGCTGCCGCAGTTATTAATAGAGCCGCCAAGAAGCTTGTCACCGACATGCATTATGAGGCGCGCATTCAAGCTGTTATTGACTTCTGCGCTCAGAACCGTCGAGAGAGGAAGAACAAAAAGGATGCCCGGACCACCTTTCTGACACGAGAGGAATACATGATGGTAAGTGTATTCTCGTGTATCTTCTAATACTTAATATTATGTCATTAACAAATTCACTTGCATCAAATAGGTCCCTCCACAGTGGTGTGCCGCTCATCTTGAGTGTTGGGGCCAAATTGTTGATAGGTGGTGTTCTGCCGAGTGGCAGAGCAGTCACGAGGCATGCCGCCAGCGACGCCTACTCATGCCGGGGGCAGCACACCATCAAGGCTCGCTGAACCTCGACCAGTTCAGGGCGAGATGGGTATGTAGTTACATTTTTTTTTGCTTAATTGCACAATATAACTCTAACTATCTTTTTGTTTTAGTCAACGGCCAATGCGGGTCAGGAATGCTCCCAAGTCATGGCATATGCTCTGGCTCACAAAGGGAGGGCGGTTGAAGGAAATACTTACAATCCAAATGACCCCGCTGAGTCGTACACTAATCGGAATGCATATCAACGCCTCCAAGACTATTCAGAGATGGCAAGGGAAGTGCATGGCGCCGATTATGACCCAATCGCACATGACATCGATGGCGAGGTGGTCATGAGGGCTGGAGGAGGAAAGAGACATGGGCGATATTTGATGGGCGACGGCGCCATTGATACCCGTAGTACCCCCTCTCTATCTGAGGTGAGAGCTCGGAGCTCGACCTCCGGTCCGGGTATACGTCCTCGCCGAGACACATCTATGGGTCTGATTGCTGATCTACAGGTTAGTTCATTTTCATCAATCATCGAACACTTCACATTGTTTGTTTGAGAACATTAACTCTGAAATAATGTTTTGTAGGCCCAACTAAATGAAGAAAGATCACAAAGGACCGAGTGGCAGACCCAGATGGAGGCTCGGCTGCAGGCTCAGATGCAAGCTCAGATGCAAGCCGAGATGCAGACCCAGATGCAGCAGTGGTTTGCGCAGATGGGTGGATCTTTCTCAGGTCATATGGGTCTGCCTGTACTTCCTCCTCAACCTCAACAATCTCCACGGACTCCACAGAGCGGCAATGTGAGTTTCTAATATTGTTATTGTCGGTTTTGTTATATACAAGTGTTCTAACTATTTTTCTTTTTTTTTCAGTTTCATCCATCGGCAGCAGGATCAAACACGCAGCCATCTCCACACACTGGTCATAGCGGTAATGATAATTTGTGAGGCGTGGTGTGAGTTGCCGTGATGAATTTGTTAATTAACTTAAACTTGTCACCGTTAACGCGAACTTGAACTTGTGTATCAATTTGAACTTGTATTTGTGACGTGAACGTGAAATTGTGATGTGATCGTGAAATTTGTGATGTAAATGTGATTTTTGTGATGTGTATGTCATTTCTGTGAATATCTGTGATTCAGTGTGAATTTTGGGGCAAATTTTGTGAATAAATGTGAATTTGTGATGCATTTTGTGATTGAATGTGTTTTTTGGATGAAATATGCAAGAAATAAATGAAAAAAAAAATTAAAAATATTTTGCCGAGTGTTACACTCGGCAAAGCCACCTGCAGTGCACAGAAACGTGCCACGTGGCACGTTTCTGTGCACTCTGGGGATGCTTTGCCGAGTGCCTCCACGTGGCACTCGGCGAAGGGGGTGTGCCGAGTGCCACGGGGGCACTCGGCGAAGCCCCACGCGCCACGTGCCCCCCCTCCCCCGAGCCCCTTCGCCGAGTGCCCCCCGTGGCACTCGGCACACCCCCTTCGCCGAGTGCCACGTGGGGCACTCGGCGAAGCCCCCTCGCGCCACGTGCCCCCCCGAGCCACCTTCGCCGAGTGCCCCACGTGGCACTCGGCAAACCCCCTTCGCCGAGTGCCACGTGGGGCACTCGGCAAACCGCGTTAACGCCCCCCCCCCAGCCGTTAGCCGGCCTCTTTGCCGAGTGCTACGCGTGGCACTCGGCGAAGTCTATATTGCACTCGGCAAAGACTTCGCCGAGTGCCCGATAAAATGCACTCGGCGAACCCCCACGTCGCCGACAAGGCTAGTGCCGAGTGGGGTTCGCCGAGTGTGGCACTCGGCGAAGCCTTTGCCGAGTGCATTATGGGCTTCGCCGAGTGCCCTAGGCACTCGGCAAAGGCTTCTATTCCCGTAGTGTATCATATCTTCATTTTTTTAGGATCTAGAAAGGTAGAGTGAAACATGTTTGGCAACAACTTTAGGGGTGTTTAGTAGGGCTCCAGCTCCTAGATCTAGGTTTAGTGGAGTTGGAGTCCAACCAAATGGTTTAGATACGCAAAAAGTTGAAGCTCGAGCACACCAGATCACTCCAAAAAATAAACTAGCATCCTAAAGCAGCTGGAAGGCCGCTCCGTAGCTCCGGATCCACTTTTTATGAAAATTACCCACAAACTACCATTCACTTCCCCTCCTACCGCATCACTTCTTTCCCCAACTCGTGCATCAGATGGGGACGCGCCGCGGCCGGCCATAAAGGGCAACTAGGTCGCACGGCGTGTGGCAGCGAGCGACGGTCGCACAGCTAGCAGTGGAAAGCAGCGGGCACATGGTGGGCGACAGCGAGAAGCGGTCGTGCAGCGGGTGCCAGTGAGCTTCAAGAGCAACAAGAATAGTCCGACGCACTTTGCGCACCTATCAATAAGCATGAAATTATATTACTTGTGAATAAGTCACAAATATACATTACCACGAAGAGGATATCAATATAGAACTCTACATATAACAACAAAGTTCATGTTGGTGAATTGTAAAAAACACTACTAGAAATCCTTACATCTATGACAATTTGAGAATGACAATACAAAATTTGGTCACAAAAGAAGGTGTATTAATGACGATTATAACATATTCGTCATGGATGTTGGATGTGGGTGTCAGCCACTTCGTACATCTATGACGAAGTGAAAATATTCGTCATGGAAATTAACACAGATTCGTCATAAAAGTGCAACTATACATTTTGAACGTGTAGACCCCACCTGCCAAAATATGTTTTTCGTCATTAAAAATGTGCAGCCTCGGAGTTGAACTATACAACTTGTTTCAGATAAAGTTAATATTTTATTAGTAGTTTTTGGATAAAATAAATAATAAAACGGTATCGAATTTTTTAAACATTGAAGCAATAACATCGGAATTGAAATAAATTTTGAAACCTTTGAATTTATACAAATTTTTAGAAGTGTTTTGAATGTTTTTTCAAATTTTATAAAATTTCTTAGAAGTGTTTTGAATGTTTTTTCAAATTTTCTATGAATTCTCGAAATCTAAGAATCTAAAACATGAAACTTATTGATGAGGACATCACTTCACATGATACACACATGGAGCCTCCACCTACATTTCAATTACAAGGACCAATCACACGCGCTCGTGCCCGTCGCTTGAACCATGAGATTAATTCTTTCCTTAGTAACTATGTTAATATTTGTTTGGACGGGATGCTGCTGAATACTAGTGATATTTTGTTGCTTAGGAACATGGGAGATGGAATAGAAGAGTTGGAGTTGAAGACGGAGCCGCACGGATGATTTGAAGTCAAGAATTCGCTGGTTCGGACTACATCGACCACCATGCACCAAAATGGGCATAACTTCCTCATACGAAGTCCGATTGGCGCGTTCTTGGACGTTTTGGAAAGCTGAGGAGAAGACGGATCGTTTGCCGTTGGTTTCGTCTCATTTGGAGTCTCGAGTCGACCTGTGTGTTTAAAACAGTCCTGCGTGACACAATTGGGCCGTGTTGGCCCATAGTCCAAGTCTGTTCGCCTTCAAGCCCATAGTCTGAGTCCGTTCGCCTTCCACAGGCTGCCCACGCCCTATATATTCACTCTAGCCGCCTTTAGGGTTAGGTTTTGCTTTGTTTGCATCTACACTTGTGTGTTTAGATCCCGCCCCTTGCACCGGACCGATTGGCTGCTGCATAGGCGTTGTGAAACCTCACCTTTTCATCGTTTGTCTTTGATTTGGCATTCGACTTGTATCCTTCCTGTTCTTGCTTGTGTTCTTGGGTTCGCTTGCAGGAATTAGCCTTCGTGGCGAGGTTAATCGCGTCCTGTGTGGTTGATAACCAACGGAGACAGTGGTGTAACGATTGCAAGGTTTTGAACCGCCGGACCGGAGCCTTGGATCGCCAACGTCGAGATTCTCCACCAACTCAAGTTATCCTTTACCTAGCAGAAGATCAGGACCAATCCCTCATCAGTTGGTATCAGAGCACAGTTTTCCCGTTAGGTAATCTCGATCTGCTTTTATTTTTACCTAGAGTCCAGAAAACCCTCACAAAAAAAAATCCCCACCGAGAACCCCTTTGTGCCTTGCGATTTTAATTTCAGTTTTTAACCTTGTTGAGTTTGTGTTCTTGGTCGAGTCTTGTTGCTGGTTTAGTAATCCCTTTGTGTCGTTTGAGTAGTAGTTGTTCTTGTGTCTCAAAAAAATCCCCACCCGAAAACCCCCCCACAACCCTATTTTGTTTTCCACATCGAGTCTTTGTGACCCCCCTTCGGTAAAACAGGCATAACTTTTCGCTCGTTTGGCAGAAAAATCTGAAATTGTTTGAGCGTGTTCCTGACCCAATTTGGGGGGTACCCTAACAGGGTTCTCCTGTTAGCCCTCACCAAAATCGCCAAAACAAATCAGGAAGATAAAGAAAAAAAATGGTCAAAGTTTTTGCTCGCCGGTCAGCGAACTTGTTGAATTTTTGTGAGCCACATCCCACCTCAGTTGTAGGTGCCAATTTTTGTGGTTGCATCTCTGGTCATCCTTGTTAAAAAATAGAGTGAAAAAAAGGAGAAAAAAATATAAAAAAAAGAGAAGCGGTCCTGTTTGTTGCTTGTCCGATCCCTTGTCCGAACTCTTGTCCGATCTCTTGTCCGATCAGTGGCAGGCAGTGGCAATTTCTGCTTGTCCGATCCCTTGTCCGAACTCTTGTCCGATCTCTTGTCCGATCAGTGGCAGGCAGTGGCAGTTTCTGCTTGTCCGATCCCTTGTCCGATCTGCAGAGAGCTGATTTTGGCCTGTTATTGCTTCCATTTGATTTTTGGGCACATAGTTTCCCTCTATTGCTTGAACTTTCACATTGGGAGCACTAAGGCCAGCAACTTTGACGAGTACTAGGGAACACTTATTGAACTTGGTTTAACTGTTATTACTATCGCTAATCCTTGCTACTCACTTGCCTTCCAAGCTACACCTTTCTCTTGGTCAGGACAGGTTCATTTCTTGCAATTGCACACCACCCTCCACTTGGTTCATCACTTGTAGGCCGGTGACCTCACTGCGGCGTGGTAAGAACACTTGCAAGTGTGGGTAAGGCGCTTGACGGATTGCGTCCACCACACACCCACCTCCCCACCTAGCTGTTTTCCATAAGGATTATTCTTTGTTGTTTTGTCTTTCACTAACATGGCAGATAACAGCGGTACCCCTCCATCTGATTTTAATGACTGTGTCTCACGACGTGCTCTACTAGAGTCTCAGCGGCAGACCCAACATTCCATCGAACGTCTCACGCGTACTGTGGCTGACCTAGTGGACCGAATGACTGCCTTGGAAACACGCTTGCCTGCTGCACGAGCCAACGATGACCATGTTGAAGAGGAAGACGACCATGTTGAGGAGGAAGACGACCTATCCTATGCCGGAAACAATGCCATTGACCCTGACGAGGCTGCACGTCATCGCTTTCAGTTCAACCGTCAAGGTATGGGCGGCCACCGCAACCGCCATCCACGAGGTAACAATGACAACCACAGGAACAATGATCCCTACTCTAAGGTAAAATTTTCAGTACCTCCTTTTGCTGGCACCTATGATCCAGATGCATATTTAGATTGGGAGATGTCAGTCGAACAAAAATTTAATGCTCACATGGTTCCTGCTATCCACCGCGTGCGCTTAGCTACTAGTGACTTCACTGGATATGCTCTTCTTTGGTGGACTGAAATAGTTCAGGTTGGCAATGAACCACAAACTTGGGATATGTTAAAACGGCAAATGCGTGGTAGATGGGTCCCTCCTTCATATAAACGTGATTTGAGAAAAAAATTGCAGCGCCTAAACCAAGGAAATAAATCGGTAGAGGAGTATTATCAGGAGTTGCAAATAGGTTGCATGCATGCTGAAATTGAGGAGGACAATGAGGATAAAATGGCCCGTTTTTATGGTGGTTTAAGACGTGAAATTCAGGATATCATTGATTATAAAGAATACAATACTATCACTCGTCTTTTCCACCTTGCTATGCTTGCAGAAAAAAAATTGCAGGGTCGCCAACAACCACAACGCAGCATGAGGACCCACATTGGTGGTGCTACTTCACGCTCAAGTGGGCAGCAGCAATGACCACCACCACCACCTTCTCGACCGATGGCTACATCAGCACCTTCTACATCTACAGCCCAGGCTGAGAGCTCCAAGGCTGCAGCATCCAAGGCGCCAGCCAAGCCCACCTCCTCGGCGGCCTCTACTGCATGTTCTGTAGCGATCCAGTGTCACAGATGCAAAAGATTTGGCCACGTTATGAAGGACTGCCCTAGTCAGTGGGCTTATATTGCTACGGAGGACGGTGGCTACGTAAGTGCTAGTGATGTTGAAGATGAATATGCACTTGCTGCTAACATTGCAGGAGATGACGATACATTCGACGATGACACTGTTTTTGCACCGGATGCCCTTGCCGACCATGAAGCACTTATTGTACAACGTGTCTTGAGCACTCACATGGAGCAGGACGATCGGGCACAACAGAATAATCTGTTTCAGACCTTCTTCCTCGTCAATGACCGTCGTGTACGTGTCATCATCGACAACGGTAGTTGCAACAATTTGGTGAGCCACGACATGGTAATGAAGCTTCAACTTCCCACACGTGCGCATCCACACCCTTACCATGTGCAATGGTTCAACAATAGCGGTAAGGTCAAGGTAACACAAACTGCTCACATCCAATTTTCCATTGGTACATACTTCGGAGTTGCTGATTTTGACGTAGTACCAATGCAAGCATGTTCTCTGTTACTTGGTAGACCTTGGGAGTATGATACTGATGCTACAGACCATGGTAGGAGCAATAAGTACACATTTATGTATAAAGGAAAGAAAGTTACATTGCTTCCTATGACTCCTGCTGAAATTGTGAAATTTGAACAAGAAAAACATGCTAGGGACGCACAAAAGAGCAAACAACCTTCTGAAAATCAGCAAGTAGCTAAGACGCTTTTGAGGCAACAGAAAGATAAAATTGCTTCTCCTTCTTCATCACAAGTTATTAATCTGAAAGGACGTGTCATGCTTGCAACTAAAACTGACCTTGCTGAAATTTGTGATGATACTCCCTTGCTATATGGCTTGATTTGCACAAACGTGCTGTTTTCACTTGCGAACATTCCTAGCTCTGTTCCTATTGCAGTCACTGACCTTTTGCAGGAGTTTAACGATGTTTTTCCTGCTGAGATACCACCCGGGCTGCCACCGATACGCGGCATCGAGCACCAAATTGATTTGATCCCGGGAGCGTCTCTTCCTAATCGTGCAGCGTACCGTACCAATCCAGAGGAGACAAAAGAAATTGAGCGCCAAGTACAGGACCTTCTTGATCGTGGGTACGTCCGTGAAAGCCTTAGTCCTTGTGCAGTACCCGTTCTTTTGGTACCTAAGAAAGATGGTAGTTGGCGCATGTGGGTTGATTGTCGTGCTATTAATAATATCACCATTCGATATCGACACCCTATTCCTAGATTGGATGACATGCTTGATGAGCTTAGTGGTGCCATTATCTTTACTAAGATCGATCTCCGTAGTGGCTACCACCAAATTCGCATGAAACTAGGTGATGAATGGAAAACTGCTTTTAAAACAAAGTTTGGATTATATGAGTGGCTTGTCATGCCTTTTGGACTTACTAATGCACCTAGTACCTTCATGCGCTTGATGAATGAAGTCCTACGGCACTTTATAGGACGCTTTGTGGTCGTATACTTTGATGATATCTTGGTTTATAGCAAGTCTCTCATTGAACATGTTGAACACCTACGTGCTGTTTTTTCTGTCCTCCGTGAGGCTAGAATGTTTGGTAACCTTGAGAAGTGCACGTTTTGCACGGATCGAGTTGTGTTTCTTGGATATATTGTCACTTCACAGGGTATTGAGGTTGACGCGGCAAAGATAGAAGCAATCAACAGCTGGCCGCAACCCCAAACTATCACACATGTACGTAGTTTTCTTGGTCTTGCAGGTTTCTACCGGCGTTTTGTGAAAGATTTCAGCACCATAGCCGGTCCTTTGCATGAGTTGACCAAGAAGGGAGTTACTTTTACTTGGGAGCCAGCACATGAGCAAGCTTTTGCCACACTCAAAGATCGTCTTACACATGCACCTCTACTTCAGCTACCCGACTTCAGTAAGCCTTTTGAGTTAGAATGTGATGCTAGTGGTTTTGGATTAGGAGGTGTGCTGCTACAAGGAGGTAAACCCGTGGCCTATTTTAGTGAGAAATTACATGGTCCACAGTTGAATTATTCTACCTATGATAAGGAATTATATGCCTTAGTGTGTGTGCTTGAAACTTGGCAACATTACCTTTTGCCTAAGGAGTTTATTATTCATTCGGATCATGAAGCATTGAAGCATATACGTAGTCAAGCAAATCTGAATAAAAGACATGCTAAATGGGTAGAATTTATTGAGACTTTTCCATATATCATTAAGCATAAGAAAGAGAAATATAATGTGATTGCCGATGCTTTATCTAGACGTTATACATTGCTTTCTCAACTTGATTATAAGATCTTTGGTTTAGAAACATTGAAGGACATGTATGCTACTGATTTGGACTTCAAAGATGCTTTTGCAAATTGTACAAATGACCGTGCTTGTAACAAATATGTGCTGAATAATGGATATCTTTTTCGTGCTAACAAGTTATGCGTGCCGGCTAGCTCTCTTCGCTTGTTGTTATTGCAGGAAGCACACGGTGGTGGTTTGATGTGTCATTTTGGATCAAAGAAAACCTAAGATGTGCTGTCCACACACTTCTATTGGCCTAGGATGAGACGAGTTGTTGAGCGCTATGTGGCACGATGCACTACTTGCAATAAAGCTAAGTCCCGTCTAAACCCACATGGTCTTTATATGCCTTTGCCCGTTCCTAGTGTACCTTGGGAGGATATTTCTATGGATTTTGTGTTAGGATTACCTAGAACTAGGAGGGGGAGGGATAGTATTTTTGTGGTGGTAGATCGGTTCTCTAAAATGGCGCATTTTATACCTTTGTCACAAGAGCGACGATGCTACAAATGTTGCTGATTTGTTTTTCAGAGAGGTCGTACGCTTGCATGGAGTTCCCAATACCATCGTTTCAGATCGTGATGCTAAATTTTTAAGTCATTTTTGGAGGACGTTGTGGCATAAGTTGGGGATGAAGCTGCTGTTTTCTACTACTTGTCACCCCCAAACGGATGGGCAAACGGAGGTCGTCAACCGTACATTGTCCACCATGTTGAGGGCTGTTTTGAAGACCAACTTGAAGCTTTGGGAAGAGTGTCTACCTCATATTGAGTTTGCATATAATAGGTCAGTACACTCGACTACTAAGGTAAGTCCGTTTCAAGTGGTCTATGGCTTTAATCCGCGTGCTCCTATTGATTTGCTACCATTACCACCATCTGAAAAATTGAATTTTGATGCTACTACACGTGCTGAATTATTGCTTAAGATGCATGAAACTACTAAAGCAAACATAGAGAAAATGAATGAGAAATATCGTGCTTATGGTAGTAAGGGTAGAAAAGAGATAACATTTGAACCGAGTGATCTTGTTTGGTTGCACTTGCGCAAGGATCGTTTTCCTGATTTGCGAAAGTCTAAATTGATGCCCCGTGCTGATGGTCCTTTCCGTGTGCTTGAGAAGATAAATGATAATGCATATAAACTTGAGTTGCCTGCAGCTTTTGGGGTTAGTCCCACATTTAACATTTCAGATTTAAAGTCCTATTTGGGAGATGACGATGAGCTTGAGTCGAGGACGACTCCAATTCAAGAGGGGGAGGATGATGAGGACATCACTTCACATGATACACACATGGAGCCTCCACCTACAATTCAATTACAAGGACCAATCACACGCGCCCGTGCCCGTCGCTTGAACCATGAGGTTAATTCTTTCCTTAGTAACTATGTTAATATTTATTTAGACGGGATGCTACTGAATACTAGTGATATTTTGTTGCTTAGGAACATGGGAGATGGAATAGAAGATTTGGAGTTGAAGATGGAGCCGCACGGATGATTTGAAGTCAAGAATTCGCTGGTTCGGATTACATCGACCACCATGCACCAAAATGGGCATAACTTCCTCATACGAAGTCCGATTGGCACGTTCTTAAACTTTTTGGAAAGCTGAGGAGAAGACGGATCGTTTGCCGTTGGTTTCGTCTCATTTGGAGTCTCGAGTCGACCTGTGTGTTTAAAACAGTCCTGCGTGACAGAACTGGGCCGTGTTGGCCCATAGTCCAAGTCTGTTCGCCTTCTAGCCCATAGTCTGAGTCCGTTCGCCTTCCACAGGCTGCCCACGCCCTATATATTCACTCCAGCTGCCTTTAGGGTTAGGTTTTACTTTGTTTGCATCTACACTTGTGTGTTTAGATCCTGCCCCTTGCACCGGACCGATTGGCTGCTGCATAGGCATTGTGAAACCTCACCTTTTCATCGTTTGTCTTTGATTTGGCATTCGACTTGTATCCTTCCTGTTCTTGCTTGTGTTCTTGGGTTCGCTTGCAAGAATTAGCCTTTGTGGCGTGGTCAATCGCGTCCTGCGTGGTTGATAACCAACGAAGACAGTGGTGTAACGATTGCAAGGTTTTGAACCGCCGGACCGGAGCCTTGGATCGCCAACGTCGAGATTCTCCACCAACCCAAGTTATCCTTTACCTAGCGGAAGATCGGGACCAATACCCCATCACTTATAATCTAAAATATGAATTTTGAAATTTCTGAATTTTTAAAGTATTCTGAAATTTTCTATCAATTTTTGAAGTGTTATGCCTATTCCCACGAGAAAAACAACAAAGAGCAGTGTCCCCTTAGGATTCGAACACTACACCTTTGGTTTGGTGTAAAGAGTCCGAACCACTACGCCAATGGTCAATTCTTGTTAGAAATAGCAATATGTGTGACAATAATAGATCGAGGACCGTTGAAATTTTTGGCCCATTAAAATTTTTCTGGGGCCCGATGTTCCCTGTTATGTAGCCACCGCCGCTGCATTGTTATATAGCCACCGCCACCGCTGTGTGTAGTAACCACCGCCACCGCCGTTTTCAGCCACCGCCACCGGTGTCTGTAGCCACCGTCGCCGAGGTCTGTAGCCCGATCGTCGCCATGGAAAGTTGAAGGTGGCCACGACAAGGGAGGTACGATCGGCTTGATGGCATTTGAAGGGTAACATCAGGTTTAGTTCTATGCTATTAGTATTTAATTAGTGCCATAAATTGATTGATTCAAAATGAATTTGAGTGAATTGGAGTTGAATTCTGTACTCCATGGTTTAATTACTATTTTACTCTTAATAGATTTTCATAATTGTTGGGGAAAATTACTTCATTTCCAGGACTTAAAGGTTAACCCTCCGAGGGCTCCAAGAAGATCCCGAAGATGGCTGACTAATGCTCGAAGCATACGTCAACACGGTCGGAGGGTGTCACGATGCGAAGTCTCGAAGGACCCTCCGAAGGGAAGGAGGAGGCTTCGAAGCAGGAAGACGTGACTGATTGGATGCCCTGCTTATCCATCTACCCTACAGCACTTTACCGTGTATAACCTTGTTTATAATACTGGAGGTCATTTGTAATATAAGGGTAAATAGGTCTATTCCTTAAGCCTTTTTCCCTATAAATACCCCCCATTGTACCTTGTAAGAAGGATCCAGAACCAGTGGTTCAAACACATACATTCGGACCTCTTGAGTTGTTATCCTTTACGGAGGCTCAAGTTCGTCCTAAAAGCACAAACCTCTTGTTTGTTTGTTCTTAACTACTAAGAACCTGTTGGCGTAACTTTTACGCCAACAGTTGGCGCCGTCCGTGGGGATCCAAGTTCTAAAAGCTTGTTCTCTACTGCTGACTGCACTCTGAAGAAAACTTACGGGGGGAGCCTCGGAATCCTGAGATTCTGCGCACCCTTCAGTTAGGAGCTTCTTAGTGCAGCCCGAAGGCCTTCTCTCGACCCCCTCGAGTCGTTCGAAGCCTTCCATTTCCAAGACACCTCATCGGCTAACCATGCCTCCGAAGCGTGGTCAAGCTTCAGGTCCCCTTCGAAGGTCCCCTCGGACCAACGGAGCCGGGCCCTCAGCTAATCCGACGGTTCCTGCTGGAACCGATGGGCGTCGAGCGCCCCGGGGCCCTCTACCCCCTCCTACAATGCTTCAGACCGACTACGCAGCAAGCCAAGACCCTGAAGTTCCCTCCGACGAAGATGAAGGCCCTCCCGAAACCGAGGCTACGCAGCTAGCCAGGCTTCAGGAGGAGGTATCCAGATGGAGGCAGGAGGCCGCCAACCGACTCCGCACTCAAGCTTCCACCGAAACTCCAAGGGGGCCGCAAGACGATGGAGCCCGCAACCCCCCAGAAGTTATACAAGTCCAAGAGGAGGCCGAGAATGCGTCCTTCGACAATGAGTCTCCGTTGCACCCTAATCTGCAGAGAGTGCCTTTCGACCCCAAGTTCAAGGCCTCGAAGCTGCACAAGTACTCCGGGGGGTCGGACCCCGGAGAGTTCGCCCGCTCGTACGCCCTGGCTATAGAAGCAAGCGGAGGGGTACGAAGCACCATGGCAAAATGCTTCCCACTCGCTCTCGAAGGCGTGGCGCTCCGATGGTTCTGGTCCCTAAAACCAGGATCGATCAAGTCATGGGAGCTACTCAAAAAGAAGTTCGTGAGCAACTTCCAAGGCACTTTCGTGGCCCCAATGTCCACAGGAAGTTTGTTCCAGGTAAAGCAGCGGGAGGGGGAAACCCTCCGAGAGTACTTCACACGCTTCGCCCACACCAAGTCACAGATCAAGGGCCTTACTACCTCCTCGGTAGTTGATGCTGCCCGCGAAGGGGTGCTGAACCCCGATCTCCTCAGCAAACTTCATCGGAAGCCGGTAACATCCGTAGCGCAGCTCATGGCATACTTCGAGCAATATGCCAAGGCAGAGGAAGGATGTCTTCGGCGAGCTGAGGCAGCACTACCCACCCTCCGGGAAGTAAAAAGGGAGCTAGAAGCCACCGCTCCACCGCAACCTCCACAAGACAGCCTCCCTAGCGAGTACAGGCGAGGGAAGAAGCATTTCCGTTCGGAAGTGCTAAACATTACACCTTCAGCTTCGAAGGCACCTGCCAATTTCCAGCAGGTAAAAAATTTCAAGGCTGGGCCGTCGGTACCTCAAGAAAGGATGCCGGGAAGGCGCCAGAGTCATTTCTGTTGCGTGCATGGCGATAATAGAAGCCATGACACGAAGGACTGCAAGACGATATTAACCCTTCGGGGTGAATACATTGACCGAAATACCAGGAGGGGTACTTCGGACCGAGCTCCACCCACGACACGATCGGAGCCTGTTCAAGCTGTGGCCCGAGCCGGTGCCCTCGAAGCCCCCATACGGATACCGGTCGCCAGTATTATGCCACCGCCAAGGCACGAAGATCCACAAGACCGCGGCAAGAGAGTGGTCCTACCCATCTCCGGAGGGGGACCCTCGGCAGTATGTCCAAGAGACAGCGCCGCGAGTACGTCCGCGAAGTTGGGCACATTGGGACTTCAAGTTCCGCTGAGGGGATGCCAGAATGGTCCCGTGTGCCCATCTCATTCACAGCCAGCGATGCAGTAGGGGTGAAGTTTCCCCATGCTGACCCATTAGTCATCTCTGCCGATATAGCAGGGGCTGATGTTCGGAGGATCCTGGTGGACGGTGGAAGCTCCGCAGACATACTCTTCGTCCAAGCCTTCGACCAGATGTGTATACCCCGGAAGCATCTACTCCCTGCAGCCCGGCCACTTCAAGGGTTCTCAGGACCGCCTCTCGATGCCCTCGGCCAAATAGGCCTCGAGGTTGCCTTCGGAGAGGGGCCGCTGGCCCGAGTAGAGGAGGTGATTTTCGACGTGGTGGATGCCCCCTACGCTTACAATGCTATCTTCGGACGAGGGATGTTAAACCAATTCGGGGCTATAGCGCATCACAACTACCTTTGTCTCAAAATGCCCACACAAGGTGGAGTGCTCACTATTTCAGGAGACCAGGCTGTAGCCAGAAGGACGGAATATGGCCACGGGCAGCCATTGGACCCTCGACAAGTGCATAATGTGGCAGAGAGCGCCAAAGAAGTACCGGAGGCCTTGAGCCCCCCGAAGGGATCCTCGCTCAAGCCAAGCCCGGAGGGTGATGTCGAGACAAGAATAATCTCAGAAGACGGCAAAGAATACCCAATAAAATTCGGCAAGGGGCTATCTCCGGAGATAACCGCCTCATTAGAAGAAGTCGTCAAGAAGAATCTAGACATGTTTGCTTGGACCGACGAAGATATCACGGGGGTCGACCGAAGCATCATCGAGCACAGTCTGCTCGTCAACCCGAAGGCCAAGCTGGTGCGCCAGGGGCTCCGAAAGCTATCAACAGAAAGAGCAAATTTAGCCAAGGCCGAAGTGGAAAAGTTGTTAAAAGCTGGCATTATCAGGGAGGTGGCCCATACCGAGTGGTTGGCCAACCCTGTTTTTGTAAGAAAGAAGGATTCCAGCAAATGGCGCATGTGTATTGACTTCACATCACTAAATAAAGCATGCCCGCGAGACCCCTACCCAATGCCCCGAATAGATCAATTAATAGATTCCACAGCCGGCTCCGAACTATTAAGCTTCCTCGATGCCTACTCCGGGTACCATCAAGTATGGCTGAAGCAAGAAGACGAGGCCAAGACAAGTTTCATAACTCCTTCGGGAGTATTCTGCTATGTAAGAATGCCTTTTGGTTTGCGGAATGCCGGAGCCACATTTTCTCGCTTAATAGCTAAGGCTTTAGGCCATCAGATAGGCCGCAATGTCGAGGCCTACATGGACGATATTGTAATAAAAAGTGCTCAAAAGCATCAGCATAGCATAGATTTAGATGAAACTTTCGAGAGCCTCCGAGCATGTGGAGTACGCCTCAATCCCGAAAAATGTATATTCGGAGCACAAGCAGGGAAGCTGCTAGGGTACTTAGTTTCGAGCAGGGGGATCGAAGCCAGCCCAACGCAAATAAGTGCACTACAAAGAATGGCTCCACCCGAGAATTTGAAGCAAGTACAGAAACTAGCAGGAAGGCTAGCAGCACTCAGCAGGTTCCTGTCCAGATCGGCAGAGCGAAGCCTCCCAATTTTCAAGGCACTCAAAGGCTCCGAAAGCTTCAGCTGGACGCCGGAGTGCCAAAAGAGCTTCGAAGAAATAAAAGCCTACCTTGGAACATTATCAACCTTAACTGTTCCTCTTCCAGGGGAAACATTGCTTTTATACCTTGCAGCGACAGGATCAGCAGTAAGCGCAGTACTGGTCCGAGAAATCGAGCTTAAAGACAAGCTGGTACAAAACCCAGTTTATTTTGTCTCGGAGGCATTATCAGGAGCCAAGATCAGATACTCCGAGCTTGAAAAGTTTGCTTATGCTTTAGTGATGGCCTCGCGAAAGCTAAGGCATTATTTCTTGGCGCATAACCTCATTGTCCCTAAATCGTATCCTCTTGGAGATATGCTCCGAAACAAAGATTCCACAGGCAGGGTTGGAAAGTGGGCAGTCGAGCTGGCACCCTTCGAAATCTCCTTCACAGCAAGGACGGCCGTTAAATCTCAAATTATAGCAGATTTCGTAGCAGAGTGGACTCCATCTGCAGTATGGACTCCGGAAGAACCCTCCAACGGTTTCTGGACAATATTCTCCGACGGAGCCTATCAAGCATCAGGTGCCGGAGCAGGGGCAGTAATCTTGTCACCATCAGGACAAAAGGCAATGTATTCTGCAAGGCTTAACTTCCGAACCACTAATAACGTTGCCGAGTATGAAGGAATCTTGCTAGGCCTCCGAAAGGCTAAAGCACTCGGAGCTTCAAGAATAGTGATCAAGACAGATTCCCAAGTCGTCGCGGGGCATATTGACAAAAGCTTCCAAGCAAAAAACCCACATCTCGCGCAATACCTGCAAGAAATCCGCAAGGCAGAAGCAGCATTCAAAGGGTTTACAGTTCGAAGCATACCTCGGGCAGAAAATCAACTTGCCGATATTCTTGCAAAAGCTGCAGCAGGAGCAGTAGACCTCCCGGAGGGCGCTTTCTATGAAGAGTTAGAGCAGCCAGCAGCTGACCAAATACCCTCGTCAGAAGTAATGTGTATTGAAGCTACGGATTGGCAAACTCCGATAATAACTATGTTGCAAGGTAGCAATGACCCTCCGGAAGGCCCAGAAGCTCGAAGAGTGCAATCAAGAGCTCGAAATTACAAACTTATTGGGGAAATACTATATAAGGCCGGAGTATGCTCACCACTGCTTCGATGCATCTCTCAACCTGAAGGACAAGACATACTTCGAGGCATCCACGAGGGGCTGTGCGGAGGTCATCTAGCTCCTAGAGCGCTAGCAGGCAAGACGCTCCGGCAAGGTTTTTATTGGCCGACAATCGTCAGAGACGCCGAAGACCTAGTTCGAACATGCCAAGGCTGCCAATGGATGGGCAGAAGGAGCCATCGCCCACCAGCTCAACTTCAAGTTATTGCCCCGGTATGGCCGATGGCTAGATGGGGCATGGACCTCATAGGCCCTTTCCCACCAGCAAAAGGCGATTTGAAATTTGCGGTCGTAGCAATAGAATACTTCTCAAAATGGGTGGAAGCAGAGCCGCTAACAGCCATCACATCGAAGAACGTGCAAAGGTTCTTCTGGCAGAATATTATATGCAGGTTCGGAGTCCCCAGAGAATTAACGGTAGATAACGGAACCCAGTTCGAAGCTGATACCTTCCAAACATTCTGTGAAGAACTGGGTATTAAGCTATGCTTCGCAGCAGTGCGACACCCGCAATCCAACGGAGCCGTCGAACGAGCCAACGGGAATATCCTCTCCGGGTTAAATCGCCGAATTGTGGGATTGGCCAAGGGCCTATGGGTCGAAGAGCTACCTAAAATTTTATGGTCTATCCGAACCACGCAAACTAGATCAACCGGCTTCACGCCATTCAGGTTGCTCTTCGGAGACGAAGCCATGACCCCTACGGAGCTCAAAGGGGAGTCACTTCGCGTAATTCAACACGAAGACGAAGATGATCGGAGTGCTTCAATAGACTTGTCAGAAGAAACAAGGCTTCGAGCTGTCGCCAACCTGACGAAGTACCAAGAGCACACAAAGACATGGTATGACCCGAAGGTCAAGTTAACTGAGTTAAAGCCCGGTCATCTAGTATTGCGAAATGTAATAGCTCCGGGGAAGCTAGGAAACAAATGGGAAGGACCATATGTTATCTTACGCTCAGGACGCCCCGGATCGTTTAAATTAGCTAATTTAGAAGGAGAAGAGTTGAAACATGCGTGGCATGCGGAGCACCTTAAGAGATATTACGCTTAAGGCTCCCTTGTAATCACTTGTAACACTCCTTTTATAAATAAAGCTAAGGGTTGAGATTTGTTTTGCCCTTCGAACATCCCACCCTCCGGATGGACGCATTCGAAGGTCGGTGATGCTAGCAGAGCCAAGCATTTTTCGAAAAAACCCAAGGGGCTGGCTACGAACCATTGGTTCAGTGGCTCCGGCAACCTACGGATTCTAGGCTCCGGCTTGTTAGGATCCGTAGAAGAGTCTAAGGACTTTAAACAAGACAGAATTTCAAGCCTCCGGGTGCGAAGTATCTGTAAAAGAGCCGTAGGTGGCCAACCTACGGATTCCAGGCTCCGGCTTGTTAGGATCCGTAGAAGAGTCTAAGGACTTTAAACAAGACAGAATTTCAAGCCTCCGGGTGCGAAGTATCTGTAAAAGAGCCGTAGGTGGCCAACTTACGGATTCCAGGCTCCGGCTTGTTAGGATCCGTAGAAGAGTCTAAGGACTTTAAATTTTTTATCTACTTATCGATGGTGACATGTGCAAAATTCGAAGCATACAGTTGCTCGGACAATCATTGTGCCTAGCGAACCCTTATATATGATAAAAGCTCCGCCACCCACAAGGGGGGTAGGAGGATAGGAGTCACACAGCATACTGTCGAAGCATTCCACATTAAAATATTATATTCATACATCAGGAAAAATTGTTATCTAAACCCAAATAAAAACGGAGACCCTTTCGACCCCTAGAGCTACCCCTGCGGCTACTTTGCCCTTCGGAGCTTGAAGTCTTTTTAGGCCGGGAACTTCTCTTTTTCCTCGAGGCTCGCAGTTTCTTCTGCTCCTCCTGAAGTTCGGCCCACGTCAAGAGCCTTTCGGAGCCGGCCTCGGCAAGGTTTTCGGCTTGATACTCCGAGTCAGACCAGTCGACGGGCTCGGAGGACGAAGACCCCTCTTCCTTTTCTTCCTCTTTAATATAAGACAAAACATCCCTTCGTACTTCAAGGGTAACTTCCCCCCCCCCGTCTCCGCGAGGAACAGAAAAGCGAGAGCGGCGATAAGGTCTCAAACTCTCAAGAACTGCCCACTCCTTTCGAAGCTCGGCAGTATGTTCCAAAAGTACGAAGTCAGGGCTCGAAGGGCATGACAGAACCTAAAAAAGAGCAGAGCACCCAAGACAAGTACTGTTTATAACTTTCTCATTAATTAAACAAAGTTTACAAGACCACAGGTACACAACAACCCTAAGCGGCTAGACCTGCGGGTCGGTTGGCGGAGCTGGGACCGAAGGTGCTGGCGAAGTCGGGAGTGGTGGCTTCGCTTGAGCTTGCTTTTGCCGGCGGGCCTCGTCGATCCAAGCCTTAGCAGCAACTTTGTGGTCTGCCTTCCATACTGATCGGAAAGCTTCCCAAGCCGAAGCCACCTCCGAAGACGGCCGCAGCAGGTCATCATCTGCGAAGCCTCCAGGAGACGAACCACTAACCGAATCGAAGGGAATCCGAAGAGATTCGAGGTGGCGAAGAACCCCGATGCCGGCGCACTGTCCGGAGATCTCTTCGTACCGTACTCCGGAATTCTTCATCAGCGACGAAGCTACCTGGATCCTCGTCAGCTTCCGATCGAGCGGCTCGGAGGTTGCAGCAGAGGTCGAAGGGCACATGGTGCCAAAGTACTCTAACGTACCCTGAAGAGCTTCCAAGGTACGGTCAGCAGTACTGGAATTCTTTCTATCTGCTACTTCCAGGCTTGCAACAGTTGCGTCCAACGCGGCCACCCGAAGCATCAAGGAACTCTTCTGAGCCATTGCCTGGCTAAGAGCCCCTTGAAGTTCCACCAGATGTCCGTTCGAAGCAGCTGCATCCTGGCGAAGCTTCTCGACCTCCGCACGGAGGACCACTCGTTCAGCCTCGGCTTCTTCGGCATGAGAGCGGAGGGCTTCAAGGGCTTCGTCAGACGCTGCCTTAGCCTTCCGTTCTTCCAAGAGTTCTTCATTCAGCATGAGGGACCTCCCGGTGGAGTCATCAAGAGCTGTTTGAAGGGCTGTAACCTTCCGGTTAAGTCGGTTAATTTCGACCTCGCTGGAAGTCGCTGCCGCTCTAGCAAGGGCGAAGTGCTGCAAGGAAAACAAGGTAAGTGCTAAAGAAGTTTTGACCATTAAAATACAGCAATTGTGGTGTCTTTTTCATACCTGAAGGGCAGCCCTTTCGAGGGCCGTGTTGAGGCTCGAAGCCCTAACTTCGCTCAAAGCGGAGATCAACTCCGAATTGGCAATGTCCTGGCTTTTCTCAGCCAGGGGCTCCAGGAGCCTTCGAAGGCCGCTCCGATGCTCCAAGAAAGGAGCCAGAAGAGGGAGCCAAGACAAGGCCCGGGCGTCGTCCTCTACAGCCTCGTCCTCTGAGTTGCCAACGGAGGGCGCTGCTTGGTCAACCCGAAGGCCCAGGCTGGAAATACTCTTACACCTCCCCGGCACAAAAGGGGGAGAGGCAAGAACATTCCGACCCTCAGCCGCCACATCTTCGGCCGGAGCCACGTTGTCGGAGGCGCCGTCAGTAGTCGAGGTCGCCACGGCCGGAGCCAATTCCGTCCCAGGGAGCACATCGTCCGCTCCGAAGGATACGTTCTCCACCACCGGGCTCGGAGCCCCCAGGGGAGCCGGAGGGTCCGCTCGGGTGACCGTCTCCGAAGAAGCAGGGACGTCGGGCGCCACCAAGGCTTCGGTACCCGAAGAGGTACCTATTTCAAATACCAAGGTTAATTAACATATTCTACAGATAGCAAGCGAATGCCGACGAAAAAAGAAAGAGCTCCGGGAAAATACCTCCAAGAGCCGCTGGAGGAAGGATCGCCGGATCCTCCAGGACTTCGTACATCCGGAGGATATTGTCAAAATCATCCCCCGAAGTCCTACCCTCGGTTTCATCCATCGGGGCCATGACCTCCGCGGGAACCCCTTCGGGCGCAGGCAAGTCGGAGGTAGAGTATGACTCCACTTGCACGTTGACGGGTGCAGGAGGAGCCAACGGAGTTACACTAACACCCTCCCTGCCGGAGAGGTTTGGGGGGACCTCCTCCGTGTCTTCATCAATCAAAAGATAGTCTTCGAAGGCCTTCGCTGTAGCACCTCCGGAGTCTTCTGCCTCTTCGGGAGTCGGGCTCCGCTCATCCGGCGACGAAGAAGATGAAGCGGGCGTCAAGTGCGGAGGCTGCTTCGCCGCCTTCTTCTGAAGAGGTTGCTTGCCAGCTTTTTTAGAGGGCTCGGCCGCTGCTTTCCTCTTGCGAGCGCCGCTCCAGCTGGGGCGAAGTCGGGAAGCTGCGGAGGCTCCATGCCGAGGGCTCTCCACACCCTGTTCGAGCGCTCCCAACTCCCCACCAGCTCCAGCCTCCTCTGCCTCTCGGCCACCGAAGGGGCTCCGAGAATCCGTTCGGTAGCCCGGACTATGTCGTCCGGAGCTAAGGCCAGAGGTGCCGCTGAAAAGAAAAAGGTATAAGAAGCATAAGTATAATTAATGTGTTCATATAAAATGATGCCACAGGAGAAAGACGTACCTATGTTTCGGAGGTCCCCCTCCGAGGCTTGCGGGATGGAGATTGGCCAACTGGCTCCGAGGGGTGAGATCCGAAGGCCGACGAACTCTTCGGCCAGGTCGCGCATACTCATGCGACGAGCCACTGAAGCCAGCAAACCTAGCCTCGTCGTGAGCAGGCTAGGGTTCGGGGAGATGTCCGCTTCCTTCCGGAACCAGATTTCTTGAAGAGGGCCCGAAAGGGGGGAGTCTTCTCCTACTTCGGCGTAAAACCACCGAAGTATCCAATTTGTATACCATCGATCGTTTATGGCCTTCGCAGGGAAATGAAGAGCGTGCTCCCGCCGTAGCTGGAAATTAACACTGCCGAAGGCCACTGTCACCTTTGAGTCTCCAGGCCCATCTTGAGGCTTCGGCTGGCAGATAGCCTCGTGGGTCGCTGCGAAGATCTCGGAGCGCCCTTCACACCCCTCCGCCCGAAGAGCCCACTCGAAGACGGCCAGGCGGACGATTGCGTTGGGGGACAATTGAGGCAAGGTTATGTGGAACAGGTCCAGTACCTCTACCAGAAAATCCACGGCTGGTAGCCCCAGACCCGCTTCGAAGAACGCCTCGAAGACTACCACTTCTCCGCTCCGAGGCCGTGGAGTCGACTCTGTCCCGGGAACTCGAGTCCTCATTCCGGCTCCCAGCTTCCCGTCTACTGCCTCTTCAATGGACTCCGCGGTGCTCACAGACTGGCCGATGACAAAGCTTTGGGCCATCTTCTTCTTGGAGGGCGGGCGGAGCGCTCGAGGGTTCTTGGGCCAAGCACCGCCCGGACCCCCCGCCATTGCCGTGGCTGCTGATGCGGCCCACGCCTGCCGCTGCGCCAGAGTGTTGGCCGCCAATGGAGTTGTGTGGCTGGTTCTCGCCATTGCGCTCAAAAGCTCGAAGGTGCGGAAGGTTGAAGGGAAAGGTGAATTGCAGGAACGGTGAATGCGGTAAAAAACTTCCAGTAATCCCTATTTCCCCCTTTTATAACCGCACAACCTATACTGCTCTTCGAGAAGTTTCACACTGCAGGTTCGGCTTCCGTCGCCGACAGGTGGGGCTGGTAATTGGAACGGCGTGCAACCGCTGAAGAAATCGACCGTTACTTCTTTTTTACAGAGGGTAACGGCTATTTGCGCCGTAACGGTCATATTGACGGTACCCCACGACGTTCACACTCCGTAACCGTCGCCACGATGAAAGACACTTCGTAACCGCTTGCACGACGCTCACACTCCGTAACCGCTTTCGTAACACTCATGCTCCGAAACCATGCTATTCCCAGGGAGTTTTCCCACTATGCCGAAACTCGGAGACGAATGTTTTAAAATATTGGGCCTAATATTCTGGGCTAAATCATAACATCTTCGCATTCCCTTTAAGCCTCAGAAACTAAAAATGTTCCTTTCGTATACTGCCTTCTTTCTAAAAAATAGGTTATCTACAGAAAGGCGTATTCGAGGGGCTACTGTTGGGGAAAATTACTTCATTTCCAGGACTTAAAGGTTAACCCTCCGAGGGCTCCAAGAAGATCCCGAAGATGGCTGACTAATGCTCGAAGCATACGTCAGCACGGTCGGAGGGTGTCACGATGCGAAGTCTCGAAGGACCCTCCGAAGGGAAGGAGGAGGCTTCGAAGCAGGAAGACGTGACTGATTGGATGCCCTGCTTATCCATCTACCCTACAGCACTTTACCGTGTATAACCTTGTTTATAATACTGGAGGTCATTTGTAATATAAGGGTAAATAGGTCTATTCCTTAAGCCTTTTTCCCTATAAATACCCCCCATTGTACCTTGTAAGAAGGATCCAGAACCAGTGGTTCAAACACATACATTCGGACCTCTTGAGTTGTTATCCTTTACGGAGGCTCAAGTTCGTCCTAAAAGCACAAACCTCTTGTTTGTTTGTTCTTAACTACTAAGAACCTGTTGGCGTAACTTTTACGCCAACAATAATACTTCGAGTTTTTGCCGTATAAAGGAAATAATGATTTGTAGCTAATTAGAGGTTTTGGTTATTGTATTCAGTAGATGGATAGGTCATGGATTAATGCTACTCGGTTTAGTGCTACATTCATGGAGGGCATTGTACAATTCATGTCTTTTGTTCGAGATAGATATCATGAAGATGATGCTATATGTTTCCCATGTCATAGATATCTGAATCGGTCTTCAAGGAGTCAGTGTGAAGTGCATGACCATATACATCTCTTTGTGATGTCAGCTACATATAGTCGGTGGGTTTACCATTGAGAAGGATTTGATGCTGACATTGTCGAATATGCAGATGATACAAATGAATCTAATCAGGTAGGTGTGTTGGATTTGGATGATCATGACAATGAAGATGAGGGTATGATAGAGATGCTTGCAGACCTATGTACTGCTGCAGAAGAAGATGAACAACAACCTAAGTTTATTAAAGTTCTTGAAGATGCAAAACATGTTCTTTGTCCGTGTTCTATGCACTCAAGGTTCTCTTTTCTAGTTAGATTGCTTCATATAAAGTCATTCTATAGAATCAACAACACAACATTTACCACATTATTAAAGTTATTGTCAAGGTCATTCACAAATTGTGATCTTCCAGAATCATATGACAATTGCCCAAAATGAAAGGAAAGTAGGTGGATAGATGCACATGGTGGCAACCAACTTTCTAAAAAGTTTTTGAGACATTTTCCTCTTATACCCAAGCTAAAGAGGATGTTTGCATCCAAAGCAACATCTGAGGAGACCCAGTGGCACAAGAAGAAGAGAGTTCATGTGGACAATGAAATGAGTCATCCAACTGATGGCGATGCTTAGAAAGACTTTGATGATGTGTATCCAAGCTTTGATGTTGATCCAAGAAACCTAAGTCTTGGTTTAGCTATAGATGAGTCCATTCCATTTGGCAACATGAACACATCTTATAGTATGTGGCCTGTACTTGTAAAAGTATACAATCTACCACCATGGTCATGCACCGATGCATCCAATTATATCATGGCATTGCTTATCTCGGGACCAAAGTCTCCAGGCAAGGACTTTGACATATTCTTAGAACCACTTATAGAGGATTTGTTAAAACTATGGGAGGGTGTGAGAACTTATGATGCATTGAGTGGTGCAAATTTTGACCTTCGTGCTGCGTTACTATGGTGTATCCATGATTATCCAGCTTTGGGGGTTTTATCTGGGTGAATTACTAAAATTTACTATGCATGTATTTATTGCAACAAAGATCCATTGTCAAGGAGGCTAAGAAAAAAGATATGTTACAATGGACACCGTCGGTACCTTCAAAAAACTCACAAGTGGCGAAGAAACTTAGCATTTGATGGACACCGTAAAAACCATGTAGAGCCAACAAAGTTGAGCATAGAGGAGATATTGGAGTGCGTAGAGAAGGTAAAATATGTTAGGCCTGATAAACCTGATGGTAGCAAGAAAAGGAAGCGTTGAGAGAAGGATGATGAGCCAAAATTGTTTAGCCGCAAATCTGCTTTGTGGACACTACCTTATTGGAATAACTTGAAGCGTCCACATAATCTTGATGTGATGCATATAGAGAAAAATATATGTGATGCCCTTCTAGGCATAATACTCCATCTTGATAGTAAGAATAAGGATACAGTTAATGCGAGACTTGATTTGCAGGATATGGGCATATGAGCTGACTTGCATTTAGAACAAGATGGCAATTCAATTTCCATTCCGGCAGCATGGTATGCCTTGAAAAAAGAAGAAAATGTTGCATTTTGTGGATTTTTGAAAAGTATATGGTTTCCATATGGATACGCTTCCAACCTGCCAATATGCATTAGTGTAGATAGTTCCAAGGTGCAAGGCCTCAAAACACATGATTGTCACGTCCTCCTCCAGAGAATTTTACCTGTCGAGCTTCGGGGACTAGTGCACAATGACATATATGAAGCAGTGGCAGAGTTGGGTAATTTTTTTAGGGAGATATGCAATAGAAAACTAAAGGTTGATGCGATCAAACGTTTGAAAGTACAAATCCCTGTGATCCGCCTATGCAAGCTAGAGAAAATATTTCCTCCTGCATTTTTCGATGTGATGGTCCACTTAGCTATTCATCTACCTGATGAAGCACTCCTAAGATGTCCTGTGAAATATGGATGGATGTACCCGATCGAACATCAAATGGGAACTTTGAAGGGATATATGAGGAATAGGCCTAGACCTAAAGGATCCATCGCTAGACGTACATAGCTAATGAGGCCTTGACCTTTTGCTCAAGGTACATGGAAGATGTTCCCACTAGATTTAATCAGGATGATGACAAATGGGAAGGAGCATCAGCTGGTGAACTCTCTAATTTTCAGCATGGTGTTAAACTCTTAGGAGCCAATAGGGTTACATATCTCGAGGACAAAGAATTTGACAAGCTTTGTTGGTATGTGCTAAACAATTGTGAAGAGGTAGAGCCATATTTGGGGTGAGTTTTTTTGTATAACATGAATGGCTAATTACGTCATTATATTTTTGGATAACATGCATGACCAATACGTATTATGAACTGTGTGCAGTATTTTTAAAGAAGAATTACATAAAGAAGGTGCCCATGATGTTGAGAAAAGGTTCGAAAATGAATTTCCTACTTGGTTTAGGAGTCATGTAAGTGGTTACCGAACCTGATCATGTAATGTCATCTTGAATTGTTTTTTCAATTTTTCACTAATTATGCTATATTAGATCAAGACAGTATGGAAGGATAGTTGTGAAGAGGTTACTGAAGGGCTATATGCATTATCATGTTGTCCTGACCTTAGAGTAAAAGTAGGGTATCATGTATTGTGAATGGTGTTCGGTACAACACTATCGACTAAAACAAAGGAAGACGCAAAATAGTCGTGTGCTGGTGGATGGATCATATAAGAGGGTGTTCACTAAATTTTATGGTCAGCTGAAACAGATACTTGAGTTGAACTACAACTCCAATTTGGAATCCCATCCAATGGTGGTACTTTTTCGGTGTGAGTGGTTTAGTCAAGATGGCAAAGTTAGAACCATTAGAGATGATGGCCATTTTAGATCCATCAATATTGAGAGGTTTTGGTACAAGGTGGATCCATTTATATTAGCAACTCAATAAAAAAAGGTCTTCTATGTGGAGGACACACTATTTGGCCAAAATTAGCGTGTTGTCCAAAAATTTGAACATAGGAGTATATACGATGTCACTGAAACAAACTTGAGCAATGTACACCAAGATGAAACTGGTTCTGATAATGAACAAGAGGTAGATGATCCAGATCAAGGAGAAGCAATTGATGATGATGGCTTAGACGAGGCTGCACCAGTGTACCAGCGTGTAGATGGAGAAATATCTACAGTCGCTGGTGACTTGCAAGTTCTTATTAGTAGAAGATAAGCATACTTGGCCGACGATAGTGACTGTGAAGGTTCTGAAGATTACACTATTTTAGAGTATTTTAGTGAAAATGATAGAGATACAATGGAATGTAATGATGATGACTAGGTTGTATGGTTCTGAATTTATGTTGGAAAATATTATATTTTGAGTATGTTCAGAGTGATACTAAGAACTTCAGAAATAAAACAGTTTAAATACATTATTTTTCAGTTTAGCTTGAGTTTATCTCTTATGTGATCTATTATCTGTGACTTGAACATCAGTAAATATTCAGCTATATTGTCTTATAAGTTGCCCTAGTGACTATGTGACACTTAATATCTTATATTGTTTTTTTTGGATAGTCTGGTTGATACAAGTTACTAATTTCTTATATTGTCTTTTTTTGAATAGTCTGGTTGATACAAGTTACTAATTTTTTTTTATACAGGAAACCCTAATGCAAATTTTGGCATCTATAAATATGGTTGGATTTTGTAGCTTCCCTTTGAAACAAGCCACACAGCATAAGAATATCATTTATGCAGTATGCAATGATTGGTTGCAATTTGGCTGTATGTAGCCTAGCAGCCTGATACAAAGCAAACTGATGCTGCATTGTATATATCACAACACAATCTAGCCACAATCTAGCCAGCAGTAGTTGCACAATCACAGAGCCATACACATAGACATACACAATCATAGTTGCACAACAAAGTGAACAAGAATGGAAATTAAATGTTATAGCACATCATATCATCACAACACAATCACAGAACTGAAATCTAGGCCAATTGCATGATTGCATTACACATAGACATGCATCCATTATTTCTAGGTCTTAGACATACATCAATATTTTCAAGTCAGAGCCATACACGTAGGATTGGTGCTCAAAATGTAGCTTCCCAAAATATTGCTGCACAAAATGTCGTTGCCCAAAATCTACCTAACTACCGCGCTGCATGCAATCACTTCTTCAAGCCCTTCTCAATTAGTGTATAAATTTTCTCCTTGAGTACATATATCTTCTCAATCAAATATTGCAGCATCTCTTTCACAACGTCAAGCTTGGTGTCGGAGCCGCTTGCCACCGTCACTTTCTGCCGCTTGGTGCTGGAGCCGCTTGCCATAGTACGCTTGGTGCCGAAGCCACTTGCCGCCGCTCGGTTGGTGTCGTCATCGGACTCCGTCGAGTCAATGATGATCTTCATACGTGTGAATGAGGACTCACATTTGTGGCCGTGCTTAATAGGGCCATGACACATGGGGCACGCCTCTATCACGGTAATGCTCTCCGTATCCGACGAGGTGTCATTGCCGCTTGATGACGAGGTGCCAGAGTGCTCCCATCGGGTCTTTGAGAGAAACCTACCATGCACATCGCGCTTGAGGTTTTGCGTCACGACTTGCTTTTGGGTAGCCATAAGGTGCGGTGCAGTGGGGGATTAGGGGCGGCAGCAGTGCGGTCGGGGGTGTGGTGGGGGATTGGGAGAGACGGGGTGGCGACGGTGAGCTCAAGGGTGCGGTGGGGATTCGGGGAGGTAGTGGAGCGGTGGGGATTAGGGGCGGCAGCAGAGCGGTGGGGGATTGGGGGAGGCGGCGGGGCGCCGGAGGATTGGGGGTGGTGGCTGGGCGGTGGGGGATTGGGGGAGGCGGCAGGGCGCTGGGGGATTGGGGGCGACGGCTGAGCAGTGGGGGATCGGGGGAGGCGGGACAGCGTCGGTGCAGTCAGGGGTGCGGTGGGGGATTGGGGGCGACGGTGGAGCGGTGGGGATTGGGGGAGGCGACGGGGCGCCGGGGGATTGGGGCGGTGGCGAAGCGGTGGGGGATTAGGGGAGGCGGGGTGCCGGCTATGCGGTCGAGGGTGCAGGGGGAAATGGAGAGGCGATGGGGGGAAATAGGCCGAAGTACAATATCTGTTGAATAAGTGCGCATAGCCGAGTGGTGGCATGATGATTGTTTGAGCTGAGGAGTCCTAGGTTCGACCTCTATCGCCCCAAAATATTTCTTATTTTTAATTTTTAGTGCTTTTATTTTACTATTTTTATTTCATTAAATATGTCTGAAATAATATACCAAAATGATTAGAAAAATCTAATTCATGTTTTGAGTTTGATTTTAGTTATTATCCAATAAATTTAAATAAATTATGAAAAATCTAGGTTGCGACACTCGATCAACAACATGGATATTTACAGTTTTTAATTATGAAAGATGTTTAGAAACACGATGTTCTCCAAGGATGTTCTCCAAGGATAAATTAGGGTTTAGAGATGAAATGAGTTAGGTTTGAATGCAAATCGGTAGTTGAATTCTCATTTGAACTTGAAACTTTTTCTACAAATAAAATACAACACAACTATTATAATTGCAAAAATTGGTATTTTTCTGGCTCAATTTACTATTTTTACTTCATTATGTGTGTTTCTAGGATTTAAATTGAAATAAGTGAAATTTGAACTATAAGTTCCTAAAATAATATACTAAAATTTATAGAAAAATCGTATTCATGTTTTTGAGTCTGTTTTTAGTTATTAACCAATAAATTTAAATACATTATGAAAATTAGAAGTTGCGACACTCCATCGACAACATGGATATTTATAGGTTTTAATTTCTACAAAAATCAAATGAAGTGTAAAAAAGATGAGACTTGACATGTTGTTATGATATGATACATAGATGATGTGATAAAAAAATTAAAATTGTTTCGAAAATTTTGTCATGAAAGGTGTTCAGAACTACGATATTCTCCGAGGACAAATGTGGGTTTAGAGATGAAATGAGTTAGGTTTGAAAGCAAATCGATAGTTGAATTCTTGTTTGAACTTGAAACTTTTTGTACAATCAAAATACAACACAACTATTATAATTGCAAAAATTGGTATTTCCTAGCACAATTTACTATTTTTACTTCATTAAGTGTGTTTCATGGATTTAAATTGAAATAAGTGAAATTTGAACTATTAAGTGCCTGAAATAATATACCAAGATGTATAGAAAAATCTTATTCATGTTTTTGAGTCTGTTTTTAGTTATTAACCAATAAATTTAAATACATTATGAAAAATCTAGGTTACGACACTCGATCGACAATATAGATTGTGGGATCGGAATAGGCGACTAGAGAGGGGGTAAATAGACGTCTAGAAATTTTTTTGTGAATTTGATGGCCTTTTCAAATCACCCAACACGCCTCTAAATGAACAAGCGGAAGCAGATGTAATAACACATCAAAATCTCTGATAAAACAGGTGCTATCACCCTGTTGTCTGATATAATGTGAAACGACAGATCGAAAGATCACGGGCACTAAATGTAAATTCAACAAGAAACAAATTCAGTACAAAATTTATGCAGCATGCACATCGAGGAATATAAAATACTTCAAACTATGGTGTTGGAACATGGAAATCAAGGTGTAAAAATCGTGTGCTGTTTGTGCACAAAAAAATCAACGGCATCAATTTTAATCGAACAAAATCAAGATGTGCTACTGTTGATTTCTAGGCAGAGAAAATCACTCGTAGTTGGGGTGAATAGTGTTTTAGAGGATTCTCACGGGCACCGGATGAACACACTGCTGTCGCAGCACATGAACTTCGAGACTCACAAAGAACAAATGTGCAGCAAGAAAAACACAAATAGGCAAGACACGTGCTGGTACACTCAGTGAAGAAAACTCACAACAGAACACAAATATCAGGAGTACACAGTGTTGCTTCTGTCAGATGAGTACTCAAAACAAAACAATAGCGTACAAACCAGAGAAATCAAATCAATGTGATGTAGAAATCTATTGCCGGCCTATGCCTAGAAGCAATTATGGATTGGGCTGCATGCGTTCAGGATGCTTGCATTCATGAACAGAACATAGGTCTGCAGCCACCTCGGGAAGGATCCTTTCGCACAGTGAAATGATGCAGCGACCAGAATCAAAGCAAAGAAAAAAACCAGTGAGTAGAGAAAAAGCAGTGGAGAAAAACCGGCTGCACAATGTCTCTTCTGTCCTGGCGACACACTGTGCTCGGTGGCCCGACAATACACTATGCTCGGCATTGTGCACGGTGGCAGAGAAAACCAAAACAGAACTACTAAAAAACCCACATAGAATAAATTAAAACAGCAGTAAATCAGGAAAAATCCCTGCACACCGGCAAAGAGTAAGGGGGTGTTTGGTTCCCTGGATTAAAATTTAGTCCGTGTCACATTGTATGTTTGGACATCAAATTGAAGGACTAAAAATAAACTAATTATAAAACAATTGTAGAATCGGAGGATAATTCGCGAGACGAATTTATTAAGCCTAATTAATCCATGATTAGCAAATATTTACTGTAGCATCACATTGTCTAATCATGACGTAATTAGGCTCATTAAATTCATCTCACAAATAATCTACCGATTATGAATGGGTTTTATAAATAGTCTACATTTAATACTCTAAAATAGTATCTAAACATTAGATGTGACGGAGACTAAAATTTAGTCCTTCAAACCAACACCCCCTAACAAATAGAGGAACACTGTCGTTGATCCCGTAGACAAAACAGTGGTATGTGCAATGTGCTGTCACATTAGTTGAAGAGAAAGTGAATACTGGATGCTAGCAGAAAATAAATGACCAATAAAAGATTGAAGACTACTCATTATAGCTGATTTGATGTGCAGACATATTTGTGCACAGAGGCTAATACGTAAGGACAAAAACAGCAAATAAAAAAAACTTCTCGCTGAGTGCTCTCACCATTCTGCCCTTGCCGTGTAAATAGCGATGGGATTACCCAGTATGAAATCACATCGATCTGACATGGCGGTAGCACATGGCTATGGTGCTGTCTCGGGAAGAAGCATAAAACCGAAAGCACCAGAAGCAAAGAAAACCGGCAAACGATGTCCTCAAATAACACCTATCTCTCGCAGCTCTCGAGTAGCATACTCACGGTGGCACACGATTTAAGACAGAAGAAAAATATCCGATGGAACAACCAAGAAAGAAAACCAACCAAAGGAAAACTAGAATAGTGATTCCCTGAGGAAAACCGGACACAATACTGCACAATAACAAACAGTGCGCACATGTAGCGTACACGGCGGTGCTTGTTCCAGATGTTGAGTGCTGGCTCCTATAGATGATCTAGGACGGTGGCCTCTGGTGCACGCACGGCGGTAGCAGGAAAGATAGAAAATATAATGTTCTGAAATTTCTGGATTAATTGCCCAAATGTCCACCTAAACCCCAAGGTCTTGAGTCTTTTATATAGGCAAAGCTATAAAGTTATTTCCCAAAATGCCAGTAGGGTTTAATGACCAAATATTTACCCAAATACCCTTATCTATTTTCAGAATTAATAATTCTGAAAAATACACAAAAGTATACTCCTAATTTATTACATCATTAAACCTATTCTTTTAATATTTTTTCAGAATTAAGAATTCTGAAAAATACTAAAAGATTACAATTAATCTAGACGACTAAACAGAAAAATAAACTCTTATTTATTGGAATTTAAAACACTTTTTGATACGATGGTTTTCAGCTAAAATCGACAAAGCCTTCCCGATCACCGACACATGTCACCAATCCGTGAACTCGATTGCCAGAAAGTCTCTCCCGCTCTCGATCCCCTCAAACCGCCTGATCACTTGCACTGGCCTCCCTTTCGGTGACTTGGTCGACATGCTGCCTCGATCATTCGTCCATCCATGTCTTTCTCTATCTCCACGTGTACTCCAGAGATCATCCCTAACTTCACTCGGCATCCTTGATCCTCTGGCATCAAACTCCCCACTTGACCCTTGATCGCCCCATATTGACAGTTAGCTAGCATCTCCACCCTGCACATATGAGACAAGCCAAAACATGAAACACGATGCACACCGATCCACTAGGTGCACAATCTCCACTCACACATCGATCCCATCGATGCAAGCAAACCACCACTCACTCATCACTCCAGAACAAGCAAACTTGTCAATCACTCATCACAAGATAAAAACTACAGTGTGACCCTACTTGGTTCAACTATCTCCCCCTTGATGAGTGCATTGACAACTCTAAAAAGAACATGATGAAAGTTTCAGGTTCAACACACAAGTGACCATAAAACTCAGAAAAGAGCCAAAACATGTCACTTGATCAAAGATCTCCCCTGATCTCCCCTTTGGCAAAGACATAAAAACTCAGAAAAGAGCCAAAGAAGTCACTTGATAAAAGATCTCCCCTGATCTCCCCCTTTGGCAAAAACTCATGTAAAACATTCTCCCCACCTTTGGCAAAAGCATCATGCAAGCCATTTATACCCTTTGGCAATGCAAGCATCAAGGTGATAAAAATGATGCAAAGCGGGGGGTGTGAGGGTAGAGTGTAAATGCAAACTTCTGAAACATGAGAAACTTCAATTACAGTAGAAAACAAGCATTTGTCTTGAATATTGTCTAAAAGTACTGTATGAAAAGCTCACGTAAATATCATCTAAACAAAAGTATGAGCAAGGAATTTCAGATTTTAGCAAATAAAAGCATCACTACTCAGACTAGCATACTAGACATGGCAAGGCAAGAGATGCAAAAGCTAACAAATACTAACCAGATAAGTATATCCCACTACAAGGAGCTTCAGCAAACTTGATATGCAATTAATTCAAGCTTTGTGATTTTTTTTTCATTTTTGTGCCAGGGGTTATTTGCATGTCAACCTTATGCTAACCGAGCAAGCTAAGCCTAGGTTGAAACCATCAGAAGCTTAAAGCATTGGTCTTGGTATACACTTCAATGTCCCATTCATACCAAAGTGCTATGGTAAGCAGTCTAGAACAAAGTAGTGCCACAATGCAAACCCACCTGGATCTTTTCAAGTTTGGCAAAAAACATCATGAATATCAATAATTTATTTTTTTTAATTTTCAGCACAATATTTTTGATGTTATCAAGTTGCGTATTAGCATCCAGGTGAAAAGACCTAGCTCCCAGGTATATAAAAGATAGCAAATGCATTCTACCTATTCATGCTAGTTTCTAGACTAAGCAGTGATAATTTTCAAATTTTCACAAATAAAAGCCATGCTTATAACATATATTAGATGAATTCAAGCAAAGTATAATCAATAGTATTAAAGACAATACTTCAAAGGCATAATAAAGCATGTACTTGTAAAAGCAATTAATCATATTACAGAAGCTTATGCAGTGCTACACAACTCCCCCTCAAAATATGCTAGAAAATCTCGAGTGCTCAGTGTTAGGATGAGTGAAAAACTGTTTAGGAATCCAACATTGTAAAACTCAAAAGCGAGGCAAAGTAGTAGACTGTTTATGCACAGGGTATGAATCATGATAAAAAGTATGCGGTCTACCTACAAGCGCGAACCTGGAAAATGATGAGGTATCCTAATCTGTCGAGAATCAAAACCTCTTACACGCAGTCTAGCACCATATGAAGCATGGTGTACATCACGACGAGCAAAATATCTTATGTGACCATGGGGAGCCACAAAATCAGAATATGAGTGAAAAACAGACTCATGCATACCTAAAGATGGGTAATGTATGTCCTGAAAGCTCATCGTATGAGAATGTGGTTCATCCTTGATACGACGAAAGAAAACCCAACCAAATGACCGACCCGCTAACAATAGGAATAATGATACACTGTCCTGGGGGTATAAGTATGGGTCTTAGGCGCAAATCTCACAGTCTTCTTGGGTTTTTGCTGAGAAGTTTTCTTTGGTGGTTGTAGAGCTTTCTTTGTGGGTTGAATAGGATTCTCGTCTTTTTGTGTGGTGGCTAACTAGGCTCTTTCTTTCTCAAGGGTAATGGGAGGAGTGAAAATAGTTTCGCTCAAAGTGTTTAGAGTGGTTCTCTCATAGCCCAACCCTAGAGCTAACCCTGCCCTATCAGCACACATTTTTGTTTTAGCCAAAAGAAAATTCATCCTACCCTTTCCTTCAGTGCATTTTTCATCTACGGAGAGAAGATAATCATTTTCACATTTTAGTTTTTTGACTTGCTCTCTAGCAAAGTTGAGTTGGTCCTTAAGAGTGATGCAGGTGGGATAAGCTGGATGCACATCCTTAGAACACTCAGCACTCTCCAATCTAGCCTTAAGTTCATCAACATGCTTATCTCTCAAATTAATGCTTTCAATAAGTAAAGGACAATCCATGCATTCTTTGATGACAATAGGACTGGACTCCACCTCCAAAAGCTGCTTCTGAGCAATTTCAAGTTTTTCAACAATTTGAGCATGTGTAGAACACAGCTGAGCAAGTTCACTCATAACAACAAGACATGACTCACATTTAGCATCATCAGACTTAGATTTTAAAATTGCAAGTTCAGTGGAAATAGATTTAAGTCTGGATTTTAGTTCTTTTTGTTCTTTAGCAGCAAGTTTAAGTAATCTATCCTGAGAATAGACAACATCATGTAATTCATCATTTTTAATAAGGAGCTGGTCATGGGATAGATATACCTCATATATGTCGAGCTCGTCACTGCTATGAATGTTGTAGGCCATGAAGCAAAGGTCGGTGAAGTCCATTTTCTTTTTCTCTTTCTTCTCCTCTTTCTTAGGAGGCTCTTTCTCCGAGCTTGGCTCCTCACTTGATGAAGTATCAATGTCACTGAGGGTGGCCACAAAAGATCTGGCTACCTTCTTATCCACTTTGTCGTGCTTCCCCTTAAAAAAGGGCTTCTTGTTCCACTTCTGGTACTTGTGCTCATTTTCATTTTTCATTTTTAATTTAGGGAAATTGGCTTTAATGTGAGAAGGATCTCCACACTCAAAACATCCCCGAGACCATCCTTCCCTCTGATCTCATCTATCATTGTAGAAGCTGTTGAACTTCTTGACAATGAGAGATAGATTCTAATCATCTAGAGTGTCCACCGAAGGGTGTTCGGTGTTTGCTTGCTGCAGCTGTTGCAGCAGAGTGTGCTCGTCGGAGGGGTCCGTACCGAAGGCTTCGGTACTTTGGGCGGTACACCGGAGTGTGTACCGGAGGTTGCTAACCCAGGAGAGGTCTCCGGAGTACTGGATACACTTGTCTGTTTGTCGGTGGTGCGCAGGGACCTCGGAGGCGACGAACAAGGTTCGCAGCAGGTGAACCTGGGTCAAGCGGGAGGCTTGATGCCAGGGGAGCGGGGAGCTCCGTCACGGTGGCTACGAAGGTGGTCCGGGTTGGTCCTCATTTCGAGGCGTGCCAGGTGAAGGCAGAGAGTGCGGAGCATGGCTCCGGCTGAAGGTACTCCGAGACAAAGTCCTCGGAGGTGAGGCACTTCGAAGGTACTCCAAATGGAGTGACTTCGGAGTTGGTTGGATCAAGTCCTCTGCGGAGGCAAGGTGTTCGAAGTGTGCTCCGGAGGGAGACATTCGAAGGTACCCGACGAAGGTCTCAGAAGTCTTGAGTCTAGCATGTCTAGGCAGGACTGCTTTAGCTATCTTTTATCTGCTTGATAGCAAGACACATTTCATTGGATGCTAAAAATTGCAACTGAAAACTGTTCTACATTTTCATGGACTATTCATAAAGTGCCAACATTGGTTCACTTAGTTAAAATCAACAATTCCATGATTTGCATGCTTTTAAGAGAAAAGATCCAGGTGGGTTTGTTTGTCGCACTACTCTATTCTAGACCGCTTACCATTGCACATCGGTCTGAACTGGAATAGTGTAGTGTATACCAAAATCTTCGCCTTAAGCTTCTTATGGCTTTCATGCCTAGGCTTGGCCAGATTGGAAAGAATAAGGTGGACAAACAAATAACCCCTGCCACTAAGAAAAGAACAACAAATTCATTGATTATCAAGTTTGCTTTTCAAGCTACATTTGAACTGGACTTGTCTGTCTAGAGTAGAAATTGACTAGCTTTGTGCAGTCCTTGCTCTTACTTGTCTAGTTTCTTTGACTAAGTGGTGATGCTTTTATTTCAAAATGATCAAATCACATGCTTCATCATGCTTTTAGAGAATATTAATTTGAGCCGAGCCCATGATCATTGGTGTTATTGTTGGCATATTTTGCTTCATATGTCTTTGCCATTTTGCTCATTCGAAGCTTTGCATCTTTTACATACTCCTTGATGCTTGCATTGCCAAAGGGGGAGAAATTCCTTGTTGTCTGCCTCAAAGAATATAAGTTCCAAAGGGGGAGAAGGCTATTTGTTGCCAAAGGGGGAGACTTTAACTCAGGGGAGTTTTTATTGCCGAAGGGGCTTTTTACTCTTTTGAGAAAGGGGGGAGGAAAATTCTTTTATCAAGTGACATGATTTGGCTCTTTTCTGAGTTTTTATGGTCACTTGTGTGCTGAAAATTTTTACATTTTCTTGAACTTCGATTTGGTTGTCAATGCACTCATCAAGGGGAGATTGAGAAACCAAGGGTTGGTTTCAGTGTTTTGTGATGAGTGATTGACAGGATTTTACCCTCTGTTCGAAGGGTACCTCCGAAGGGCTTCGGAGGTGGTGTCACCGAAGGGTGTTCGGTGTTTGCTTGCTGCAGCTGTTGCAGCGGAGTGTGCTCGTCGGAGGGGTCCGACAGTACGCGATGACTGGGTTCGTACCGAAGGCTTCGGTACTTTGGGCGGTACCCGGAGTGTGTACCGGAGGTTGCTAACCCGGAGAGGTCTCCAGAGTTCTGGATACACTTGTCTGTTTTGTCGGTGGTGCGCAGGGACCTCGGAGGCGGACAGACAAGGTTCGCAGCAGGTGAACCTGGGTCAAGCGGGAGGCTTGAGCCAGGGGAGCGGGGGAGCTCCGTCACGGGGCTACGAAGGTGGTCCAGGTCGGTCCCGGGTCGAGGCGTGCCAGGTGAAGGCAGAGAGTGCGAAGCATGGCTCCGGCTGAAGGGTACTCCGAGACAAAGTCCTCGGAGGTGAGGCACTTCGAAGGTACTCCAAATGGAGTGATGAGGAGCCATGCTGAATAGCGTGGGCCTCATGGCTCTAGAAGTGATGAGTCATTGTCAACGATAGTCAAAGAGGATGAAGAGAGAAGAGATCTGCTGTTTTATGGGCCGGCGTGTGACTCAGGTACACGGGCAGCGAGCGACTGTCGGGCAGAGGAGGCTGCGAAGTCGGGCTGGCCCAATCCGGGTGCATGGGCCAGAAGCAGTAGAAGACCCACTGGGCTGTTGACCAGGACTGACTCAGGTACACGGGCGGTGAGCGATTGCCGGGCTGAGAGAGCTGCGGAGTCGGCCGGCCCAATCCGGGTACCTGGTGCAAAGCTGGTGGAGGCTTTGTCAGTTTCGGCATAAAACTGACAACCGTGATTCTGTATCCGACTGTCCCAGAAGAATAGCTTAGGATATGTCATCTGTTACTCTAGGCCCACAGTCAGTCAGTTGTGTCTGTAAAAATACCTAAGGGCAAGTAGAGTCATTTTCTGTATTTTTGAGTCTGTAAAAACCCTAAGGGGCTGGTAGAATATTCCTAGTGTTGGGCTGCCTATAATAGCACCCCAATCCCTAGGGTTGGACTACCCTTTGTGCTGAAATCAAATCCCACCTTTCTTGGGTCACTTTGTCTCCCTTCTCTCTCCTGTGTGCGCCGCCAGGGGCTCCTTCTCCTGTTCTTGCATTATTTTGTCTCAAATCAGTGGATGCATTAATCCTTGGTCTCCTGTGAATTATTGCTTGCATCTTGTTCGGTTTGGGAAGTTAATGCTTGGGCACGAGCTGGTGATTTATTTCTTGGGAGAAGCTTCTTCTGTGCTTGTGTTCTTCACGGTGGGAGTACTAGTTCTTGCTGTTGCAAGTAGTACTTCTTTGCTGTAGCTACAGCGTTCTGTAGCAGCTTTCACCTTCTATTGTCCAGCTTTTTGATCGAAGCTGACAGTCTCTTTACCTTTTTCTGGGTTTGTCTGGCGAAGCTCGTTTCAGTGCGAAGCCCTCAACTCCGTGAGGCAGGCTTCGATCGAACATCTTTTGAAAGACTTCGCTTAGACTTCGAACTTCGGTCTTGTGTCTGATGTTGCTAGCTTCGAAGTTCTTCCTGTATTGGATAGCATCGCATACTTCGAACTAGCATACTCCGAATCTATCTGTTCGAAGTTTGTCTTTTCTGATAGACTTCGCTTGGATTCTTTGTGGAGTGTCAGCCTGCGATTCTCCTTCCGAAGCTTTCCCTGTGCGAAGATAGAGTGTAGGCTTCGGACTGCTTTTCTGTCGCGTGACAGCCTTCGCTTCTTTTGTTCGAAGGTAGTCCGTCTGTTTTGTGTGTTCGAAGTTTTCTGTTCGAATATGTGCTTCGAAGCTCTCGGTTCAAGGTGTGTTCGAGTTTTGTCTTCGAAAGCCCTCACTTCGAAGCAGGCTCTGACTTTGTCACCTTGCTCCGAAGCTTTTGGTTCGAAGCTGTGTTCGAAGTCCTGTCCTTGAAGTACACACCTTCGAACCAGGCTCCGGCACTGTTTTTACTTCGCTCCGAAGTACACTTCGCTTCTTACCACTTCGAACTAGGCTAGACAGTGACACCTTTGGCACTTCGGACAAGACTCCGTCATCAACCTCCGAAGCAGACCCTCGACGTGCGAAGGGGGCTTCGCCAAGTTCCGAACAGGGAGACAACTTTGGACAGTAACTTCTCTTTTCACTTTATACATACTTAGATCTTTTCATTGAGAAGTTTAGGCCTGTTATAATTTGTATATCTGCCTAGATTGCACTTCTTTAGATTTACACTATTTATCATCAGATGCTTCTAGGTTAGAAACCTTTAGACTTAGGCCTTCTATTTATTTTCTGCTGCGTAGTATTTTAGAGGTGCGTTGGGTATTGGGATCAGGCCATTGATTCGAAAGAATTTTTTAAGGCGCCCATTCACCCCCCCCCTCTGGTCGCTACTTTCGGTCCTACAAGTGGTATCAGAGCAAGGTTTAGGGTTTTTCCATACCTTAACCGGTTCTAAACCCTAGTAGTGACTATGACGTCTCCTGGCAAGGTCCCGTCCTTGGAAGCCTATGGCTATAATTATTGGAAGACTCGCATGCGAGCCTATCTCATGAGCCAGGGTTCGACATATGGGACATTTGCGTTCACACCACATTTGTCATTCTGCCAGTACTGAGCAAGGTACTGCTGGTATCATTGCTCAGCATCTGAGCAACAGTAAGGCTGTGAACATTTTATTTTCTGGTTTAGGTCCCACTGAATTTGAGCGAGTGAGTCATCTCTCCACTGCGAGAGAGATCTGGGCTACCCTCAAGGCACACCATGAGGGAACAACACAGGTCAAGGCTCGGCTCTATCAGACCTACCGGCGTGAATATGAGAATTTCACACAGAAGCCGGGTGAATCTGTTGAAGCCTTGTTTGGTCGCTTTCAGTCGATCATTAACAAGCTTCGGGACAACAAGGCTGAGGGTGCTCAGTTAGTCTCAGATCATGAGCAGGCGCTCAAGGTTCTTCATACCTTGGACCCAAAGATCTGGGAGATCAAGGTATCATCTATCGTTGAGAGTACTTCTTACGATACCTTGACCATTTCTGAGTGTTTAGCAAGCTGAAGGCCACTGAGGTAGATATCCAGTTGAGATCAAATCTCACTGGCTCTGGATCAAAATCCCTGGCCCTTGCTACACCTTCAGTTGATTCTTCTGCTGTGAGCTGTGCTGGGTTCTCCTTGATGTCTATCACTGAGGACCAGCTTGAGTTGTTGGGAGATGATGATTTGTGTCTCTTTAACAACCGGGTGCGTCGTGTCTATGATAAAAGAATGTTCAAAAGACACGGCACAAAATCCGGATGCTTTGAATGTGGTGATCCAGGACACTTCATCGCCGACTGCCCCAAGTGAAGTGGATACAAGAAGGGCACCGGCAGCAGCTTCCATGACTCCGGCAAGCATGAGAGCCCTCCTTCAACAAGGCAAGCCGAAGACCCGGTTCTTCAAGAAGGCCCTGAAGGACTACCGGCGAGAGAACAAGAAGCGCGACAAGGCCTTCTTCGCCGAGATGGAGAAGAGCTACTCCAAGAGATCCACGTCTTCTTCCTCTTCATCGAGCTCAAGCGATGAGGAGATCTCCATCAAGAAGGGGAAGGACAAGGATGATCCGGCGGGCCTCTGCTTCATGGCCTTCGGAGACAAGCCGAAGAGCCGCTCACACCAGCGCCGAAGATCCCGCAAGAGCTTCTGCTCCATGGCTCTTGGGGATAGAGAAGAAAAGAGCTCCTCCGACTACTCCGACGACGACGATAGCAAGGTATCATCTTATGAGCGCGAAATTGTAGATTTACTTGAGAGCAATCGTCAGGAGTTGAAGTATCGGGAGAAACTGCTTAGGGGGGCTAAGAAAAGGATAGACGAGTTAGAAAGTGAGCTTGCCGTGGCCAACGGTAGGATTGAGAGTCTATCCTTTCCCCTTGCTTGGGTGATAGCAGTGAGTGCCCGAAGTGTGAGGTGCTTCTGTGTGACCTGTCGACTTTGAAGTCCAGGTACACAGAAAGGGTTGATGAGAGGGACGCTTTGGCCACTGAGCTTGAAAGCACTCAGCAGGAGCTGAAAGATGCTCCAAGCCACTGTCGTCGCACCCTGTGTTGATTGCCCATCTCATCTAGCTGCCTTAGCTGAGCTGAAATCCAAGGGTAATGAACATTTGGGTGATTTAGAGAGGTTGAGGGCTGAGCTTGCGCAGACTAGGCTAGAGCTTGAGACATTGTCAGTTCCACCCACTGTCTGTGAGAACTGCCTGTCTCTTAGAATGGAGTTGATTAAGCTAAAAGCCGGAAAGTCTGTCCAAGTAGAGAGTGAGTGTGAGACCTGCTTGTCTCAGGTGGAGGTTCTAGCTTCCTTGAGAGAGGAGCTAGCAGATTCTCAGAATGAGAACTTTTACCTCCGTTCTATCCTGAGTTGGATCAGCGCCAGAGAGCCACAGCTTGGCATGATGATCCAGCAGTTCAAGAGGCAGGATGGGTTTGGGGTAGGTTACACCTACACCAAGGCTGACTTTGAGAGTGCCATCAGCCGGGCAGTGGAGTGGAGTAAAATGACTCCAGAGCAGAGATATCCCAAGACTCACTCCACTGAGTCCTCCCAGGCTTGTCAGCCCAAGGATGGAGTGATTCATGAGCCACCTAAAGCTCCACCCAAGAAACCTATCTGGGTTCCAAAGCCCAAAAATCTTCACACTACTCTTGACTCTCTTCCTGGACCCTCTCAGCCCAAGAAGACCACACCAAACACTACCAAGCCCAAGAACCCCAAGCCTCAACCACATCCCAAGAAGCCTACCTATCATTGTGAGTATTGTCAGAGAGACGGGCATCTTGCGGAGTTTTGCTTCAGGAGGAAGCGGATTGAGAGAGCAGAGAGGGCTCGTAGTGATCAGGTGCAGTTTTACCAGCAGGGTGGTAGACTGCGTGTTCCTCGGCGCGGGAGAGGCTGGAGGCCAGGCCGCGTCGTGTAGGTGGTGGTAGAGGAGACGGTTTTCGCACCCGTGCTCCAGTTGGTTGTGTTCGTTCCGGCAGAGTTCCAGACCGAGTTGGCTACGGTTCTGGACCTCGTGGCCGTAGGGTTAGGAAGAACCATGGACCGCGCTTTGAGCCGCATTTTGGTCCAAACTCTTTTGATGGTTTTCGCTTTCCATCTTTTGAGCAGATGGCTCGACACTGGTTTAGCTCTTTTGCTAAACCTGGTGCCGGACCATTTGCTCCACTTACAGACATTGATTGTGCAGGACCGGGGACTGGAGGATGTTTGGATCATGGACTCAGGATGCTCTCGCCACATGACGGGACATCGCAGATGGTTCTCCAGTCTCACTCCCCCGAGCTCCAAAGAATATATCACGTTCGGGAACAGCGGTCAAGGGAAAGTAAGTGGCATAGGCTCAATCAGCATTTCAGACCATTTCTCTTTAAAGAATGTCGCTTTGGTTAAAAATCTGAACTTTAATTTAATCTCTGTTTCGCAACTTCTTGAGGATGGTTTGGAAGTGCGTTTTAAGAAGGGCAATTCTTATGTGGTTGATTCTAGAGGGTCTTTGATTTGTCAGATTTTACCCTTCGGTAAAGTTTTTCGAATTGACTTCTCTAGTTCTTTTGGCCCTTCTCGCTGTTTGATTGCTGGATCCTCCTCTGAGCTCTGGAAGTGGCATAGGAGGTTAGGTCATTTGAGTTTTGATCTGCTAGTCAGGTTAAGCTCTATGGACCTCATCCGAGGATTGCCCAAGCTTAAGATGGAGAAGGATCTAGTGTGTCATCCCTGTCGTCATGGGAAAATGGTTGCCGCTTCTCACTCACCTGTGACTCAGGTGATGACTTCGTATCCAGGCGAGCTTTTACATTTGGACACTGTAGGTCCAGCTCGGGTACGTTCAGTCGGTGGGAAGTGGTATGCACTTGTGGTTGTTGACGACTTTTCTCGTTTCTCGTGGGTTTTCTTTTTGGAGTCTAAGGATGAAACTTTTCAATTTGTCCATGACCTGATTTTGAAGCTGAAGAATGAGAACAATGGCCGGATGCGAGCAATTCGCTCCGACAACGGCTCTGAGTTCAAGAACTCTCAGTTCGTCAGCCTCTGTGGTGATCAGGGTCTGGACCATCAGTTTTCTTCTCCTTACACTCCCCCACAGAACGGCGTTGTGGAACGTAAGAACCGCACGCTAGTTGAGATGGCCAGGACGATGCTCGATGAGCACAGGACTCCTAGGCGGTTTTGGGCTGAAGCCATGAACACGGCTTGCTATCTGGCCAACCGCATTTTTCTTCGAGCTTACATTGGTAAGACATCTTATGAGTTGCGGTTTGGCAGACAGCCCAAGGTGAGCCACTTGCGAGCGTTTGGCTGCAAGTGCTTTGTGCTCAAAAAGGGAGGGCATTTGGACAAGTTTGAGTCTCGTTGCTGGGATGGAGTTTTTCTTGGTTATGCACTGCATTCTCGAGGCTTCCGTGTTTGGAACCTCGAATCCCAGCTGCTTGTCGAGACGTGTGAGGTTTCATTTGATGAGTCCTTGCCTTCGTTGACTCCTCCTTTTGAGCTTTCTGGTGATGATGAGCTCGGAGAGTCCATCTTCGAGGAAGATGAGGATACTCCAGCTGCTGTTGAGGGTGGGCCTTCTGCATCCCCCGCAGAGCCCACACCTTCTGTGACTTCGACTGATGATGAAGGCGGACCTCTGATCACTTCTTCCACTTCGATCGAGCCCCTTCAGTCGAGTCCAGAGGTGCCAGCTGCTGACTCCGGTGAGGTGACTTCAGATCACCAGGGAACCCGAGCAGTTCAGCGTGACCACCCCTCAGAGCTCATCATTGGTGATCTGACTGAGAGGACTTTGCGTTCTTCTGCCTCTCTCGCTGTGTTTGCTGAATCTGCATTTGTTGCATCTTTTGAGCCCAGAGACATTTCTCATGCTCTCTCTGATTCTAATTGGATTAACGCTATGCAAGAAGAGCTTGAGAACTTTGTCCGCAATCGGGTTTGGACACTAGTTGAGCCGCCACCAGGATGCAACCCCATAGGCACCAAGTGGGTATTCAAGAACAAACAAGGTGAAGATGGGGTTGTGGTGCGCAACAAGGCTCGACTAGTTGCCCAGGGTTATTGCCAGAAGGAAGGTATTGATTTTGAAGAAACCTTCGCTCCTGTTGCCCGTCTTGAGTCCATTCGTATTCTTCTAGCTTTTGCCGTTCGAAGGGTTTCAAGCTTTTTCAAATGGACGTAAGAGTGCTTTTCTGAACGGGTTCATAGAAGAGGAGGTTTATGTTAGGCAACCCCCCGGTTTTGAGAACCCTAAGTTTCCTCGACATGTTTTTAAGTTGCATAAAGCTTTATACGGGTTGAAGCAAGCCCCCAGGGCTTGGTATGACCGGTTGAAGCAATTCTTGTTGGGGAAGGGCTTGTGATGGGGTCTGTGGACAAAACTCTTTTCTTGCTCAGAGATGCTTCAGATTTCTTAGTCGCTCAGATTTATGTGGACGATATTATCTTTGGCGGTACTACTGATTCTCTTGTGTCCAAGTTTTCTGAGCAGATGCACAGTGAGTTTGAGATGAGCCTCATGGGTGAGCTTAAGTACTTTTTAGGGCTCCAGATCAAGCAGACCAAGGACGGCACCTTCATCCACCAAGGTAAGTACACTCGTGATATGCTTAAAAAATTTGACTTTGGTGGTGAATTGAAGCCGCAGATGACCCCGATGGGTACTTCCGGGAGTCTGGACAAGGACGAGAGTGGTGTCAAGGTCAATGAGAGAGAATTTCGAGGGATGATCGGTTCGACCACAGAGGCTTCCCTTGTATCTTGGTCTTCTCGAAAGCAATCTGGAGTTGCTCTTTCGACCACAGAGGCTGAGTACGTAGCTGCTGCCAGCTGCTGCTCACAGATGGTTTGGATGATTTCCACTCTACGAGACTTTGGGTTGTTCTTTCCTACCAGGGTTCCATTATTTTGCGATAGCACTAGTGCTATTAGTGTAGGGAAAAACCCGTGTCTCCATTCAAAACCAAACATATTGATGTGCGCTTTCACTTCTTGCGGGATCAATATGAGAAAGGTGTCATTGACCTTATTCATGTTGATACCCATCATCAGTTGGCTGATATTTTCACCAAACCCCTAGATCAGTCTACATTTGAGCGTTTACGAGGGGATTTTGGTGTTGTGTATCCTTTCTAAGGATATTTTGCGTCAGTTTTCTTTTATCTACTCTTTTCTTGAGTTTTTTTTATGTGTGTTCATATCATACATATTCACATATCACACTTTTGAGCCTGCTTCTGTTATATGATTGAACTGCTTTACTTAGTCTAGCTGGTATATGCTTTTGATTACTTGTCGATGATCATGCCTTGCTTCAGTTCAAATGATATGCTGATATCTGTCATATGCATGGCTTTTACGCTTTCAACTTGACAAATGATCACCATTGCTTCTGGTAACTAGCATGTGTAGGTTGAGTGTTTTTGCTATCTGTTACATGCCTTGTAGCTAGTTCATCACATAGATGCAGATATGCAGCTTGGACATATTTATGCTTTAACATGGAAAATGTGCTATAAAAATTGATAGAAATCAAAAATAAATGAAAATTCCATGCCTTTTTATGCTTAAGTTGAAAAGATCCAAGTGGGTTTGCTTTGTCGCATTATATTGTTCTGGACTGCTTACCATAGCACTTTGGTATGAACTAGGACAGTATAGTGTATGCCAAGACCAATGTCTTAAGCTTCTGATGGCTCAGTTCTGGCCTAGGCTTGACTTGGTCGGTTAGCATAAGGTTTGACATGCAAATAACCTTTGGCACAAATGACAAAGGAACATGAAAAAGCCTGAACTTTAAAAGGATAACAAGCTTGCTGAAGCACTTTGTTTTGAACAATACTCATCTTGGTAGATATCAGTTAGCTTCTGCACCTCATGCTTTACCTTGCTTGTTTACTAGAAAATGTGGTGATGCTTTTATTTGCAAAAATTGACAAATGCGTGCTAAATGACTTTCTTTAGATATCATCTCTTGCACTGATCATGCCATGTATCTTAGACAGTATCTCCTTTGCTATACCTGTTAGATACTGTATTTGCAGTCAATCATATCTGCGAAGCATGCTTTCTACACTCCACCTGCACCCCAGTTGCATTCACTGCATATTTTTAAAGGGGAGTTGCATTTCAGGGGAGTCTGTGTCTCTTTTGAGTGCTTGATGAGTTCACTTGTCAACAAGGGGGAGAAAATTTGGGATCAGAGTTCAAGGGGGAGTTCTTACTCTGTTGATATCCTTGTTGTTCTGAAATCACACTCATTTTGAGTTTTTACGTTTTGATTAACCACAATGATTCTTGCTTTTGGTTGGCTTTTGGTCATTAGGGTTAAACTTTTACCTTATTTTTCTTCTTCTTTGTTTCCTTGTGTTTTGTTTTCGTGTTTCCACATTTGTTCAAAGGTGTTGAAGAGCTGAGAATTGAGGAGTGTTGACAATGCACTCATCAAGGGGGAGATTGAGGAGCCATGCTGAATAGCGTGGGCCTCATGGCTCTAGAAGTGATGAGTCATTGTCAACGATAGTCAAAGAGGACTGAGAAGAGAAGAGATCTGCTGTTTTATGGGCCGCGTGTGACTCAGGTACACGGGCAGCGAGCGACTGTCGGGCAGAGGAGGCTGCGAAGTCGGGCTGGCCCAATCCGGGTGCATGGGCCAGAAGCAGTAGAAGACCCACTGGGCTGTTGACCAGGACTGACTCAGGTACACGGGCGGTGAGCGATTGCCGGGCTGAGAGAGCTGCGGAGTCGGGCCGGCCCAATCCGGGTACCTGGTGCAAAGCTGGTGGAGGCTTTGTCAGTTTCGGCATAAAACTGACAACCGTTGATTCTGTATCCGACTGTCCAGAAGATAGCTTCAGGATATGTCATCTGTTACTCTAGGCCCACAGTCAGTCAGTTGTGTCTGTAAAAATACCTAAGGGCAGTAGAGTCATTTTCTGTATTTTTGAGTCTGTAAAAACCCTAAGGGGCTGGTAGAATATTCCTAGTGTTGGGCTGCCTATAAATAGCACCCCAATCCCTAGGGTTTGGACTACCCTTTGTGCTGAAATCAAATCCACCTTTTTGGGTCACTTTGTCTCCCTTCTCTCTCCTGTTGGCGCCGCCAGGGGCTTCCTTCTCCCTGTTCTTGCATTATTTTGTCTCAAATCAGTTGGATGCATTTAATCCTTGGTCTCCTGTGAATTTATTGCTTGCATCTTGTTCGGTTTGGGAAGTTAATGCTTTGGGCACGAGCTGGTGATTTTATTTCTTGGGGAGAAGCTTCTTCTGTTGCTTGTGTTCTTCACGGTGGGAGTACTAGTTCTTGCTGTTGCAAGTAGTACTTCTTTGCTGTAGCTACAGCGTTCTGTAGCAGCTTTTCACCTTCTATTGTCCAGCTTTTTGATCGAAGCTGACAGTCTCTTTTACCTTTTTCTGGGTTTGTCTGGCGAAGCTCGTTTCAGTGCGAAGCCCCTCAACTCCGTGAGGCAGGCTTCGATCGAACATCTTTGAAGACTTCGCTTAGACTTCGAACTTCGGTCTTTGTGTCTGAGTTGCTAGCTTCGAAGTTCTTCCTGTATTGGATAGCATCGCATACTTCGAACTAGCATACTCCGAATCTATCTGTTCGAAGTTTGTCTTTTCTGATAGACTTCGCTTGGATTTCTTTGTGGAGTGTCAGCCTTCGATTCTCCTTCCGAAGCTTTCCCTGTTCGAAGATAGAGTGTAGGCTTCGGACTTGCTTTTCTGTCGCGTGACAGACTTCGCTTCTTTGTTCGAAGGTAGTCCGTCTGTTTTGTGTGTTCGAAGTTTTCTGTTCGAATATTGTGCTTCGAAGCTCTCGGTTCAAGGTGTGTTCGAAGTTTTGTCTTCGAAGCCCTCACTTCGAAGCAGGCTCCGACTTTGTCACCTTGCTCCGAAGCTTTTGGTTTCGAAGCTGTGTTCGAAGTCCTGTCCTTGAAGTACACACTTCGAACCAGGCTCCGGCACTGTTTTTACTTCGCTCCGAAGTACACTTCGCTTCTTACCACTTCGAACTAGGCTAGACAGTGACACCTTCGGCACTTCGGACAGACTCCGTCATCAACCTCCGAAGCAGATCTCGACGTGCGAAGGGGGCTTCGCCAAGTTCCGAACAGGAGACAACTTTGGACAGTAACTTCTCTTTTCACTTATACATACTTAGATCTTTTCATTGAGAAGTTTAGGCCTGTTATAATTTGTATATCTGCCTAGATTGCACTTCTTTAGATTTACACTATTTATCATCAGATGCTTCTAGGTTAGAAACCTTTAGACTTAGGCCTTCTATTTATTTTCTGCTGCGTAGTATTTTAGAGGTGCGTTGGGTATTGGGATCAGGCCATTGATTCGAAAGAATTTTTTAAGGCGCCCATTCACCCCCCCCCTCTGGTCGCTACTTTCGGTCCTACAAGTGACTTCGGAGTTGGTTGGATCAAGTCCTCTGCGGAGGCAAGGTGTTCGAAGTGTGCTCCGGAGGGAGACATTCGAAGGTACCCGACGAAGGTCTCAGAAGTCGAGGCGCATCGAAGGCATGGTCCGGGTGAGGCTCGTCGAGGAGTGTGCTCGGGGAGAGACACTTGCGATGAAGTGCTCATGGAATGCTTCATGCGGAGGCCTTGGACGAAGGAGGGACTTCGAAGGGTGGTACTCCGAAGGTGGGGCTTCGGAGTGAGGATGACTTGAGGTACTTCGTCCTGCATGGCTTCGGTACACGGACTGACGGAGTTCGAGCTGGGTGAAGCTGCGAAGCCGTGGTGGTCCACTCCGGAGGTGTTGGTGCGAAGGCTCAAGAGCTTTGACGGCTTCGGCTCAAAACCGTCAGTGTAGCGGAGACTGACTTCGGTGGAGCGAAGGCCTTTTGGCTTCAGGCTTCTCACCGAAGCTACCGCACCCTCGCGTGCGATGGGAGGCTGCAGAAAGTCAAAGACTGCAAAGGCTGACACTGTCTGTTCTGTAAAAGGCTGACACTGTCCCCTCTGCAAAGCTGACAGAGAAGCCTCCAGAATAAAGGTGGACTATCTTTTGTACCCTTAGTTTTGTAGAGTCAAACCTTCTGTAAACCCTAGGGGTAAAGTAGTCACTTCCTTTGGGTGAACTGTGGGCTATAAATATGGGGGCTCGGTAGGTAACATTTAACACTTTGAGCATTTACTGTTGAGCTCCTGTAGCCACATACTTCGATTGTAATACATCCAGAGAGTTCATTTTTGTGTTCCTTGTTCAAGCGGCGAAGCCCTGCTTCTTTGTGCTTTTTGCTTGAGCTCGCATTACATACCTCGCCTGTTGTAGTGCACCGAAGCCTGTTGAGGCGAAGGCTGTTTTTGTGCGAGGTGTGTTTTGTCAGTGTGCGTTCGCTCTGTGTAACAGGAGGCGTGACCTCACTGCGTACTAGCGAAGCCCTGATTGTTGCCCGTTTTGCTTCTTGTGTCGAAGCCCCTAGTGTAGTCTGTTTGTGTGCGTGTAGACCTTCGTGTACGAAGCTCAGCACCAGTTGCTGCTGCCAAGTACGTGGTCGAAGTCCTTAGAGGGCTGTCCACTCTTGCGAAGGGTGAAGTGCGAAGTCTGCTCGAAGCACCCTGTGTGCGGAGCCTGCACTGACTAAGCAGAGTAGATTTTCGAGGGTTGTAAGTGGAGCAAAGTCTTCTTGGCTTCGAACTTTTGCTCCTCCGAAGCCTGTGTTCGAAGGTGTCGAAGTACCTTCGAACCAGACCTTCGAAGGTAGTGTTCGAAGCCTGTTCCGCAGAAGACAGAACTGAAACCGAAGGCTAGTTTTTAGCCAGAAATTTTAAAAGCTCCCATTCACCCCCCCTCTGGTCGCCGTTTCCGGTCCAACAGTAAGCCTCCATGCGCACCTTCCAACAAGCAAAATCACGACTATCGAACACCAGAATCTTGGTATTCTTGTCCATGTCGCCAAAGGATCACGAAACCGATTAAGGTTAACTGGTGATCTAACCGGCTCTGATACCATTATGGGATCAGAATAGGCGACTAGAGGGGGGGTGAATAGGCGTCTAGACAAATTTTTGCGAATTTGATGGCCTTTTCAAATCACCCAACACGCCTCTAAATGATCAAGTGGAAGCAGATGTAACAACACAACAAAATCTCCGATAAAATAGGTGCTATCACCCTCCTGTTTGATATAATGTGAAACGACAGATCGAGAGATCACAAGAACTAAATGTAAATTCAACAGGAATCAAATTCAGTACAAAATTTATGCAGCACGGACATCGAGGAATATAAAAGACTTCAAACTTGGTGTTGGAACATGGAAATCAAGCTATAAAAAATGTGTTCTGTATGTGCACAAAAAATCAGCGGCATCAATTTTAATCGAACAAAATTAGGATGTGCTACTCTTGATTTATAGGAAGATAAAATTACTCGTAGTCTAGGTGAATAGTGTTTTTAGAGTATTCTCACGGGCACCGGATGAACACATTGCTGGCGCAGCACATGAACTTCGAGACTCACGAAGAACAAATGTGCAGCAAAAAACATAAGTAGCCAAGACACGTGTGTTGACACGAAAACGTGCCCCCGCATTTGGGTCATTTCGACGATCCAAAAGCATGTGGATACTTAGGAACAAGCCTAAGTATAACACAACACTGACGTCGCGTTCCGACTACCCTTAATAGTGGCAAGGGGGGGTGGAGTCGCTAGGTAATTAGATCACACAGAAATAATCCAATTAGCCAAAATATATAGATAAAATAATCCAATCGGCCGAACAGAGCCTGATTGGTATAGAGTATACGTGTGAAGGGTCACCAAAGGGGGCCTTCGGCGTCTAGTGCGAAGGGTGCGCTGAAGGTAGTCTTCGGCGTTCGGACTGATCTGGCTAAAGATAGGCTCCAAATAGATCGTGACACGTGATCACCTCCGAACGATAGGGTTCAGTGCAAAGCCTCTTAACATGACAAAATCCAATGCGAAGCACTGGAGCTACGAAGTATGGGACATAGCACTGATGCGACGAGGTCCGATGCGGTGCGGTCCATTCTAGCGTGACCCGGTGCGAAGTGACCCCGATGTGAAGTGGCTCCGGTGCACGGGACTTAACCAGACCAACAACAGCGTGACGAATCTGGCACAACGGATGAAGCAGTAAAATGAAGGTAGCGATCTGTTACGTAGATTAACCAAGGGTTCAAAAGCGAGCCAACAAAGTGATAGCAATCTGTTACGTAGATTAACAGATGATTCATAGGCGAACAACAAGGCTTACACTGTTATAGAGTGGCCGACGGAGGGCTTCCAGTGCAAACCCACGAAGGTGTACTGATCTAATGCAGAAAGTAAAGAAAATAAAGGTATGGTTCAAACTAGGGTTTGTAGAGTTGATTTGTGTTGGGGGTCCTATGAACCAGCCTCACCACTGTATTTATAGGGGCTAGTATTCTTATCTCTAATTCTAATCTGATAAGATTCGGCCTAATCAAGTTTAGGGATAAAACAACTAGAATTTGTACCAGACTCTATCTATGAAGCTTGCCCGAAATGGGCCTTCAGCAGGCCCATCGAAGCCTGCTCCTCAGGCCGAAGCTTCGGCGAAGCAGGCCACCGAAGGGCCTTGGGCCAAAGCCAGCAGGCCGCTAAAAGACCTCCTGAGGCCTCATGCAGGTGGGCCTCCGGCTCGTTCAGGGCTTCGGCCTGTACAGGAGTTGCATATTTTCGGCCGAAATTACCAAAATTGATACTTTGACAATCTTGGCCATAATGCCATTTTTGCTATCAACACTGCCCCTACCTTTTAGTGAACTAAGTGAACTAAAAGCACAACGGGCTAAGGATGATACTCCCATATCGGCCTTCCGACAGTTTTTAAGCACTTTGCCACACACTTGTGAAGTATTTTTTCAAATACTTGCCATTTAAAGATCTTCGAAACCACTCTCCTTGTAGAGACTCCAATAAGTATGAATTACCTAGAGCAATTTCAGCCACCTTAAAAGGACCGTCCCAACTAGGCGACCATTTACCAAATTTGGGCTCTTAGTGTCTAAAGGCAAAATCGTCTTCCAAACCAAGTCACCAACTTGAAAAGATTTTGGTTGACTCTTTTGTTGTTGGCTCTAGCTACTCTTATTTTGTCTTTCTCTATAGTCTAAAGCCCTCAACATCATATCGGTCACTTCTTCCAAATTATCCTTCATAAGAGATTCATATTCATCGACCTATAAGCCATCTTGTTTAAGAATCTTAAAGAGCCAAGATCTACCTCTACTGGCAGAATGACTTCTTGTCCATATACTAACTCATATGGACTAACTTTGGTAGCACCGTGCTTTGCAACTCCACAAGCCCACAATGCCTCAGAAAGCACTTCATTCCACCTTTTAGGAAATTCTTTAATTTCTTATTAATGAGCTTAACCATAGTTTTATTACTAGACTCGGCCTGACCATTGGCTTGAGTATAGTATGGTGAAGAATTTATTAACTTAATACCATAAAATTCGACAAAGTCTCTCACTTCTTTAGCAATAAATGAAGTACCTTGATCTGTGGTGAGTGTTTGGGGAATACCAAATCTATGTATAATGTGCTTCAAGATGAAATCAGTTACCTCATTGTGAGTCATGTCTTGAGAGGCACGTCTTCGGTCCATTTGGTGAACTAGTTTGTCGCCATCAGCACGAATCGATGTCGTTTTGATGAGGGAGGATGAATTTGGCCGATGAAGTCTAAACCCCAACCTCGGAATGACCATGGTTTGATAATTGGGTTAAGTAGTGACGCAGGAGCCAACTGAATATTACCAACTTTTGATTTGCTTCACACCCTCTATAAACTTAAAACAATCCTCAGTCATAGTTGACCAATAAAAACCCGCTCTTTTGAGCATCCAACTCATTTTTTGGGCCGACTGATGAGTGCCACAAAATCCCTCGTGAACTTCTCCAGTAGCTACCTTAGACTGATCAACATCTAAGCACTTTAGGAGTACCCAATCAATAGTTCGGCGGTACAATACATTGTCGAGTAGCACAAATTTAAATGCTGTCGCTGAATTTTCCGATCAACCCTTTGACTACGATATTTTAGGTACTGTATGATTGGAATTCTCCAATCATCCTTCTAGATCTCCGGAGGGTTCACCAATTCATTCAACGAAAGTGGCATCTAAATTATCGATTTTGAGGTGCCCCCGGGTCTTTTTGTTTCTACCGAAGGCTAACCGGATCGACTGTGCGGAGCCGATCGGACTGAGGCCCCTCGACGGAGGGGTCCAGCGTGCAAAGGCCTCTGGTGCTAGGTAGGGCTTCGACATGAGGAGACCAGAGTGTAAGCTCCTTCGGTGGATGAAGGGCTCTAGCATGAGGGCCCTGGTGCGTAACACCCTTCGATGGGTGAAGGGGTTCGGTTTGGAGGGTCTGATGGACCTCACGGTCCACCTAGAACCTATGGCTTAGGCAGGGAGTTCAAGCATTGGTCTTTCCTGTATAAAAAATTTTCCTTTCTTGACTTGATAGCCATATGCTTGTTGAGCCAAATCATTTGCAATTGAATTGGCTTCTCTGGATACGTGAGAATTTTGAAGTCATCAAAGGTAGTAATTATGTCTAAACATTATCCAAGTAGCTATTTAGCAAGTCATTAAAACATTGAGCAATTTTAGAAACTTGTTGTACCACTAACAGGAATCACCATATGCATGAACATGTTTAATACCCATGGAACCTAGCAATTCAAGTCCTAGTAATAAAGCTTCATATTCTGCTTGATTATTGGTAGAAGGAAGTTCTAGACGGGCTGAGGTCTCGGAGCACATACCATTAGGCGATATGTGGACTACTCCAATACGCTGGCCATTTTTGCAAGACGAACCCTAAAATAAAGCTTCCATGGCACTACTTCAATTAGAGCAATACTGTTACCCCAATCGACATCTATGTGATGATCACCAATAAAATTAGCGATGACTTGGCCTTTCATAGCTATCAAAGGTTCATAAGCCAATCATATTCAAATAAAGCATATGACCACTTTCGGTTCTACCACTTAGAATCAGCTTTTGCAACATGTATTTTATGACATTGGTTTGACAAGAAACAATATATGTACTAGGGAGAAGATAGTGATGTAATTTGGTGCATGCATAATAAAGTGATAAACACAAATGCTCCACAAACACGTACCTTGTTTCAATGTCCAGCAAGCGGCGGCTTAAGAATGTGATGATATACTCTCTCCCCTCCACCTCTTGGGTTAGCACGTCTATCACGCTATCTTTTGTAGCAATATACAGCCGAAATGGAATTCTGGCTTTTGGTGCTCTTACCACGGGCGGGTGATGACAAGCACTCTTTAATTTTCTGAAAGGCGCTTTGCTGACTTGCCCCCCAAGTGAAATTTACCTCATTATTTAGCCGGAGTATGGGGACAAAAACATCGATTTTGTCGGACAAGTTAGATATAAGCGATGTAAATAATTCATCTCTTGCCTAGCAATTTTTTGAACATCTCTTTTGCATGTCGGCGCTTCAAAGTTTATAATCTTTTCAAGCCTCTTAGGATCGATCTCAATACCTCTTTCATGAATCATGAATCCTAAGAACTTGTCTGCCGACACGCAAAAGAACATTTGAGCGGGTTCATTTTTAAGCCATACTGGCGCATTCTATCAAAAGCGACCCTCAAATGGCCAATGATTTCCCATAGCATCCGATTTGACTACAACATCATCTATGTAGACTTTAGCATAACTCCTAGCAAGTCGTGAAAGATCAAATTCATAGCACATTGATATGTAGCGCCAGCATTCTTTAAACCAAAAGTCATAACAACCCACTCAAACAAGCCGACAAAACCAGGGCATTGAAAGACTGTCTTATAGACGTCCTCTTCGGCCATAAAATTTGATTATAACCAGCGTTGCCATCAAGAAAACTTAGTACCTCGTGTCCTGAAGCATCGTTGATCAACATGTCGGCTATTAGCATGGGATATTCGTCTTTTGGAGTGGCCTTGTTCAGATCCCTAAAATCAATACAAACTCGTATTTTGGTGCTCCACTTCTTCTCTACAGGCACGATGTTAGCAACCCATTAAACATACCTACATGGCATAATAAATATAGCCTTGAGCAGTCATTCTATCTCCTCTTTAACTCGGTCATACACGGCCAAATTAAGCGACGAGGGGGCTGTTTATAAGGCCTAAACTCGGGTTTGATAGGTAGTCGATGCTCTACAAGCTCTCGGCTTAGTTCGGACATCTCACTATATTCCCATGCGAAGCAATCAACATATGACCGAAGCAATTTTATTACTTCGGCCTTCTCATCAGCTTGTAAATTTTTGTTTACAAAAGTCGGCCTTGGAATGTTACTGTTGGGGGAAAATATTCCATCTTCAGGGTTATTGCAGTGACGAGATAAAGACTGGTGATTAAGACGAAGACTTCCAACATATAATTTCGGAGATGCATCAAGTCAAGTTCGAAGTATGATGACGGGCTCTAGTTCGGAGTATATCTTCGAACTTGGACTCTTCCGAGAACTTCTTTGCCAGCTAAGATGGAAGACTTATCTTCTTTCTCATTATATTAGTCTTTTACCATTTAGCCCTATTAAGGGTACCGAATAGTTTCCACTATGTCGGTTGTAATAGAGGGGTAAAAAGGTCTTTTCCTTAATGTTTGGGCCTATAAATACCCCCCGTTTTACCCTGTAATGAGGATCGAATACAAGTTATTCAATACACACATTCGAACTATTCTAAGTTATTATCCTTTCGGAGGCTTAGAATAGTTACTTCGCAAACACTTCGTTTGTTAGTTTCTAATCTTCAGAAACCTGTTAGCGTAATCTTTTACGCCAACAGTTGGCGCCGTTCGTGGGGAACTTAGTCCAAGAAACTTCGTTCTCTACCAACTTCTTACACCATGCCTCCTAAGCGGAGCGCAACTGGTAACCCTGTTCGGAGGTCCCCTCGGACCTCCGGAGTGACATCTCCAGACACAGTTGAGGTCGGAGGACCTTCGACGTTTCCTCCACCTCAAACTCCGGAAGGGATTCCCATTCCTCGAGCATACGGAGTTCCTCCGCCAACTCCATCTATACTTCGACCACCCAGAGTTCCTCTTCCACCTCAAGTTCCACCCCGAACTGATCCTTACAGTTCTCAAGACCCGGAAGATCCTTCTGGAGGAGATGAAGACAATCTTGGTGATATGGCCGCTCAAATGGCCAGTCTCCAAGCTGAAGTAGCGAGATGGCGGCAAGAAGCTGCAAATAGGCTTCGCTCTCAAGCCATCCCAGTTATTCCGGAAGTGCCTGAAGACGACGAACCTATCTATCCTGAAGCCCCGGAGAACGCCTCCTTTGATACCGAATCTCCGCTACATCCTAAACTGCAAAAAGTTCGCTTCGACCCGAAGTTTAAGACTTCGAAGCTTTGCAAGTATGCCGGAGATGAAGATCCTGGAGAATTTGTCCGATCTTATGCTTTGGCGATTGAAGCCAGTGGAGGAGTGCGGGACACCATGGCAAAATGTTTCCCCCTAGCTCTTTAGGGAGTAGCTTTGCGATGGTTCTGGTCTTTAAAACCAGGATCAATCAGTTCATGGGGACAATTGAAGAAAAAGTTCGTGAGTAACTTCCAAGGCACCTTCGTGCCTCCAATGTCGACGGGAAGTCTTTTCCAGGTGAAGCAGCTCCCTGGAGAAACCTTAAGACAATACTTCAAGCGCTTCGCTCATACGAAGTCGTAGATCCGAGGGTTAACTACGTCTTCAGTAGTTGACGCAGCCCGGGAAGGAGTCATTCATCCAGGCCTCCTTGATAAACTCCACCGGAAAAGCATATCTTCTGTTTCTCAGCTGATGTCCTATTTTGAAGAATATGCAAGGTCAGAAGAGGGCTGGCTTCGGAGAACTGCAGCTTCTCCATCCATACTGCAGGAAGTAAAATTGGAAGTGAAAACTTCGGCACAGCCGCGGGAACCTGTCTTCGAAGTTCAGCATGATAGGAGAAGGGGGCAAAAGCATCCTCGTTAAGAAGTTCTGAACATTGCACCCCCGCAGAAGTTTGCCCAAAGAGCTCCACAACCTTCGGGAAACAAAGTCAGCGGCTGGAGGCCGCCAGGGAAACCGGCTGGCAAGGGCCAGACCCTTTTCTGCTGTATTCATGGTGAAAACCGAAGTCACGCAACTGATGCGTGCAAAGCTATACTTGTCGTGAGAGGAGAATATCTAGAGAGAACTTCGGGTCGAGGTACTACTGACCGAGTTACAGCTTAAGTGCGTCCGGAGCCTGTCCAAGCTGTGGCGCAGATAGAAAACTTCGAAGCTGCAAGACGCCCTCCGGTGGTCAATATTATGCCACCTCCGAAGCAAGAAGAGGGGCAAGACCGAGGAAAAAGAGTAGTCCTCCCTATCTCCGGAGGAGGTACTCTCGGAAGCATGTCAAAAAGGCAGAGAAGAGAGTATGTCAGAGAAGTGGGGCACATTGGAACTTCATCATCTGCAGCTGCTATGCCTGAATGGTCCCATGTGCCAATATCTTTTTCTGCAGAGGATGCAGCTGGCATTAAATTTCCACATGCAGACCCACTTGTCATTACTGCCGACATTGCAGGAACTGAGGTTCGAAGAGTGTTAATTGACGGAGGGAGTTCGGCAGACATTATTTTTGTTCAAGCCTTCGATCAATTGTGCATCTCCAGAAAGCACCTTCTTCCAGCGGCTCGTCCTTTGCAAGGCTTCGCAGGACCTCCGCTTGATGCACTCGGCCAAATTGGCTTGGAAGTTACCTTCGGAGAAGGATTGTTAGCCAGGACAGAGGAAGTAATCTTCGACGTCGTAGATGCCCCATATGCCTACAACGTCATCTTCGGAAGAGGCATGTTAAATCAGTTCGGAGATGTGGCACACCACAATTACTTGTGCATGAAGATGCCCACGCAAGTGGGAGTGCTCACTATCTTCGGAGATCAAGCTACCGCCCGAAGAGCGGAGTATGGTCACGGCCCCCCTCTTGATCCAAGACAAGTGAATAGTGTGCAAAATAATCAAGAAATTTTTTCTGCTCCTAGCGAATCTTCGAAAAAATTCTTCCCAAGACCAAGTCCTGAAGGAGAGATTGCAACGAAGGTTATTGTTAAAGATGGTAAAGAATATTCATTTCAATTTGGTAAAGATTTACCTCCAGAAGTTGCTACCTCCTTGGAAAAAGTAGTTGAGGAGAATTTAGATGTCTTTGCCTGGTCTGACGAAGACATCACCGGAGTCAATCGGGATATTATTGAACATAATTTACTTGTAAACCCGAAGGCCCGACCTGTTCGGCAAGGACTCCGAAAAATGTCTGCATAAAGAGTTGTTCTTGCAAAAGACGAAGTTGAAAAATTGTTGAAGGCTGGGATTATCAGAGAAGTGGCTCACACAGAATGGTTAGCCAACCCAGTTTTCGTCAAGAAGAAATCCTCCGGGAAGTGGCGCATGTGCATTGATTTCGCATCCTTGAATAAAGCATGCCCTCGTGACCCCTACCCCATGCCCCAAATTGATCAATTGGTCGAATCCACCACAGGTTCGGAGTTATTAAGCTTCCTTAACGCGTACTCCGGTTATCATCAAATATGGTTGAAACGAGAAGATGAGATCAAGACAAGCTTCGTAACTCCCTCGGGAGTCTTCTGTTATGTAAGAATGCCTTTTGGCTTAAGAAATGCCAGGGCTACTTTTTCGAGGTTAGTTGCTAAGGCTCTAGGTCATCAATTAGGTCGCAATGTGGAGGCCTATATGGATGATATTGTAATAAAGAGTGCTTTAAAGCACCAGCATAGCCTAGACTTAGCAGAAACATTTAATAGCCTTCGGGCATGTGGGATTCATCTTAACCCCGAGAAATGTATCTTCGGAGATAAGGCTGGGAAGTTGTTAGGGTATTTAGTTTCAAGCAGAGGGATTGAAGCTAGCCCTACTCAAATAACTGCCCTACAGAAGATGGCTCCTCCAGAAAATTTAAAGCAAGTGCAAAAGCTGATTGGTCGTATGGCAGCACTTAGCAGATTTTTAGCAAGGTCTGCGGAGAGAAGTTTGCCCATCTTTAAAGCATTGAAAGGGTCCGAAGATTTTGCATGGACACCGGAGTGTCAGAAAAGCTTCGAAGATATTAAAGAGTATCTCAGTAATCTTGCTACACTCACGGTGCCTACTGCGGACGAAACCCTACTCCTTTACCTTGCAGCTACAGGCTCTGCTGTCAGTGTAGTCCTTGTCAGAGAAATGGATTTCAATGGGAAGTTGGTACAAAATCCAGTTTATTTTGTGTGGGAAGCATTATCAGGAGCGAAGACAAAGTATTCCGAGCTCGGAATGTTCACTTATGCTCTGATAATGGCTTCGAGGAAGTTGAGACATTATTTTTTAGCTCATAATGTAATTGTACCAACTTCGTATCCTTTGGGAGATATGCTCCGAAGTAAAGAATCCACTGGAAGAATTGGAAAGTGAGCAGTTGAACTAGCACCCTTCGGCATATCCTTTATGGCAAGGACAGCAATCAAATCACAAGTCTTAGCAGATTTTGTAGCAGAATGGACTCCCCCTGCAATGTGGTTTCCGGAGAAGTCAAGTGAAGGAATTTGGACTGTTTTTTCTGATGGGGCTTTCCAAGCATCCGCAGCAGGTGTTGGAGCAGTTTTAATTTCGCCTTTAGGGCAAGAGCAATGTACTCCGCAAGACTCAACTTTAAGTCTACCAATAATATAGCGGAGTATGAAGGGATTTTACTGGGACTCCAAAAAGCACGTGCTCTAGGGGCTACAAGAGTTGTTATAAAGACAGATTCTCAAATAGTAGCAGGGCACGTAGATAAAAGCTTTCAAGTTCGGCATCCACAGCTTGCAAAGTACTTAGAAGAAATCCGTAAGATCGAAGCACAATTCAAGGGTATTTCAATTCGGAGTATACCAAGAGCAGAAAATGTGCAAGCAGACATCTTAGCAAAAGCTGCAGCCGGAGCTATGGATATACCAGAAGAAGCTTTCTATGAGGAGCTCAGTACACCTTCGGTGCCACAAATTCCCTCCGCAGAGATTCTTTGCATTCCAAGTATAGATTGGAGAAATTCGATCATGGAACTTTTGCAAGGAGGAGCAAATTCGTTTGAAGAGCCACAATTTTCAAGATTGAAACTCAGGGCTAGGAATTATCAAATAATCAACGGTATTTTATACAAGGCTGGAGTATGTTCCCCTTTACTCCGATGTATATCCCAAACCGAAGGCCAAGATATTCTTCGAGATATTCATGAAGGGCTTTGCGGTAGCCATCTGGCCCCTCGAGCTTTGGCAGGGAAAACACTTCGCCAGGGGCTTTATTGGCCTATGATAGTAGCAGATGCGGAGAACTTAGTCCGCACATGCCAAGGATGTCAGTGGATGGGTCGACGGAGTCATCGCCCACCAACAGCTCTTCAAGTTATTGCTCCGGTATGGCCCATGGCCAGATGGGGTATGGATTTGATTGGTCCCTTTCCAGTAGCTAAGGGAAATTTAAAGTTCGCAGTGGTAGCTATTGAATATTTTTCTAAGTGGGTAGAAGCAGAGCTCTTAACAGCTATCACTTCGAACAATGTACAGAAATTCTTTTGGAAAAGTATCATTTGCCGGTTCGGAGTGCCTAGACAACTCACAGTTGATAATGGAACACAGTTCGATGCAGAACCTTTCAGAAAGTTTTGCGAAGATCTAGGCATCCAGTTATGTTTTGCTGCAGTGAGGCATCCTCAGTCTAATGGAACTGTAGAAAGAGCCAATGGAAATATTTTGTCAGGGCTAAATCAAAGGATAGTAGGATTAGCAAAAGGAATGTGGACCGAAGAACTTCCGAAGATTTTATGGTCCATTTGGACTACGCAAACAATGTCCACAGGTTTCACTCCATTCAGATTGCTATTCGGAGATGAAGCTATGACTCCAACGGAGCTCAAAGGAGGATCACTTCGCAGCACCGAACCGGAGATTGAAGGAGAAAGACAAGCTTCGCTGGATTTAACAGAGGAGACAAGACTTCGAGCTGTAGGCAATTTATCAAAGTATCATCAGCAGACGAAGGCTTGGTTTGACCCGAAGGTTAAGATCAATGAGCTTAGACCGGGTCATCTCGTTTTATGAATCATCATAGCGCCAGGAAAATTAGGAAATAAATGGGAAGGTCCATACTTAATTGTTCATTTAGGACGTCCTGGCTCTTTTAAATTAGCTAATTTGGAAGGTGAAGAGTTAGCACATACTTGGCATGCAGAGCACCTAAAGCGATACTTCGCATAGGGGCTTCTTGTAATCATTTGTAATCATCTTCAGAATTAATAAAGCATATGGTTCAGATAGTGCCTACCCCTCATAAACTTCCAGCTTCTTAGTGGACGCACTGGAACCGTGGAGTTGACCGAGAGGGAAGTGTCATTAATTTGAATCATATTTTCGGGATTTGAACCATTGGTTCGAAGTTTCCGACGTGGGGGCTGACATAATCCGGAGTCCAAGCCACCGGCTTGTAGGCATCCATAAAAGAGCCCAAAACCACATCATATGGAGTCCAAGCCATCGGTTGGTAGACATCCGTAAAAAGAGTCCAAGGAGACCAAATCATGCGGAGTCCAAGCCACCGACTTGTAGACATTCGTAAAAAGAGTCCAAAGAGACCAATGCGAACTCCAAACCACTGGTTTGACAGAATTCGCAAAAAAGAGCCGAAGGAGGCCAAAACAAAACAAAGTTTGAGCCATGAGCTTCGAATGTCTGTTAAGAAAGTCCAAAGTGACAAATTATCTAAGACACTAAAGTGTCCAGAAAGTTATCTCAAGTGATTTCTTTTCAAAAAACAGAAGGTACTAAGTTACCATTCTTCAGACTACAAATAGTCGAAGACATTTTATAAGATTTTAAAAGATCTTTAAATTACTGAGGGGCTTCGAACCCCCAAAATTGTACTCCTAAGTTTTTCTTTGTGCCTAACCATCTTTGAACACAATTCGAAGTTGCTTACGCCCAAAGAGGGGCTAATAAATAGGGAGACAATTTTAAATCGATATTTATTATTCGAGCAAATATGATTACATCATGAAAAATTGGTATCTATACCAAGAAGGAATCGAAGACCTCTTCGATCTCTAGAGCTAGGGTTGGAACGACTAGTTCCAGTGCCAGGAGTTCTAACAACTTTGCATTTAACTCTTCTACCTCCCTTCGAAGCTCTAAAGTCTTTTTGTTCTTGTTGAAGCTCGGCCCAAGTTCGAAGCCTTTCGGGACTTCTTTCCCAGCTTCTAAGTTCTTCAGGCTTTTTACTTTGAACATCATCTTCGTCTTCGGACCATATAATGTCTTCAGAAGACAAAGTTTCCAAGTTAACTTCTTTTTCTTCCTCTTTAATACAAGATAGTATGTCTTTACTTATTTCGGACGTAATTGCTCCGGAACTATCTCGAGGAATTAGAAATCGAGGACGCTTGTGAAGTTTTAAGATATCGAAGGTAGCCCATAATAAGCAAAGTTCGTCGTTAACATCTAACACTTCGACATCTTCCATATGAGGCAAAGCCTAAAAACATGATAAATAAATCTTCATTCATAAATGTACATAAGCGTAATGCTTTACATAGTTGAAGATCCTAAGGTAATTCTAAACCTGCGGGTTTGGAGGAGGCTGACTGCTCGAAGCTTGGGACCGAGCCTGCTTCTGGCGTTGTCCTTCGTCAATCACGGCCTTAATCGCAGAGCGACCTTCGGCTCTCCATGATGTTTGAAAGGCTTGCCAAGCAGTGGCCACACCTTCGGAGGGAGTAAGAAGCTGGTCGTCATCGAAGGTAATAGGACCCTCTCCTGCGCTCGGAGCTATCGATCGACCCAGATCTTCGTAGTAACGAAGTAGACCAACGACAGCCACTTGTCCGGAGATTTCTCCGTAACGAATGCCTGTTGTCTTCATTTGCTTCGCTACTCCTTGAATCCTTTTCAACCAGCGCAGTAGAGAGATGTTGTCATCCGAAGGAAGCGTCCTAGTAGTACCGAAGTACTCCAGAACGCCTAACAATTGGTCCATGACCTCCGTAGCTACCTTCTCAGACTTCAGCTTATCTTCAATTAACGCATCCTTCATCGAAGTTAGCTCTTCTATTACTCCAGAGAGCCTAGCCGCTTCCGTAGTTAAGGAATTCTTATGATTCAATAGCTGACTAGCTTCTTCTCGGAGCCTAACAAGCTCGGCCCCCGCAGTAGCGTGCTCTGCCCGCATCTTTTCAATTTCTGCTCGAAGCACAATTTTTTCTGCTTCGAGCTCCTTGTTCGCAGCCTCCAAGCTTTGTCTGGCCATGCGCTCTGTTGAAACCATGTTGTCCATGTGGACCACTCGACCTTCGGAGATAGTCAGATTTCACTGAAGAGTTGCATTTTCCTCTCGAAGGCGAATGTTTCCACGTTCATTGGAGATGTTCACAGCTCGGGCCAAGACTGTTTGCCGCGAAAAGAAAAAACCAAGGTTGACGGCCCTAGTTGATAAGACTGGTATGTATACTTCGTCAACGCTGGAAAGAGGTCATGGGGGCCAACATTTTGGAGATTTCCTCCCACCGGCGCCATTGTCGCCACTGAAGGATTTGGAGTTGCCGTCGCCGATGATGCAGCCGCTGCCGCCGCAGCAGCTTGCTGCCGGGCCAAGGCCGAAGTCGCTCCAGGACCCTTGAAACTAGTTTTCGCCATTGTATTTTGTAGATTGTTTCAGAGGAAAAACAGCGGCTAGGGCTCGGGTGATGGCTTGTTTGCACGAAAGCAGTAAAAAGGTACTCAAGAAGGGTTTGGGCCCTCTATTTATAGCCCAGACCATGATTTTTTACCGTATGCCTGTGTCGTTTCACATTCCCAATCGTTACTTTGCTCCGAAATTAAAGCATTCCGTAACTTCCGTTAGAAGAAAGAAGCTAACGGCTATTTCTTCTAAGTCTAAAAAGACTTTCAAACTTTTCGAGTTAGTTCTAAGTTACTTCGAAAGTAATTTTATTAAAAACTGATTCAAAGTTTACATCTCCACGTAGGTCGGAGATGGTTTAAATCTGCTAACCCCTATGAATGATTATTTTTCTTGCGTATACTGCTCTCCTAACATTACAGATTTAGCGGAGAAGCGTATTCGAGGGGCTACTGTTGGGGGAAAATATTCCATCTTCAGGGTTATTGCAGTGACGAGATAAAGACTGGTGATTAAGACGAAGACTTCCAACATATAATTTCGGAGATGCATCAAGTCAAGTTCGAAGTATGATGACGAGCTCTAGTTCGGAGTATATCTTCGAACTTGGACTCTTCCGAGAACTTCTTTGCCAGCTAAGATGGAAGACTTATCTTCTTTCTCATTAGATTAATCTTTTACCATTTTAGCCCTATTAAGGTTACCGAATAGTTTCCACTATGTCGGTTGTAATAGAGGGGTAAAAAGGTCTTTTCCTTAATGTTTGGGCCTATAAATACCCCCTGTTTTACCCTGTAATGAGGACCGAATACAAGTTATTCAATAGACACATTCGAACTATTCTAAGTTATTATCCTTTCGGAGGCTTAGAATAGTTTACTTCGCAAACACTTCGTTTGTTAGTTTCTAATCTTCAGAAACCTGTTAGGGTAATCTTTTACGCCAACAGTTACCATCGCCTATATTGACCTCCTCTAAAGGATCGGCCGACGCAAAACCTTGTCCTAACTTTTATACTTCGCTAAAGTATTCAATGGCTTCGGCAATACCATCTTTAGAAGACCGATATTGCTCTACGCGAGACTTCAGCCAATCAAGATTACTTTTACTGGACATGACTACAAATTTATAAATAGTTGTGCTACACTAGCCGGCTTTACAGACACGGGTAAAAAACGTCCCCCAGATACGCTAATGAAGTCGTAATCTAAGATGTCTCTACCTGATAGACATGTACTTTGTCATGGACGACGTCGTTGGATACATCGGCCAATGCTACTTGGGCCAAAGTATCCGCTGGTACAACCTCCACATCATCGTTGTCCCATTGCATTAGGCATTGGTGCAAAGTAGAAGGAATACAACAATTTGCATGAATCCAAAAACGCCCAAGTAGCACACTGTAGTTACCTTGCACATCAACGACAAAGAATGATGTTGGGAACGTCTTGTTACCCACTGTAAACTCCAGGGAGAGTACACCTTTTGCTTCAGAGCTCTCGCCGTTGAAGCCATTGAGCATTAGGTTGGTTTTCTTCAAGTATTCCTCACCCCTACCAAGATTCTTCAAAAGAGAGTATGGCATTAAATTGATAGTGGTGCCATTGTCGAAAAGCATCTTGGAGATCGGCTTCCCGTCAATGTGCCCCTTGATGTAGAGTGGCTTTAGGTGATGAGCCATATCCTCGGGCTTCTCGAAAATAGCATCTCGTGGGCCGAGGTTCAACTGAGCGACCTTAGCCTCATCTCGTGGTAGAGCGAACTCGGCGGGAAGCATGACGATGTTGATGTTCATTGCCTGAGGTGCGGGCCCCTCGGAGATGGGCATGTAGTCGTTGTCGCTCGGGACGGGAGCTGGGTTGTTCGTCTCAACCGGCTTGGGCTTCCATATTTGTTTCACGATTGGCCGATGGCGGATTTCCTCGAATATGGCGTCCCACTCATCTTCGGCGTTCTTCTCACACATCTCCTGTGACCGTAGGCGTTGCAGACGCCTCTTCTATGATTTGGACATACCAGGAAGTGCCCAAGATGGCCGTGGCTTGATACTAGGCACCACCAATTTGTCTCTGTGACTTCTGGCTGAATGGGTATCACCCGGGTCGGCCTCGTATTTTTATGCTCGGTAGGGACCTCTCTACGGATCTTGTTGGTTGGACCGGCCTCATCAGGCCGATCGGACCAGGCTCCGGCAATGGCCTCAACCAGACTAGGGGACTTACCTCCGTCGGACTTTGGCGAGGGGGTCTATGGGATTGGGACTTCCTACGACCCTACCTTGATTGTGATGGCTTCAGACTCCCTCTCCCTCGCATCTTCGCACACGTCTTCCTTAGTTTCGTCCTGCGGGAGTCGATTTGGAGGTATCACGGATAGCCTGTGGAAGACTTTCCCCTTCACCATGTTCACTTTCCCCTGCCAATCATAACACTCCGAAGAAAAACAGGATGCAACATTACACTGTGACGGGTACTCCGGTGGTGAGGTGCAGTTCGGAGCCCACGGGACCACTGCCCAATAGTATGGCAGAGGCATTGGAGGCTCTAGAGGCTTCACCCACTATGAGCTGAACCCATTTCCCGATGGGGGGTTCGGCCACATCAAAGGTATTTCAGACCATATCAGCGACGGATCCTACCAGGCTAGAGGTATGTTTGGCCATTGCAGGCCAAAGTCCCCCACTAGGGGGTTCGCACAAAACAGAGGTGGGTTCGGCCAGGTGGGTCTGAACTCGCCTAGCGGAGGGTTCGGCCGTTGGGGTCCGAACTCATTATGCGGAGGGTTCGGCCATTGGGGCCCGAACTCGTTATGCGGAGGGTTCGGCCATTGGGGCCTGAACCCACTGTGCGAAGCGTTCGGCCACTGGGGTCCGAACTCACCCTTCGAGGGGTTCAACTATTGGGGTCCGAATACACTCTTCGAAGGATCTGACTGTCTTGACTCCTTTGTCTATTTTAGCTTTTTTGGCTGAGGGCCTGTTTCCTCGACTTTCTTCTGGTGTTTGCTCAACAACATCTAGTATGTTACCTTTGGCTTCTTGCGATCCCTAGCCGAAGGAGACGTGTCGATGTTCTTTTTCGACACTCCTACTTTAGGGTTCTTTGGTATGAGTGTGCGTGTGCATGAGTCTCCAATAACGACCGCTTTCCCTTTAGATGGCTCGTCCTGTTCTGGCCGAATCAGCGCATTCTTCTTGTCGAGGTCGATGGTGTTCACGGGAAATGAGTCTTTGTCCAGCTTCATCTTCGGACTAGAATCTATTTTCAATCATCCTTCTTCTATGGTCGATTGAACCTGCCGGCGAAAAATATTACAATCATTAGTATAATGAGAATGCGAATCATGCCACTTATAGTAGGGGCGTTTCTTTAGCTCGTCGGTGGTTGGGATGACTTGGCCCTTAAGCAACCTGAGAAGTGGGCTCTTCAAGAGGAAATCAAATATTTTATCGCACTTAGTTACATCAAACGGGTATTTAACTTCACTGGGCCGACTCTTAGTGGGAGACGACCATAGCTCAGAAGAAGTGATGGGCTTGCTCTTAGCGTTCCAAACCCATTCGGCCGCATACATGTCAACCGAATCTTCCTCTTCCTCCGACTCTTCCTCGTCGGAGTGTTCCATGATGTGGACTTCAGCCCTAGGCTTGTTGAACGTTTTCATGAATTTTTTATCTTTGGCTCGGCCTTCTTGGACCAGAGCCTGCTATAGGACTTGGCTGATTTCTAAAAAGTTCTGGTTGTCTAGCCTCTCTTTAATCTCAGAGGGCAACCCGTTAAAAGCTAGATCCACCAAATACCTTTCTGAAATATTGAGACTAAAACATTAGTTTCTAGTATCTCTAAAGCGCTTGACGTACTCAGAGACACTCTCGTTAGATTTCTGTTTGACCGATGTCAAGTGTGAAAGCCTAAGTTCTATCTTGTCCGTATAAAAATAGTCATAGAACTTTTGTTCTAGTTGGGCCCACGTTTGGACGGAATTCGGCGGGAGTGCCGAAAACCAAGTGAAAGCAGTGCTAGATAGTGAAAGAGAAAACAATCTAAGTTTTAATGTGTCCGACCCACTAGCTTCTCCACATTGTGCTAAGAAATGGATGATATGCTCTAGTGTGGTCTTGTTACCCTCACCATCGAATTTGGTGAACTCAGGGACTCTATAGGCGTGAGGGTAGGGTATGGTGTCGATGTGATCGGGGTACAGCTTTCGGTAAACCCTAGCCCGATCTCTAGGCGCAAAGCCGGTGCACTCCCTAAACAATGAGTGGATCTGCTCCTCAATGTCGTCCTGGCCTCCTGCCTGCGCGTGTCGCTCATGCGGGGGCGCGACACGCGGTGCTATGTCGGCGTGTCGGCCGTGGGGGTCTTCCTCACGTGCTAGCTTGGGATATACTGCGTTCTCGGGCCTATGTGTTTGCGTAGTGGCATGCGGCGCAGGCAACATGGGAAAAGCTGGCACAGGCGTAGGAGGAGGCGACACGTAGTAAGCAGGGTTAGCTTGGCCATAAGTGTAGTAATTTGTCTCGGTCGTGGATGTTGAGGCCAGAGACATGATAGCTTTGCCAGTACTACCGTTGATTCTACTATAGATGTGATTTACCAGGGGTACACTAGTAATTGGAGTTGGAGGAACGACCTCGCTAAAAACGAACCTTCTAAACATTGCCTCTACCTGAGAGCTAACTGCTGAATCTAAACGGTTGGCTAGCGAAGCGCTAACAGCTTGATCTACCGATGTGGCTATCGTTTGCTCAATCTCTAAAGAAGATAAAGAAGGTGACATTAGTGTTACCTGAGTCTGAGCGAGGTCGGGGATGTTGATGTCGCACTTGATGAAGCCCGCGCATGTCTTAATGTAGCTCCCGAGCATGAGATCTTGGAGCTCTTTCATCTTTGCCTCGATCTCCGCCCGACCTTCCTCGGGAATATCTTCAAGGGTGGGCATCATAATGTTGTGTTTGATGATCTCTGCGCCCCCCATGGGATCCAACGGTGTGGTAGACATAGTAGCCGTCGTAGAGGTACCCGTAGCCGATGTAGACGTACTTGTCATGTTGGCGTAGCCTTCCCCGACGAAGTCACCAAAAAGTGTGTTGACACGAAAACGTGCCCCCGCACTTGGGTCAGTTTGATGATCCAAAAGCGTGTGGATACTTAGGAACAAGCCTAAGCGTAATGCAACACTGACATCGCATTCCGACTACCCTTACTAGTGGCAAGGGGGGTGGAGTCGCCGAGTAATCAGATCACACAGAAATAATCCAATTAGCCGAAATATATAGATAAAATAATCCAATCGGTCGAACGGAGCCTGATTGGTATAGAGTATACCGTGCGATGGGTCACCAAAGGGGGCCTTCGGCATCTGGTGCGGAGGGTGTGTTGAAGGTAGTCTTCGGCGTTGAGACTGATCTAGCCGAAGAAAGGCTCCAAACAGATCGTGTCGCGTGATCACCTCCGAACGATAGGGCTCAGTGTGAAGCCTCTTGACACGACAAAATCCAACGCAGAGTGCTGGCGATGAAGTCTAGGACGGAGCACTGATACGATGAGGTCCGATGTGGTGTGGTCCGTTCTGGCATGACCCCGGTACGAAGCGACCCCAATGCGAAGTGGCTCCAGTGCACAAGACTTAACCAGACCGACAATAGCATGATGAATCCAGCACGGATGGACGAAGCAGGGATTCGCCGAAGGGTGCTTTGGCAGCCTCCAAAACTAGCTTCCTATCTTTGAAAACCTTCAGCGAAGGGGCTCCGAACGTGAAACCTGCAGCAACATTAAGATCAAGTGCTAATTCGGCCTGGAGACCGAATTACTAAGTGTTGCAGTAAAACGAAGGTATTGATCTGTTACGTAGATTAACGGAGGGTTCACAAGCGAGCCAACAAGGTGATAGCAATCAGTTACGTATATTAAGGGATGATTCACAGGCAAACCAACAAGGCTTACCACTATTACGGCGTGGCCGACGGAGGGCTTCCAACGCAAACCCACGAAGGTGTATTGATCTAATGCGGAAAGTAAAGAAAATAAAAGGTACGGTTCAAACTAGGGTTTGAAGAGTTGATTTGTGTTTTGGGGTCCTATGAACCGGTCTCACCCCTATATTTATAGGTGCTAGTCTTCTTATCTCTAATTCTAATCTGATAAGATTCGGCCTAATTAAGTTTAGGAATAAAAACAACCAGAATATGTATCAGACTCTATCTCCGAAGCTTGCCCAAAGTGGGCCTTCAGCATGCCCGTCGAAGCCTGCTCCTCGGGCCGAAGCTTCGGCGAAGCAGGCCACCGAAGGGCCTTCAGGTCGAAGCCAGCAGGCCGCTAAAATGCCTCCCAAGGCCTCATGCAGGTGGGACTCTAGCACGTTTAGGGCTTCAGGCTGTACCAGGAGTTGCATATTTTTGGCCGAAATTATCAAAATTGATATTTTGACAATCTTGGCCATTAATGCTATTTTTTGCTATCAACAACGTGCTGGTACACTCAGTGAAGAAAAATCACAACAGAACACAAATATCAGGAGTACACAATGTTGTTTTAGTCAGATGAGTACTCAAAACAAAACAATAGCATACAAATGAGAGAAATCAAATCAACGTGATGCAGAAATCTATTGTTGGCCTATGCCTAGAAGTAATTATGGCCTAGGCTACATGCATTCAGGATGCTTGCATTCATGAACAGAACGTAGGTCTGCAGCCGCCTCGGGAAGGATCCATTCGCACAGTGAAATGAAGCAGCGACCAGAATCAAAGCAAAGAAAAAACCAGCGAGTAGAGAAAAAGGAGTGGAGAAAAACCGGCTGCATAGTGTCTCTTCTGGCCCGGTGACACACTGTGCTCGGTTGCCCAGTGATACACTATGCTCAATGGTATGCACGGTGGCAGAGAAAACCAGAACAACCAGAACAAAACTACTAAAAAAACCACAGAGAATAAATTAAAACAACAGTAAATCAGGAAAAATCCCTGCACACCGGCAAAGAGTAACAAACAGAGGAACACCGTCATTGATGCTACAGACAAAACAGTGGTATGTGCAGTGTGCTGTCACATCAGTTGAAGAGAAAGTGAATACTAGATGGTAGCAGAAAATAAATGACCAAGAAAAGATTGAAGACTACTCATTGCAGCTGATTTGATGTGCACACATACTTGTGCACAGAGGCTAATACGTAGGGATGGATATGGATGTCAGAATATCCGAATTATCCGTATTCGTATTCGAATTACTGTAAATATGGATATCCGTATTCGTATCCGAATTAAATATGGATGACATTCAAAAATATCCGAATTCGTTTTACAAATGTGGATATGGAAATGGATATCCGAATTCTGCTGAATGTGGATATGGAAATGGATACATCCGTATTCGTTTTAGGATTTCACACAGATTAAACTTAGACTCAAGATAATATATTATAACTATATTAATGGTTTTTATTATTTATATAATTATGGAATACTTAAGTTAGTGAATATTAATAAGTTATGGTTTAAAATAAATTGATGGTTAAATATTTGTTTGAACTTTAATTTTTTATAATCAAAATGCAACATATATAATTTCATATAATGTTTTTGTATTTTTAGATACATTTGCTATTTTTAACTCATTAATTGTGTTTCTAGGATTTAAATTGAAATATGTGAAATTTAAAATACAAGTACCTAAAATAATGCACTAAAATTTATAGAAAAGTTGCATTCACTATTTTGTGTCCATTTTTAGTTCTTATCCATGAAATTTAAAGAAATATTAAAAAAATTATGTTACGACACTTCATCGGTAATGTGGAGCTTAAGGGTTTTTTAATTATAAAAAATCAAATAAAGTCTGAAAAATACGAGATTTATCATAGTGTTATAATATTATACGTAGATACCATGATAAAAGTTTGAAAATGTTTCGAGAAATTTATCATATAGAATGTTAAGAAATCTGAGATTCTCTTAAGAGGAAATAGAGTTTTGAGAAGGAATAGGTTATGGTTTAAAGTAAATTTATGGTTAAATATTTGTTTGAACTTGAATTTTTTTATATAATCAAAATACAACATATCTCATACCATATAAATTGTTTGTATTTTTCTAGATCCATTTGCTATTTTTAACTCATTAATTGTGTTTCTAGTATTAAAATTGAATATGTGAAATTTGAACTGCAAGTACCTAAAATAATGCACTAAAATTTATCAAAAAATCACATTAACTATTTTGTGTCAATTTTTAGTTCTTATCCACTAAATTTAAAGAAATATTAAAAAATTTATGTTACTACAATTCATCCGTAATGTGGAGCTTAAGGGTTTTTTAATTACAAAAAAATCAAATAAAGTCTGAAAAATATGAGACTTATCACAGTGTTATAATATTATACGTAGATACCATGATAAAAGTTTGAAAATGTTTCGATAAATTTATCATATAGAATGTTAAGAAATTTGAGATTCTCTTGAGAGGAAATAGAGTTTTGAGAAGGAATAGGTTATGGTTTAAAGTAAATTAATGGTTAAATATTTGTTTGAACTTGAATTTTTTTATATAATCAAAATACAACATATCTCATACCATATAAATTGTTTGTATTTTTGTAGATCCATTTGCTATTTTTAACTCATTAATTGTGTTTCTAGTATTTAAATTAGAATATGTGAAATTTGAACTGCAAGTACCTAAAATAATGCACTAAAATTTATCGAAAAATCACATTAACTATTTTGTGTCAATTTTTAGTTATTATCCACTAAATTTAAAGAAATGTTAAAAAATTTATGTTACTACAATTCATCCGTAATGTGGAGCTTAAGAGTTTTTTAATTATAAAAAAATCAAATAAATTCTAAAAACTACGAGACTTGTCACAATGTTATAATAGTATACGTAGATATCATGATAAAAGTTTGAAAATGTTTCGATAAATTTATCATATAGGATGTTAAGAAATCTGAGATTCTTTTGAGAGGAAATAGAGTTTTGAGAAGGAATAGATTATGGTTTAAAGTAAATTGATGGTTAAATGTTTGTTTTAACTTGAATTTTTTTATATAATTAAAATACAATATATCTCATACCATATAATTGTTTTGTATTTTTCTAGATCTATTTGCTATTTTAACTCATTAATTGCGTTTCTAGTATTTAAATTGGAATATGTGAAATTTGAACCGCAAGTACCTAAAATAATGCACTAAAATTTATAGAAAAATCATATTCATTATTTTGTGTCCATTTTTAGTTGTTATCCACTAAATTTAAAGAAATGTTAAAAAAATATGTTACAACACTTCATGAGTAATGTGGAGCTTAAGAGTTTTTTAATTATAAAAAAATCAAATAAAGTCTGAAAAATATGAGACTTGTCATAGTATTATAATATTATACTTAGATACCATGATAAAATTTTGAAAATGTTTTGAGAAATTTATCATATAGGATGTTAATAAATTTTTGAAAATGTTTAATTTTTAAAAACAATAAAATTCAGCCAATTCTTTCCAAATTACCGCCTGTTTTTCTGCATTTGCGCACCTAGACTCAATTTGTGTGTTCTTGTTGGTTGAAATGTATGATGAATTTCGGTTCAAAACTTTATGTAGTTCTTATTGGTTGTTGCGTATGATTAATTTTAGCTAGTGTTGTTTACAAATTTATTTTGTGCATGGCTTATTGTGTATCATTGTTTCTTATTAATTATTATTCTAATTTGGTATATTGTACCCTTTGGATTTTTAAAAATTTTGTGAAACAACGAACATTTGGAGTTAAACCGAGTAAACATCCGAATACATATTCGTATTCGAAACATCCGTTTTGTATTCGTATTCGAGAACATCCGAATCCGTATTCGTATTCGAATTAAAATGTGGTAAATAGTGCTATCCGGATTCGTTTCCATCCGTATCCGATCCGAATCCATCCCTACTAATACGTTAGGACAAAAAACAGCAAATAAAAAAAACTTCTCGCTGAGAGCTCTCAGCATTCTGCCCTTGCCATGTAAACAGTGATGGGATTACCCAATATGAAATTGCATCGATCTGACATGACGGCAGCACATGGTTGTGGTGTTGTCCCGGGAAGAAGAAGCATAAAACCGAAAGCACCAGAAGCAAAGAAAACCGGCAAATGATGTCCTCAAATAAACCGGCACTGTATACACCTATATTTGGTGGCTCTCTGGCAGCACACTCACGGTGGTGCTTGGTTTAAGACATGAGAACAATATCTAATGGAACAACCAAGAGAGAAAACCAACCAAAGGAAAACCAGAATAGTGATTCCCTAAGAAAACTGGACACAATACTGCATAGTAACAAACAGTGAGCACCTGTAGCGTACATGACGGTGCTTGTTCCAGATGTTGAGCATTGGCTCCTATAGATGATATGGGATGGTGGCCTCTGGTGCATGCACGGCGATGAACAGGGCAAGCAATGAAAAGTGGCTGGCGGCAGCACGAAAGATAGAAAATATAATGTTCTGAAATTTCTAGATTAATTGCCCAAACGTCCACCTAAACTCCTAGGCCTTGGGTCCTTTATATAGGCAAAGCTACAAAGTTATTTCTCAAAATGCCATTAGGGTTTAATGACCAAATATTTACCTAAACACCCTTATGTATTTGCAGAATTAATAATTCTGAAAAATACACAAAACTATACTCAGTAATTTATTACATCATTAAACCTATACTTTTAATATTTTTTCAGAATTAAGAATTCTGAAAAATACCAAAAGATTACACTTAATCTAAAAGACTAAACAGAAAAACAAACTTCTATTTATTGGAATTTAAAAACACTTTTTGAACGATGGTCTTCAGCTAAAATTGACAAAGCCTTCTGTTGACACGAAAACATGCCCTCGGACTTGGGTCGGTTCGACGATCCAAAAGTGTGCGGATACTTAGGGATGAGCTTAAGCGTAACACAACACTGACGTCGCGTTCTGACTACCCTTAACCGTGGTAAAGGGGGGTGGAGTTGCCCGGTAATCAGATCACATAGAAATAATCCAATTAGCCAAAAAGAAATATATTAAACAGAATAAATCAGTAAGCCGAGTGGAGCCTGACAGATCCGAAGTGTACAGTGCGAAGGGTATCACCGAAGGGTACATCCGGCGTCTGGTGTGAAGGGTCCCACCGAAGGGTGCCTTTTGCATTCGGACTGATCTGGCCATAGACGGGCTCCGAATAGATCTCGACGCAACGAATCACCTCCGAACAACGGGGTTCGGCGCGAAGTCTTTGACATGATAGAATAAATCAATTGCAACGCGCGGGCGTGACTTCGTCTAACGCGGGGTATGAACATAGCGAAGCCTGTCGTGATGAAGCCTGTTGCGAAGCGTGCTGGCGTGCGGGACTCGGTCAAACCGACAACAGCGTGACAGTCCAGCATGGGTAGTCGAAGTAGTAATCCCACCGAGGGGTGTTGTGGAAGCCTCTGAAGCCAGTCTCCTGGCTTTGGACACCTCTGGCGAAGTGGCTCTGAGTATGAAAACCTGCAACATAATAGAGATCAAGTGCCAATTCGTCTTGGGGACCGAATTCTGCTAAGTGTTGCACTAGGGAGCGAAGGTAGCAATCTGTTACATAGATTAGCGGATACTTCACAGGCGAAGTAAAAGGCGAAAGCAATCTATTACGTAGATTAACAGATAATTCACAAGCGAAGTACTAAGGATTACCACTGTTCCGAAGTGGCCGTTAGAGGGCTTCTAGGAAAACCCACGAAGATTGCAGAAAAGTAAAGGTAAAAGTAAAGGTACGGTTGAAAGCTAGGGCTTTGTGTTGATTTGTGTTGGGGGGGGTTAATGAACCGACCTTACCCCTATATTTATAGGGGCTAGACTTCTAACCTCTAAGCCTAATCTGGTAGGATTCGGCCTAATCAAGCGTAGGGATAAAAATTAGCTAGAATTGGACTCAACTCTATCTCTAATCTCCTGTCCGAAGTAGGCCTTCGGCCAGGCCCGCCGAAGCCTGCTCCTCGGGCCGAAGATTCGGCGAGGTGGGCCTTCGAAGGCTTTCGGGCCGAAGGTATCAGGCTCGCTAGAAGCTTCTGAAGCCCATAGCTCAGTGGGCCTTTGGCCCTGTAGGGCTTTGGCCCAGTCTAGGACATGTGTATTTTTGGCCCAAATTACCAAAATTGATATTTTGACAATCTTAACCATTAATGCCAATTTTTGCTATCAACACCTTCCCGTTCACCGACACATGTCACTAATCCGCGAACTCGACTGCCAGAAAGTCTCTCCCACTCTCGATCCCCTCGAGCCGCCTGATCACTTGCATTGGCCCTGCTTTCGCTGACTTGGTCGACACGTTGCCTCGATCACCCGTCTGTCCATGTCTTTCTCTATCTCCTCGTGTGCTACTGAGATCATCCCCAACTTCACCTGGCATCCTTGATCCTCTGGCATCAAACTCCCCGTTTGACCCTTGATCGTCTGCCATTGACAGTTGGCTAGAATCTCCACCCTGCAAAAATGAGGCAAGCCAAAACACGAAACACGACGCACACCGAACCCCTCGGCGCACAATCTCCACTCACACATCAATCCCATCGATGCAAGCAAACCACCACTCACTCATCACTCCAGAACAAGCAAACTTGTCAATCACTCATCACAAGATAAAAACCACAGTGCGACCTCACTTGGTTCCACATAGATATTTATAGTTTTTAATTTCTACAAAAATCAAATTAGGTCTAAAAAAGACAAGACTTGACGTGTTGTTATCATATGGATTCTTTGATAAAAATTTGAAATTGTTTCGAAAACTTTGTCATGAAATATGTTCAGAACCACGATGTTCTGCGAGGACAAATTAGGGTTTAGATATGAAATGAGTTAGGTTTGGAAGCAAACCGATAGTTGAATTCTCGTTTGAACTTGATACTTTTTGTACAATCAAAATACAACACAACTATTCTAATTGAAAAAATTGATATTTTTTGGCTTAGTTTACTATTTTTACTTCATTAATTGTGTTTCTAGGATTTAAATTGAAATAAGTGAAATTTAATTTACTTCTTACAAACATAATTAATAATTAATATATCATTTTATTTTAAGATAAAAGAAATTCTTTTTCTAGCTCCCGCCTGCGATTTCCGCGCTTCCCCGCCCAAATTTTGGAACCCGCGAAAGCCCTATACTGCCCCCATCATATGTATCCTCAATCACATGACTAGAGGCAAAATTGATATTTCAAAATCCTATTTGTCATCTACCCCATCGTCGTCCACCCCACTCATAGGCAAAACCTACCTGCGCCCTCCACCCCGTCACTCTCCACCCCGCCGCCCTCCACCCAACTCAGCCAAAACCTAGTTGCGTCCTCCACCCCGCCCGCCCTCCACCCCGCTGCCCTCCACCGCGCCTGCATGAAATGTTGTGTAGTGTTAACACAACATTTTTTAAAACCTAGGGTCTCTTACACATTCTTGTGTAGTGTTAACACATGTACTCATTTTCTAGTTAGTTCTTGCACTACATAGGTAATAGTTGTACTAAATTTGGTTCCACAAATAGGATACTATGAAATGTTGTGGGCCTTACAAATTGAGGAGAACAACAGAAAGATGGAGAGATTGGGACTCCATTCCTTGGCCACTTATTTTAATAATAGCATCACAATTGCAAGTTCTCAGAAGACAAACAAGCAAATAAACAAGAAAAATACCGATGAGGGGTCAGATTCCTCCGAATATCTTCTTGGAGCTAAAGAGGGACATGAAGATCAAGATGAATGTGTTAATACTAGCTTAGAAAAGGTCTCTTCTTAATATTGATTGGGGGTCAATTCATTGCCCGATATAGATTGCGAGTCTTACTTTCATGCAAGTACTAAGACCATAATTGACCCTTGTGTATTAGGAAGCTGATAATACTAAGAAGCGAGGTCGAGTATCCAATAAAAAGAAGACCAAGATGGCTCCAGGTGGAATAAAAAGAGTGAGGGAAACTCCACGAAGCGAGACAACTCCTGGAGTTTCAACAAGGTCTAGAAAAAAAGTGCAGCACCAACTTCGAACAATATAGGACTGAGGAACAGTTAGATCCACAACCTAAGAACAACAGTGTCGACACTGTCGTACAAGGCAAAGAAGAACATGATCCCCCAAATCCTATTCTAGACTAGTCTATTTTTGTTGACTCGAGCAATACACATGAAGATGAGGTCCCAAAACAAGGTTGCTCCTAAAGACAAGTAAATGATCACGCTTTCTCACATTCTTTTATTTTATTGGAATAATCTAATTATCTTAGTGACACATTTTGTAGGTGTTGGTGTGCTTTTTGGTCACACACTGAAACACGTGTGGCCTGGGAGATTTTCTTAACTTCAGTGCAGGTCATACTTCTTAGAAAAGGGTTCAGGGCGTGCCAATCAGTTTGACCCTGTAACTCATAAGGGATTGAAAAATACATACGTTAGTAGCATAGCCGATCGGCTGGCAAGACGATGATTGTGGCGTAAAAGATAAAGCCACGAAGCATCGTGCAATCGGCCAAACGACCGATTGCCCGGATTAACCCAATCGAACAATTAAGCCATTGACCGATGGAGAAAAATAGGACGTACATATAGGCCGATGAGCACTCTTCGGCGGTGAACATGATATGGAGTTGAATTGAAAATAACCTATCAACTTGTACTCTGATAGAAATAAATAAAGCATGCTAGATAACAAATCTATATCATGGAAATCACCACAATAACTAGATCGGACCTAACCGAGACAGTAGCTAGTCACGATGATGTGAACAATATATCAACGAATTGGGCAAACTTTATTTAGATGAACTGTATAAGGCATGAAAAAGATACAACAACTAGAGATCAAACTCAACCAATGAAGTCTCAAGCTATCAAACCCAGATCACCTCGATCTAAGAGATCAAACCCAACCGATGCAGCCTTAGACCGAGCCAAATACACTGAGAATAACCAGCGATCATCTTGTTTTACTGTTCTCCTCAAGAGATTGGACTAAACCGATGCAGCCGTGAGGATACTAACCTAGTTGGCATGGAATCCGGGGGTGGCGGGACTCACCTCTCCACCAGAGATCAAACTTATGTAGCCTAACTCTGAGAGCCCGAGTTCCACCGGATAACCTTGGGGCACAAGGGTGGCGATGCACCGATTGTAGATTGAACGAGAGTTAAACTAAACCTAACCTAGGGGATACATATTTATAGTAAGTAGCCTTTCCGTCCAAGTAACCTATCAGCCAATATCAAATGTATCTATAACTAACTCCTGCCGCTATTATCTCCATCAGCCTCCTTCTAATCATGTAGTTGTTGCAGACTGGATTTCTTTGACTTTTCTTGACCAGACCTTCCTTGACCATCTGTCGACTATGCGCCTTCCTTGGTGGGCCTTGGGATTTACCAATTCTCGGTGTCAACACATGACCTCCTAGTTTTGAGGTGTTAAGAGGCACCTGACGCTTCAAAACTATCAGTCGTAATTACCTTATGCCACCAAGTCTTTTCACACGGTCATCTCACATTCATTATTGCCAGCAGGAAACTCTTCGCCTGCTCTTCTTGCAATTGGTCCGATGGTGGTAGCCGAAGAATCACCCTGGTCAATAAATACTCGTCTTCCATATTCTCCCTTCCACGCTTTCTGCTCACCATTACTCCGGCTTTCAACTGTCATCATTAGCTTCTGCTACTTCCTAATCACCACCGTCTTGCCCCTTTCTTTCTTCATTACATTAAATCAAGAGAACAGTATAATGGCTAACTTGAACAGGATCCCACTGGTATGTCTTTTCTCTTCATACATTTGGCCCTCCTTTATTCTTTCTGTGGTCTTCATCCCTTTTCTGTGCCATTTTTCCCACATGCAGGCTCTTCGAAACCAGGTCTTCATACCGATCACCACTCCCCTGTACATCTTCTTCTTGGACCCCCTAGGTGACTCTGACATGATTGACTTCGTGAATGCTAAAACCTGTCGAATACCCTTGAAGTTTTCCCCCATGCGTCCTTCTGACTGGGACCTTGGCTTTGCACCCTTTCATTCCTCTATCACTGTATCGGTCTCTCCCTTGTCACGCCATTCCAGAATGAACCGATGTTGGCCGCATCGTGTTTGTTCTAGTCGGATGCCCTCAACGCCTTCCTTTTTGGCCATGGACTGATGATGCCCTCCTTGCTCGACATCTACTTTTTGACTTGCCTTGACATTAGCTCACCGGTCCTCCCCTTATATCTTCATTTCCAGCCATCACACAACCTAGGTGCTGACTCGACTGATAATTGGAGCCAATACATTAGGCGGCACAACAAGAAAACCGGCCTGGTCGGCACCCGTGAATGCATCACCTTCCTTACCCTCTAGCTAGAGGAGTTTGTCTTCTGCGTGTTGGCGCCAGCCTGATGTGCCACAATTTCAATACTTTGTTGAACGACTTGCCGCCCATGAGCGGATCCCCTTGGGTTGTTACATTCTCGAGGCCACCTACCGTCTCCTCCAACTCATGTCAGTGGATTTATCGACTAGCAAATTCATCGGCCGACATTAGGGCCCCTGGTGGCTTATTCAACTCTGGCTGAACGTCTACACTATTGAAGCCACTAGGGAGGCCCCTTTTTCCCAGTCTCTCTTCCTCAATAATTTTTAGAGTCGACGCCTCTCACTTTCTGTTGGTGTCGCTCCTTGGGCGAAGCGGCCTTGTTTCGTCCTTCCGTCCCCATCTCCTCTGCGGCTTTGGCCACATCTTTCAAGCTCTTTTACCTTGGTTTCTCTAGTCTGTTTTCTTGGTTTCCTTTTGGTTTCCATTCAGAGTACGCACTCCCTGACCGACTAGTTTTCCCCAATGTATTCTGGGACACAGAGTCTTTCCGTATCATCTCTGTCGCCTCTTTTCCCTGCTACTCTCGGTTAACTTTACCGATGACCATTTCCATTGGTGCTCTTATGAGTTATACCACCCATCAGTGTTCTTGAGGCATTTGGGCTTCGACCAGCTTCCTCCTCGCCTCTTCTTCGTTGGAAGGATCTAGGCCCACGGAAGGGTCATGAGTGTGCTAGAGTGGTATCGCCTCTCCCATATGGCCGATGGGTTGCCCTCCAGAAGGGTTGCCACTTGGAGGATCTGTCGGGTGACATTTTCTGGCTTCCCTGAATTGTGGGGTGAGGTGAAGCTCTATATCTTCAAACGATCCTCGACGGTCTACCAAGAAGGGCTTCATCCAACTAGTGCCGAGGCGGATCCTGACGTGAGTACCTCGGCCTCCTTTTTTCTTTTTACTGCTCTTGTTTTATCATCTGATCAGACTTTGCCTTTTCCTTTTGTAGGACGTTGATGAGGAGGCCCCTTCCATGAGCCTAAGCGGTTGGCCGATATGATACGGACCAGTATCGGCCACTACGAACCTTGGCACCGGCACCTCCACTCCTATAGCATGGGTGAATAGGAGGCGGCCGTAGCCAGTCCACGCTTTGGTGAAGGGTGCTCTGTAGAGGTGGAGCGTCCGAGGGCCTTCCGTACGTCGATCGAGGGCTTGTAACATACTTCTTTATAATAAAACATCATGAATATATATCAGATTTTCTTTATATCTTGTGATGTTGCCTGCTGAGTTTCCTACGTAGCCTCCTCTTCATTCTTGACGATTTTTCCTAAGGGCGATGCCTTCACATCGGCTGTCTGAAGGCGATGCCATAGACATCGGCTGTATGTAGTTTGACCGAACGCTTAGGATGTTTTCCTTACTCGCTTCATTCTGTCTCTTCTACAACAAAGTCTCCTTGTTGCGTTTAGGGGCTAAAGGCGATGCCCTTGCATCGGCTATCTCAAGGCGATACCATAAGCATCGACTGTGTACTTCATCTGAACGATTAGAAAATACTCCTTTAGTCTCATCATTCGACCTTTCCTCTTCTTGACGTTGTAATTGTTAACTCGGCGCTATCTCGCTGGGGGTGTAGTACCTTGTAGGGGCTGACTTTGGCCTAACGCCCTTGTCATAGTGGTTTATCAGTTGCGGCGTGTCAAGCCCCGATTTAATAAATCGGGACATTATTGAATTTCCAAAGAAAAGCAATAATACAATAGGTTCATCATGCGACACATACATATGAGCAATCATTCGTGGTACGCAGACCACATTATTACAAAAGAGTAAGATTAAAATAAAAAAACTACATGACGAACACCCTCTTCAGGATCTTTCTTCTTGACTGGGTCGCTACTCCAGACCATCTTCCTCGTAGTAGGCATCCTCTGAATTGTGTGTCCAACGGGTATGAGTACAAAAAGTACTCAACAAGCCACCGCAAATGCAATAGTAATGCAAGGTAATAACAAAGGAGGGATAATGGCTAAAAGTGCGGAAAAGTACGTTTTTTCGGTTATTGCATTTAGTGTAGTCAAATTTAATCATACGGAATAATAAACATGAACATCATAATACCATCTAACTCGAGGAGTATGTTTTCCCTCCTCGCTCCACAGTCCTTACATGCCAAGTCATTATGTACATTCATTTCAAAAGTAAACTAACTGTGGGATGTCACGCAACCCGCCCTTGACCGTGGGCTCGGCTTTTCGAAAAGATTTATGACTCTGATCAGAGGTGTACTACTGTACGCATAAGGAATGCACTCATCTCAAACACCAAAGTGTAACGAGATGACCCATACCACGTGAACTCGTGCCAAAACCTCAGCATGAAATGCTCCAAGCGATAACCACCCGCTCTAGGTTTCGCCGGCGCGCCGGACCGCATCTCGCCTAACGTCGCACCCCCTTTTATGCCACGTCGGTACAAGCCACCCGCAGGTGCTGCTTGACCCATCTCCAAATGGTGGCCTCTGTTTGGAACACTCCATACCTTAGTTAGGACTTACCCACTAGACTTGTGGTTAGTACGGAAGTGTATTGCAACGGATCCCACAGACCGGTCCTTATAGTGCCTCGGATGCTACCGACCAATGCCCTAGCTTGCACGCAAAACCCACCATGCATATACTTAACCATCACTCTATCACCAACAGATTTGCAGGGATAAGAATAAACATGGATCATATAGTAGATTCCAATCGCTACGACTCATTTTTAATCCTATAGCAATCATGTCGATACATTGGACACTAGCTAATAGTACTAATAATATGGTGACAAGGAGGTTAGGCTAGATAGCATGGCTTGGGTTGTACATCAAGTTCGGGGGATCTAAATAAATATATTGTAAGGCTTTCATTGGACTAATGCATGTATATCCTATGTGTTTTAGCGATAGTTTAATAAAACATGGGTTCAACATGCTCAAAAGATTGGTTTGGTGACTTGCCTTGTTCAGCGAAAGGTGAGGGAGGGACTTCCGGGAAGTACTCCGGCTCCTCGGCGGTGTCGTAGCCTTTTTGATATGAATAATAAACATAACATTCAATAAACAATCCAAAATCCACACAATAGGCATATAGGTTTTGATTGGTTTGAACCAAGGAAAATAAAGTCATTAACTTTTTGAAATTTATATTAAGAACATTTTAAAATGAACTTTAATGAAATAATGGCCTTTCTAAAGGGGAGTAAAAATGTAGTTTAAATCTCTAACTAATTTAAAGTAAGAGGTTCAGTGTAAACGTAGTGGTTCTATTGCATTGATATGGAGAGAATAAAATACAATTTTTTTCTGAAATGGAAATGAATAGATTTTGGGTTTATCCTAAAGCATATTTGAATATCCTATTAAATAAACATAAAATACTCAAAATGAACCTGCTGTTTTTATTGTACCAACACGCAGAGAATAAACTTATGAATTTTCTGGAATTGAAATGGTAAATTTTAGAGTTTAAATGAACAAGATATGAATTTTTGAAGTTTAAAACTTTTTCTGAACTTAAATTAAATCCAAAAACAGGCGTCGGTCCATGGTGAACCGGATTCACCGTGAACCCACGCAACTTGCGCGTGCGCCGGATCCAGATCCACCATTGGATCGTGATCGGGTGGCCACGGGCGAGGCGGGGGCGTTAAGTGGACACGGACGACCACGATTAAAACGCCGGACCGGTACGCATTGTGTGGCTCAGATTACACGCGGGTTTTAAATATAAACGGACGGCTCAAATTAGATTATACCACTTCGTTGAGATCCAAGGGATCTAATTAAACCGAGCGAACGCTTTAATCATCACCGTTGGATCAGGATCACATGGACGCAATCGAATTCGACACGGCACAGGTACTCAGCCCATGCCGGTCATCTTCTCCGGCTACAACGAGGGCCTAGCGGCTACGGCGAGCGATGGCGATGGATCCTAAGGGCTAAAACGGAAAGGGGGGACTACGGGGATCACGAGGGTACCGTTGGTGGGACGAATTATCGTCGGAGCGTGGCCGGCGACGAGCGGGGGCGGCGAAGACGTTCGGGTCCTCATCGGCGATGGTGTTCTGGCGGGGTTTGTCGGCGATGGAGCGGTGGCCGAGGTGGATGAGGCGTCGATGATCACGTTGGTGCAGTCGCCGAGGGTGGAGGAGTACTCTAGCGATGGCGAGTAGTGACTGGAGTAGGGGCGGCGGTGTGGTGTTAAAACTTGGAGCATGGGTGTTCTGTTCGATTCCAGTGCAATTGCTAGCGAGGGGTGGATGCGGTTGTACCAGGGGCTTAAATAGGGACGCCGGCTTGGGAAAACGGGCGGTGTACACATGGAAAGTTGAGGAGGGGTCTTCAATGGCGCCGGTGAGGCTCGGCCATGCACGCGCAACGCGATCCTAGGGCGTAATCGCGAGGATTAATGAGGGGAAATAGCCGACGGGTCGCGAGGGACCGATTGATGGCGCCAATTTAATGGGGGAGGGGCCGGCGAGGTGGATCCGAGGGTGAGATCATCGGCCGGCGATATTTGGGGGCGGTGGTGCGAGGTCGACGATGGGTCTAACAAGCGGGGGCCACGGTCATCGGGGCGCGGGTGTGCGGGTGTGGCAACGGGCGGGGCTGACGGGTGGGGTCGGGTTCGACCGAGAGGGGGGGTTGGCGCTGACAGGTGGGGCCGAGGTGTCGGGCGCGCGCGCGCGGAGGGAGAGGGTCACTGACCAGTGGGTCCGCCTGTCAGTGAGGGGCGTGGGGAGAGAGTGGGCTGGGCCGGCCAGGGGAGGGAGAAGAGGGGGAAGTGGCCCGTTAGTGTTTAAAATGTTTTTCGAATAAATTTAATTGCTGAAATTAGTTTAAAATATTTGGGCTACTTCCAACGGTGATAAAAATATGTAAAAATTCTCAAAAATAAATCTTGACCTTGGGATCATATACAAAATTTTCTAGCCTCTTGTTTGGACATCTCCTCTAGGTTTTAGTTCACTAAGGCATAAATGACATTTAAAGGAAAAAAATAATTCTTTTCAGAGAATAAAGATAATAAAATGTATTTTTATTTCTTTTTGGAAATTTGGGGAGTTACAAACCTATCCCCCTTACAAAGAATCTTGTCCTCGACATTGGAACGTTACTCGAATAGCTCAGGGTATTGGGTTTTTAACTCGTATTCTTTTTCCCATGTGGCTTCCTCAACGGGGTGGTTGTCCCACTGAACCTTGCAAAAGCGAACCACACGGCTCCTGGTTACTCTCTCCTTAGTTTCCAGAATCCTGACAGGTTTCTCGATGTAGGTCAAGTCCTCTTGGATGTTGAGCTGTTGGAGGTCGGCCTGTTCGGTGGGCACACGAAGACACTTCTTCAGCTGAGAGACGTGGAACACATCATGGACTCCTGCCAAGGATGGAGGTAGTTCGAGCTGATATGCCACTTCTCCTTGCCATCGGAGGATCTGAAAAGGTTCGACATAGCGGGGTGCTAACTTGCCTCTCATGTTGAACCTTTGGGTGCCACGGAGGGGAGTGACTCGGAGATAAACATGGTCTTCTTCCTCAAAGGCTAGGTCTCCCTATCGATTATCGGCGTAACTCTTTTGTCAGGACTGGGCTATCTTCAATCTGTCCCTAATGATCTTGACTTTCTCTTCATCTTCTCGCAATATATCTGTCCCGAATAGTTGCGATTCTCAGGTCTGATCCCAGAGTAACGACGTTCTGCACTTACGCCCATAAAGTGCTTCAAACGGGGACATCTACAGGCTAACTTGATAGCTGTTGTTGTAGGAGAACTCCGCATAAGGCAAGTTCTTATCCCACATTCCACCAAAGTCTAGAGCGAAGGATCTGAGCATATCCTCCAATACCTGGTTGACCCTTTCGGTTTGACCATTGGTCTGTGGATGATAGGCGGTGCTAAAGTTTAGCCGGGTGCCGAGCTCTTCTTGAAGGTTCTTCCAAAATTTGGAGGTAAATTGACTCCCTCGGTCAGATACAATCTTCTTTGGAACTCCGTGTAGGCACATAATCTGGGTCATATACAACTCGGCCAACTTTGCAACGGTGTAAGTTGTCTTGATGGGAATGAAGTGAGCCACTTTGGTGAGTCGGTCGACGATCACCCAGATAGAATCATGACCGACTTGGGTCCTGGGAAGTCCTGTGATGAAGTCCATTCCTATCTCTTCCCACTTCCATTCGGGGATCTTGAGGGGTTGTAATAGTCCGGCAGGTCTCTGGTGCTCTTCCTTGACTCACCGACATGTGTCGCATTTGGCCACATGCTCGGCTATTTCCCTCTTCATACTGACCCACCAATATTTTTCCTTTAGGTCTTGGTACATCTTTGTACTCCCGGGATGTATGGAGTATAGAGTTTCGTGGGCCTCTTGAAGGATGAGGTCCTTTAACTCTGGCTTGTCGGGCACGCATATCCGGTTTCCGAACTAGACGGTACCGTGCTTGTCCTCGGAGAATCTAGGGGCTTTACCTTTCCTCATGTTCTGTTGGATCTCCAAGATGTCCGGGTCTTCCTTCTATGTCTCCCGAATCTGGTCTATTAAGACAGGTCTGGTCTCTAGGGCGGCGAGATACGCCCTGGTGGTGATCCCTAGATTCAGCCTTTCCATCTCCTTGTATAACAATGGGGCCTAGTCTTGCACCATGATGGCATTGCAGTACCCTTTTCGACTTAGGGCGTCTGCCACCACATTTGCCTTGCCTGGATGATAATGGATGCCCAAGTCATAATCTTTGATCAGCTCCAACCACCTTCTCTGCCCGAGGTTCAGGTCCGGTTGGGTGAATATGTACTTGAGGCTCTTGTGGTCGATGAAGACCTCACACCGATTACCCACAAGGTAATGTCTCCATATCTTCAAGGCATGAACCACGACTGCTAATTCCAGGTCGTGGGTCAGGTAATTTAGCTCATGCGGCCTTAGCTGACGAGAGGCGTAAGATATAACCTTCCCATCTTGCATCAAGACACACCCTAGCCCTTGGTGAGAGGCATCACAGTAGACGTGGAAGTCCTTCCGGATGTTTGGTAGGGTTAGAATTGGGGCTGACACGAGCTTCTTCTTGAGGGTCTGGAAGCATTCTTCGCAATCTGGATATCATTCAAACTTTACTTCCTTCTGCAACAGGCTGGTCATGGGCTTGGCTATCTTCGAGAAGTTCTCGATGAACGGGCGGTAGTATCCAGCCAATCCGAGAAAACTCTGGATCTCGGTCACATTCGTGGGTTGTAGCCAATTGGTCACTACTTCCACGGTGGTTGGGTCTACTGCTATTCCTCCGGCAGATATGACATGACCGAGAAACTTCACCTCTGATGACCAAAACTCGCACTTGCTGTATTTGGCATACAATTGTTGTTTCCTTAGCTTTCCAAGGGTCAGACGGAGGTGGGTTTCATGTTCTTCCTTGGTCTTGGAGTAGACGAGGATATCGTCGATGAATACCATAATGAACTTATCCAAGAACTCCATGAATACATTGTTCATCATGTTGATGAAAAAGGCCAGGGCATTCATGAGTCCGAACGACATCACAATATACTCGTAGAGTCCATAGCAGGAGGTGAAGGCGGTCTTGGGTATGTATTCTTCTCTAATCCTCAATTGGTGATAACTTGACCTGAGGTCGATCTTGGAAAACACCGAGGATCCTTTCAGCTGATTGAACATGTCGTCGATCCGAGGAAGTGGGTACTTGTTATTGATGGTTACGTCGTTTAGGGCTCTTTAGTCCACGCACATCCTTTTAGTCTTGTCCTTCTTCATGGCGAAGATAACCGGTGCACCCCAAGGTGAGGTACTCGGTCAGATGTATCCATTTTGTTCTAGGTCTTCAATATTGCTCTTGACTTCGGCTAGTTCATTAGCGGCCATCCGGTATGGGCACTTGGAGATTGGAGTGGTCCCGGGGACAAGCTCGATTCTGAATTTGATGTCCTGCTTGGGAGGCATTCCTGGTAGGTCCTCTGAAAAGACGTCCATGTATTCCTTGACTACGGGCACTTCCTCTAGGGCTAGTGAGTGAAGGGACATCCCACGAGGTTCGTGGCTGGTCATCCGAAAAGCGACGGCTTCGCCTTCGGGGTTGGTCATAGTTACGGACTTGTTGGCGCAGTCGATCCCTCCCTTGTGCTTCATCAACCAATCCATCCCTAGGATGAGGTCGAGTCTGGTGCACTCGAGGAGGACTGGCTCGGCCCAGAATAACACTCCTTGAATTTCTATCCTTACCTTAGGGCTGAATAGGTGGACCGAGGTCTTCTTGCCAGGGGTGGCAATCATCATAGGGGCGGGTAGAGGGAGCACTTCCAAGTCATTGGTTTTCACAAAGTCCTCCGAGATGAAGGAGTATGTTGCCCCAGAGTCAAACGGTACTATAGCAGGTATGGAATTTATGGTGAACATACCGAGTACGACTTCAGGAGCTTCCTGAGCTTCCTCCGCGCTGATGTGGTTGACGCGGGCACGAACCACCTGGTTGGGTACTGCGCCTTGTGGCTACTTGGGGTGAGGACACTGGTGCAAGTAGTGCCCTTCGTTCTGGTAGTTGAAGCAGACAACTGGCTTCCCCTGGTGGTCCCTCATGATCGGGGCCTTGGCGGCGGGCGTCGGCTGAGCGGCCGGAGCTGGTGGAGCGGGGCGGGGATGCCCAGCGTTGGATCCACTGGTGGCGTGAGGCAGCCTGTAGATGGGTCAAGGGTGGTAGGCGGGCGCCAGTGGCGGAGGGATGAAGCGGGGCCTCTGAGGGTTCGCTTGGTGATTCTTGAATGCAATCATCTTCCTCTTCTTGAGGGCCAGCTTATTCTGCTCAGTCTCTTGGATGAGCGCTTTATTCACCAACCGTTGAAAGTCGGCGTAGTCGGCGACGACGAGCTGAATGGACAACTCATCCTTAAGTCCCCAGAGGAACTTTGCCTGGCGGAGGGTGTCGGTCCGCACCTCTTCTGGCGCGTAGCGGGCCAGACGGTTGAATTCATGGAGGTACTCCATGACAGTCCGACTTCCTTGTTGCAGGTCATGGAACTCCTGCTGTTTAACCACGATGACTCCGGCGGGGACGTGGGCGGCGCGAAAGGCGATGGTGAACTCCACCCAAGTCACCACGTGGTCCTCTAGTTGGGACTCATGGTAGTTGACCCACCATTCTGTGGAGGGACCCTAGAGTTGGTGAGTGGCGAACGCCACTCTCTCCCGGTCAGTGCAGGGGAGGAGATCCAACTTCTTCCCGATGGTCTGAAGCCAATCTCCGGCCTCCATGGGGTTTGTCGTGCTGGAGAAAATAGGGGGTCGAACGCGCAAAAACTCGGAGAGTTGAGGCGTGGGTGCGGGGGCTGGTGCACGTGGGACGGGCTCCACGTTCTGTTGTTGCAGCCGGTCCAACTACGCCTGTTGGTGTTGCATCTGGGTGAGGAGGGCAGTTATCAGCTGGTTCTGATTTGCCATCATCTCTGCCAAGGTGGGATGGTTGGCGGATGGTGGCCTAGTCTGACGTTGGCCTGTCGCACCCCAGTTGAGTACAACACTTCCGGTCAGACCGTTGCTTGCCGCCTCTCCATTGTTGGACCCAGTGTTCTGATTATCGACCATCTTCTGAACATACAAGATTTTCTTGTCATAAGAGAAAGGTTTTGAAACAAATATTTAGCCAAAACAGCTAGAGGAGCTCATATATATATATGCGGTATAAAATGTTCATTACATCAATGTTTTTATTTTAACCCACCTACAACACAAGTCGTTGCAGGTGGTACCACAATCACAAAATTATTAAAATCAATGAAAACTACCGCCTACTCATCATCCGGGGTGGTATCCGTGCTCTCGGAACCACGAGGGTCCTGAGGGACGGTGGGCTCGAGAAAATTCTCGATGATAGGGTCAGAGACGATGGCGGGGCATGAGGTAGGAGCGTCGAAGCTAGACGGTCTAGTGGCCGTGGGGTGTGGCGGGATCCTCTTGGGGCGAGGGGTGGGCTCGCGGATGGGATTCTTCCTCCTCGGGATGAGGGGAACAATCTCTTCTATGGCCTTCTGCAGTTGTATTATCTTACGCTGTAGCTTGCCATTTTGCTGGATCAGGTTCTTCGTTTCCTGACGAAGGAACTCAACCGCCTCGTGGTGTTCCTCGGCGTCGAGCACTGCCTCGGTATGGAGATCGTCCATGACCTGAAGAAGGCGCGTCTGTCGGGCCATGACCGGATCGCGATCGGAGTGGACTCCGATGTAGATGCTACAGTGGGCATCGGGAGTGCGCTTCGTCACAAGCCAGAAAGATGTGTTCTGAAGACGATCATCGTAGATCATCCTCAGCTCCATGAGGGCTTGGAGGGCAACGCATTGGCCCCCAAGTGCTGCCGTGAAGAACAGCAGGTGCTCGCTAGATCCATGGATGGTGAGGGAGACATCGCAGGGTCCTGCGAACTCTTCCATGTAAACACCATGAAACTCGGGCTCAAAGAGGAACCCAAGGAAGGTGACCATCATTCGGAGCTCCCTGACGAAGCCCTCAAAGTGGCGGCAAAAGCTGTGCACTTGATAGACCGGCATCTACAAAAACAACAAGTTGAAGAAAAGTGAGGGAAGGAGCAAAGTTATAAAGTAGGTTTTCGTGAAATAGGTTTTATCCAACTAAGTACTAGGCTGGTCCGTTTGGCTTCCTACAGTCAAGTCGGCTCTGATACCATCTTGTCACGCCCCGATTTAATAAATTGGGACATTATTGAATTTCCAAAGAAAAACAATAATACGCGGACCACATTATTACATAAGAGTAAAATTAAAATAAACAATAAAAATAAACTACATGACGAACGCCCTCTTCAGGATCTTTCTTCTTGACTGGGTCGCTACTCCAGACCATCTTCCTCGTAGTAGGCATCATCTGAATTGTGTGTTCAATGGGTATGAGTACAAAAAGTACTCAACAAGCCACCGCAAATGCAATAGTAATGCAAGGTAATAACAAAAGGAGGGATAATGGCTAAAAGTGCGGAAAAGTACGTTTTTCGGTTATTGCATTTAGTGTAGTCAAATTTAATCATGCTGAATAATAAACATGAACATCATAATACCATCTAACTCGAGGAGTACGTTTTCCCTCCTCGCTCCACAGTCCTTACATGCCAAGTCATTATGCACATTCATTTCAAAAGTAAACTAACTGTGGGATGTCACGCAACCCGCCCTTGACCGTGGGCTCGGCATTTCGAAAAGATTTATGACTCTAATCAGAGGTGTACTATTGTACCCACAAGGCACACACTCATCTCAAACACCAAAGTGTAACGAGATGACCCATACCACGGGAACTCGTACCAAAACCTCACCATGAAATGCTCCAAGCGATAACCACACGCTCTAGGTTTCGCCGGCGCGCCGGGCCACATTCCGGCTAACGTCGCACCCCTTTTGCGCCACGTCAGTACAAGCCACCCACAGGTGCTGCTTGACCCATCTCCAAGTGGTGGCCTCGGTTTGGAACACTCCATTCCTTAGTTAGGACTTACCCACTAGACTTGTGGTTAGTACGGAAGTGTATTGCAACGGATCCCACAGACTAGTCCTTATAGTGCCCCGGGTGCTACCGACCAATGCCCTAGCTTGCACCCAGAACCCACCATGCATATACTTAACCATCACTCTATCACCAACAGATTTCTAGGGATAAGAATAAACAGGGATCATATAGTAGATTCCAATCGCTATGACTCATTTTTAATCCTATAGCAATCGTGTCGATACATTGGACACTAGCTAATAGTACTAATAATATGGTGACAAGGAGGTTAGGCTAGATAGCATGGCTTGGATTGCACATCAAGGCCGGGGGATCTAAATAAATATACTGTAAGGCTTTCATTGGACTAATGCATGTATATCCTATGTGTTTTAGCGATAGTTCAATAAAACATGGGTTCAACATGCTCAAAAGATTGGTTTGGTGACTTGCCTTGTTCAGCGTAAGGTGAGGGAGGGACTTCCGGGAAGTACTCCGTCTCCTCGGTGGCATCGTAGTCTTTTCGATATGAATAATAATCATAACATTCAATAAACAATCCAAAATCCACACAATAGGCATATAGGTTTTGATTGGTTTGAACCAAGGAAAATAAAGTCATTAACTTTCTGAAATTTATCTTAAGAACATTTTAAAATGAACTTTAATGAAATAATGGACTTTCTAAAGTGGAGTAAAAATGTAGTTTAAATATCTAACTAATTTAAAGTAAGAGGTTCAGTGTAAACCTAGTGGTTCTATTGCATTGATATGGAGACAATAAAATACAAATTTTTCTGAAATGGAAATGAATAGATTTTGGGTTTATCCTAAAGCATATTTGAATATCCTATTAAATAAACATAAAATACTCAAAATAAACCTTCTATTTTTATTGTACCAACACGAAGAGAATAAAATTATGAATTTTCTGGAATTGAAATGGTAAATTTTAGAGTTAAAATGAACAAGATAGAATTTTTGAAGTTTAAAACTATTTCTGAATTTAAATTAAATCCAAAAACAGGCGTCAGTCCACGGTGAACCGGATTCACCGTGAACCCGTGCACTGTGCGCGTGCGCCGGATCCAGATCCACCGTTGGATCGTGATCGGGCGGCCACGGGTGAGGCGGGGGCGTTAAGTGGACGCGGACGGCCACGATTAAAATGCTGAACTGGTACGCATTGTGTGGCTCAGATTAAACGCGGGTTTTAAATATAAATGGATGGCTCAGATTAGATTATACCGCTTCATTGAGATCCAAGTGATCTGATTAAACTGAGCGAACACTTTAATCATCACCGTTGGATCAGGATCGCACGACCGCGATCGAATCAGACACGACACGGGTACTCAGCCCGTGCCGGTCATCTTCTTCGGCGATAGCGAGGGCCTAGCAGCTATGACGAGCGATGGCGGTGGATCCTAAGGGCTAAAATGGAAAGGGGGAATTGCGGGTATCATGAGGGTACCGTTGGTGGGACGAATGGTCATCGGAGCGTGGCCGATGACGAGCGGGGGCGGCGAAGACATTCGGGTCCTCGTCGGCGATGGCATTCCGGAGGGGTTCATCGGCGATGGAACGGTGGCCGAGGTGGATGAGGCGTCGACGGTCACGTTGGTGCAGTAGCCGAGGGTGGAGGAGTAATCTGGCGACGGTGAGCAGTGACTGGAGTAGGGGTGGCGGTGTGGTGTTAAAACTTGGAGCACGGGCGTTCTGTTCGATTCTGGTGCAATTGCTAGCGAGGGGTGGATGCGGTTGTACCAGGGGCTTAAATAGGGACGCCGGCAGGGGAAAACGGGCGGTGTACACATGGAAAGTTGAGGAGGGGTCTTCAATGGCGCCGGTGAGGCTTGGCCATGCACGTGCAGCGCGATCCCGGGGCATAATCGTGAGGATTAACGAGGGGAAATGGCCGGTGAGGCGCGGGGACCGATTGATGGCGCCAATTTAATGGGGGAGGGGCCGGCGAGGCGGATCCAAGGGTGAGGTCATCGGCTGGTGAGATTTGGGGGCGGTGGCGCGAGGTTGACGACTGGTCTGATGAGCGGGGCCACAGTTAGCGGGGCGCGGGTGTGCGGGTGTGGCAACGGGCGGGGCTGACGGGTGGGGCTGGGTTCGGCCGAGAGGGGGGTTGGCGCCGACAGGTGGGGCCAAGGTGTCGGGTTCATGCACGCGCGGAGGGAGAGTGCCACTGACCAGTGGGGTCCGCCTGTCAGTAAGGGGCACAGGGAGGGAGTGGGCTGGGCCGGACGGGGGAGGGAGAAGAGGGGGAAGGGGCCCGTTACTGTTTAAAATGTTTTTCGAATAAATTTAATTGCTGAAATTAGTTTAAAATATTTGTGCTACTTCCAAGGGTGATAAAAATCTATAAAAATTCTCAAAAATAAATCTTGACCTTGGGATCATATACAAACTTTTCTAGCCTCTGGTTTGGACATCTGCTCTAGGTTTTAGTTCACTAAGGCATAAATGACATTTAAAGGAAAAAATAATTCTTTTCAGAGAATAAAGATAATAAAATGTATTTTTATTTCTTTTTGGAAATTTGGGGTGTTACACGGCATCCTCCTGCCAAAGTCATCTTTATAGCACAAGCTTGGGTGGTTCTTCGCTAATTGGTGCGATACCATCATCAGATACTTGCAAGAAATTCCCTTCCCAAGCCTTTCCTGACAAACATACGACTCCCTCTGCCTCCCATATCGATAGATTGGTTGTAGCTATGTTAACCTATTTATCTGCAGGAATCACTTCCACCTGGTCACCGACACACTGCATGAGGTTTTGATGAATTGTTGAGGGGACACAGTAGTTCGCGTGTATCTAGTCATGTCCCAGCAACAGGCTATAGGATCCTTTTCCCTCTATCACGAAGAATGTGGTCAGCACCGTCTTGCTTCCAACCGTCAGCTCCACATTTAAAGCACCCATTGTGTCTGACGACTTACCGTCAAAGTCCCTCAATACCATGTTAGTTCTAATGAGGTTTTTCGATGTTTTCCCAAGCTTCAGAAGGTGGCATAAGGAATCAATTTGATGACCGCCCCTCCATCTATCATCATCTTGGACATCGGCTTCCCAGTAACCAACCCTTTGACATAGAGAGACCTCAGGTGCCAATGTTCTAGTTCATCCGGCTTATCAAAAATCATAGGCTAAAGAGATGCATTAGTTGAGCCGTGGTATCGGCCGGCTCAATGTCCTCCTCTGCGATGGCCCGATATTCTTTGGGAAGTAAGAAAACCATGTTTACCTCCACATCTTTCTTGTCATCGTGATCCGCCTTGTCTTTTGGGCTCCATTCGCTCTTGATCTTAGGGGGCCGATCAACTCCTTCATTGTCCTCTTGTACCTTTCCTTCTCTTTGCCGTAGACGCTGCACCCTTCTTTTTTGGCTTCGAGTAAAGATTCCCTGGGGGCACCACTGCAGCTTTCCTGTGGCGTCTTCGTTGTCTTCAGCTATCAAGTTGACTCCTTCCGAACCGACGGGGCCAAGCCTTTCTAGCGGTTATACCCTTGGGGGTGATAGCCTTCGATGCACTGTTCTTTGATCACGTGGCCGATAATCACCCGGTACTCCATTGCATCCTAGGCAGTCATCCATAGACAGTAGTCATAGCCCCTCGTTCCAACAAAGCCTGAAGAACTCACAATTCTAATGGGAATTGAAACGTGAGTGGCCACGACTATCTCTGCTACTTTCTAATATTTTTCGATGAGTACTACTGAGGTGACATTTCTGCTAGCACGTCTTCTATTCCTTGCATGCTGATTATCCTCATAGTGCGCATGCACCATGTTGACTTGGAATGGATTGCCATCTATATTCATCGGCTGCTTCCCGTCGTCAAACTTGATTCGGCCTTGCTCTACGGCTGACTGAATCTACTGCCCAAAGACCTTGCACTCATTGGTGTGATGCGATGGGGAGTTGTGCCATTTACAGTACTTCTTCTTTAGTTCTTAGGAAAATGGTATTATATGGCCAGGAGACAAGTGGATTTGCTTCTCTTTCAGCAGGAGGTCAAATATTTTATTGGCCTTGTTTATATCGAAGTCATACCTCTCTTCCTTCTCGGCCAATTTTATCCATGAACAAGCAACCTACTTCTTGTTCTTGTACCACTCGGCCATCCCGACTTCTGCATCAGAGTCACTGGCTTCGTCGGTGTCCGAGTGGTACACTTGAGTGCACGCGACCTACTTCTGGTACTTGTCCTGCGTGGTCTCTTGAAATCGGCTCTCGTGGGCCGATACCCTTTGCACCAATTGCGAGAGGCTATTGAACTCGTGTGATCAGAACTTCTCCTTGATAGGGCTTAGGAGTCCTTTGAACGCTAGCTCCACCAACTCGATGTTAGTGAGGTTCACACTGTATCATATGTTTCGTATGTCCTAGAACCTCTGTACATAGTCAGGGACCGACTCATTCATCCTTTGTTTTATGGATGTCAAGTCGGTCAGCCTCATCTCTTGGTTGTCGGCGAAGAAGTACTTGTGAAATTTCTTCTCCACGTCCTCCCATCCTTTGATGGAGTCCACCGGTAGTGAAGAAAATCACGCGAAGGACGATCTTGATAGGGATATAGGGAACAGTCATACCTTCAATGCTTCGTCAGCCGATGCCTCCCCACACTGGGCGAGGAAATGGCTAATGTGCTCGATCATGGAGATCGAGTCTTGTCCTGAGAATTTTGTGAAATCCGACACCTTGTACCGGTTTGGCAGCGACACTCGATCAAACCACTCAGAATATGGCCACCGGTACATGTATGCCTGCTCTTTGGGCTTCAACCCAAATTGATCTTTGATGAGCTCCGTGATTCCATTCACCCATTCATCTTCTTGCTGGCTTGACGATGGAAATTGAGCAGGCATTGGCACCTATTGGTACTGATCCCATTGAGCAGTGTCATGTCTATATTGCCCTACGTCACCATAGGGAGTTGCTCCATAGTGCGCCGTTTGGTGATATCCAGGAGGGATGACATCGGGTGCCTCCATGGCAGCACGATGTCTGTCGAGGTTTTCTTGCGATGTCGTAAGTCACTTGCGGCATCCCCTGCCCTGGAATCCTGGGATCGAGCACCTGGAACAGTGCTCGTGCATTCTTCTCGGCCCCACATAGTCTGCCCTAGGACATACTATGTGTGGGGGGCGATGGTTGGGTCATCTTGTCGCCTTCATATCTGAACGAAGAGCTCGACTGATCTGGCCTCATTGGCTCTTGCAGCAATGCCGCAAGCCGAGTGTGCTGTAGTAATCTCAATGGGTCATTGGAGAGGTACACTGAACCTTGCGGTGCGTCACAAACCACTCTTCCCCCGATGGCCTCCTTGATCAGTCCTTGAATAGTCATGGTCAGTGTCCCTGATTGGATGACCAGAGACTAGCAGATCGCCTGGTCGACGGTTTCCTATAGACTGGCCTAGAAATTCTCCGTTGGCTGACCACCTTCTATGGTCAGTACTGACGTTGGGAGTGGAGCCCTCTAAACGGAACCTAGTCGATTCAAGCCGTAGGCCTGCATGCATGATTTCCGGAACTCCTCCACATGTTGCTTCACCTCCGTCCGTTGTTCATCGGACAAAGCATCCATGGTGACCATGATGATGTTTCTGTTGGACTGAAAACGGCGACCAGAGGGGGGGTGAATGGGAGCTTTTAAAATTTCGGGCTAAAAACTAGCCTTCGGTTTAATCCTGTCTTCTGCGGAACAGGGTTCGAACACTACCTTCGAAGATCTGGTTCGGAGGTGTTTTGACAGCTCCGAACACAGGCTTCGCAGGAGCAGAAGTTCGAAGCCAAGAAGACTTCGCTCCTCTCACAATCCTCGAAAATCTACTCTGCTAAGTCAGTGCAGGCTCCGCACACGGGGTGCTTCGAGCAGGCTTCGCACTTCACCCTTCGCAAGAGTGAACAGCCCTCTGAGGACTTCGACCAAGTACTTGGCAACAGCAACTGGTGCTGGGCTTCGTACACGAAGGTCTAAATGCACACTCACAGACTTCGCTAGGGACTTAGACTCGATAAAAGCACAGGCTTCGATCAGGGCTTCGCTAGTAAGCAGCGAGGTCTTGCCTCCTGTTACATAGAGCGAATGCACACTGAAAAGCACACTTCGCACAAAACACACTTCACCTAGACAGGCTTCGATGCACTAAAGCTAGCGAGGTATGCAAACAAGCTCAAGCAGAAAGACAACACAGAAGCAGGGCTTCGCCGCTTGAACAAGGAACACAGTAAAAATTGAACTCTGGATGAATACAGAGAAGTGGTGGCTGGTACAGGAGCTCAACAGTAAATTCTCAAAGTGTTAAATGTTACCTACCAGGCCCCCATATTTATAGCCACTATTCACCCAAAGGAATTGACTACTTTACCCCTAGGGTTTACATTGGTTTTGTCTCTACAGAACTGAGGGGTACAAAAGGTAGTCAACTTCATTGGAGGCTTCTCTGTCAGCCTTTGCAGAGGGGACAGCGCCAGCTTTTTGCAGAGCAGACACTGTCAGACTTGCAGCCTTTGACCTTTCTAAAGCCCCCTTCGCACGCGAGGGGTGCGATAGCTTCGGTGAGAAGCCTTGAGCCAGATGGCCTTCGCTTCACCGAAGTCAGCCTTCGATACAGTGACGGTTTTGAGCCGAAGCCGTCAAAGCCCTTGGGCCTTCGCACCAACACCTCCGGAGTGGACCACCACGGCTTCGCAGCTTCCGCCCAGCTCGAACTCCGTCAGTCCGTGTACCGAAGCTATGCAGGCCGAAGTACCACAAGACAACCACACTGCGAAGCCCCACCTTCGGAGTACCACCCTTCGAAGTCCCTCCTTCGTCCAAGGCCTCCGCACGAAGCATTCCATGAGCACTCCGTCTCAGTGTCTCTCCCCGAGCACACTCCTCGACGAGCCTCACCCGGACCATGCCTTCGATGCGCCTCGACTTCTGAGACCTTCGTCGGGCACCTTCGAATGTCTCCCTCCGGAGCACACTTCGAACTCCTTGCCTCCGCAGAGGACTTGTTCCACCAAACTTCGAAGTCACTCCATTCGGAGTACCTTCGGAGTGCCTCAACTCCGAGGACTTTGTCTCGGAGTACCTTCAACCGGAGCCACGCTCCGCACACTCTGCCTTCACCTGGCGCACCTCGACCCGAGGACCAACCTGGACCACTTCACAGCCACCGTGACGGAGCTCCCTGCTCCCCTGGCATCAAGCCTCCCGCTTGACCCAGGTTCACGTGCTACGAACCTGTCCGTCGCCTCCGAAGTCCCTGCGCACAACAGACAAGCAGACAAGTGTATCCAGTACTCCGGAGACCTCTCCGGGTTAGCAACCTCCGATACACACTCTGGTGTACCGCCCAAAGTACCGAAGCCTTCGGTACTAACCCAGTCATCGTGTACTGCCGGACCCCTCCGACACGCACACTCCACTGCAACAGCTGCAGCAACCAACCCACCGAACACCCTTCGGTGAAACCACCTCCGAACACCCTTCGGTGGTCCAACCTCCGAACCAGAGGGTAAAAGTATGTCAATCACTCATCACAAACACTGAAACCAACCCTTGGTTTCTCAGTTTCCCTCATAGAGCTCACTCGCCATGACATGGTTGTTGGAGACGGTCCCACTAGGCTTGCAAAAAAGCGTGTTAGCGTGCTTTTTGATCACACACTGAAACACATGCGGCCTGGGAGATTTTCTTAACTCCAGTGTAGGTCCAACATCTTAGAAAAGGGTTCAAGGCGTGTCAATTAGTTTGACCCTATAACTGATAAGGGATCAGAAAATACAGACGTTAGTAGCATAGCCGATCGGCTGGCAAGCCGATGACTGTGGCGTAAAAGATAAATCCGTGAAGCATGATGCAATGGGCTAGACGACAGATAGCCTGGATTAACCCAATAGAACAAGCACGCCATCGGCCGATGGAGAAAAACAGGACGTACATATAGGCCAATGAGCACTCTTCGATGGTGAACATGATATGGAGATGAATTGAAGATAACCTATCAGCTTGTACTCTGATACAAATAAATAAAGCATGCGAGATAATAGATCTATTTCATGGAAATCACCACAATAACTAGATCGAACCTAACCAAGATAGTAGCTAGTCACGATGATCTGAACAATATATAAACAAATCGGGCAAACTTTATTTAGATGAACAGTATACGACATGAAAAAGATACAACAACAAGAGATGCCAGACTCAACCGATGAAACCTCAAGCTATCAAACCTAGATCACCTCAATCTAAGAGATAAAACCCAAGTGATGCAGCCTTAGACCTAGTCAAATACACTGAGGACAAGCGGTGACAGTGCTGCTTCACTGTTCTCCTCAAGAGATCGGACTGAACTGATGCAGCCGTGAGGATACTAACCTAGTTGGCATGGAAGCTGGGGGTGGCGGGAGTCACCTCTTCGCCGGAGATCAAACTGATGCAGCCCAGCTCCGAGAGACCGAGTCTCACCGGATAACCTTGGGACACAAGGGTGGCAATGCACTAATTGTAGATTGAACGGGAGTTAAACTAAACCTAACCTAGGGGATACATATTTATAGTACATAGACTTGTCATCCAAGTAACTTATCAGCCGATCTCAGATGTATCTATAACCAACTCCTGCCGCTCTTATCTCCACCGGCCTTGTTCTGATCATGCAGTTGTTGCAGATGGGCTTTCTTTGACTTTTCTTGACCAGACCTTCATTGACCTTCCGTCGACCGCGCTCCTTCCTTGGTGGGCCTTGGGCTTTTCCAATTCTCGGTTGTATCATTAAATTCACACCTTCCATATCTATCTACTACCTTTGATAAGTCATTGTATCAAATGCAGAAAGCTATATTCTAAGAGGGTACATGGTTGTTTGACTTCTCTAGACTAGTAGGCTAATAGTTGATGAAAAGGATAATGCAACAATAGAGGCCTGCACCAATATACTCCAAACTAGGGTATGCCATAGTAGATATTTGTTGAAGAAGAACTACTTCATCGGTGTACCAGCTAATGAAGTGGTCTAGTGCAAAAGGGAAGGTATCATATGTCAAAAGACAACAACTTTTCTATTCTATTTATTTTTTGCAACATACATGTTTTCCTCATAGGAAGTTTCTGAGAAGAACAAGCGTAACCGTGGTAAGGTAAGGCACCATCAATCGACGGGATCTCGCAGCTACATCTCTCACTTGTACGCATATGTAAGTGCTAGCAATCTAGTACAATACCTTGTTTTCTCTTATATTGTCTGAATCCATGTGCATTTTGTATCTTATGAAAACATACATATCTTTTTCCTATAAATTTGTGTACATAGAAAATATAATTTTCCTCCATTTCACACTCAAATTAAATACAAAGGGAGAAAAACAAGGACCGAGAAGTGGATATAGTGGAGATGTTTAAGGAATGCCATACCAGCAAGAAGAAGGGTATGACCAATGAGGTCCAATAGACAATTGTAAGTGCTTACATATGATTCCTAGATGGGCTATGTGAATGTTTTATTAGTAAAATTTTAGTTTACTATATCATTAATTAATTAGTCATGTGGAATTGTTGATAATATATTCAACTTCATAATTAACTTAAGTCTCTAACACTTGTCATTACCATCATGAAGCCATGCCACTGTATGCACCCGTATGTCCTACCACATAAGATTCATATGTCTGGCAGAACTTTTTGTGTTAGATATCAACATTTCACATTTTCTTGTCAAAATTCTATCTTCTTTCATTAACATATATTCTGAAGAATCAAGCAAATATTCTATCCTACAATAAAAATAAATAAAACAATATAATTACTATGCTTGGTACATGTCTATTTCAATCTCCACATTTAAACAGTTTGCAATGTTCTTCAAAGGAATGACCAATGTTGACTTTGATGTTTGCATTTCATAGTATGTTCATCTTTTTAATGTGGCATGGAAACTTAATATAAATTCTATTCATGTGCTTACACAAATGTGCACCTATTTTTTATGTTGATGTTCATATCTTTGCTTCAAATGTGGATTTTGTATAATTAAGTTATCCTTTTTGCATCTTTTTCGTTGTAGAGTATGATGGAAAATACATTGGCCCAACCTGCTAAAGGTTTAGACACACAAAAATTTAGTACCGAAATTGTTTCCAAGGTTATCTCACGAACCAGTTGTGCCTCTACATTCCTCAAGAATGCTGGTCTTGAAACACCTAGAATAAAATCTGCCGCATCTTCCGCAAGAGAAGCACAACTTCAGGAACAACTTTAGGTTGAGAAGCAATGGGCTGATCTACTTCAACAAGAACTTGATACCCTGAAGAAGAAAGCAGAAGAAACAGAAGAATCAATGGCTAAGACCCAAGAAGATGTGCTCAATACCCAACAATAAATGGAGGAGTTCAAGAAGAGACAAGAAGCTAGTGATTTTATCCTTCAGCGCATCTTGAGCCTAAACTCAGGTAATAGACAAGCTTAGTTTGTTTGTTCCTGTGCTAGCCAATTAATGTTTTTGTGATCTGTGGTCTCTGATGTGAACTGTGGTCTCTGATGTGAACTTTTGGTCTGTGATGTTAACTTTTTGATCTGTCATCTAGGGTATGGATGTGAACATGTGATTTATGTTGTGAACTTGTGTTTGGATATGATGGTTGTATGAACAAGAAGTTTGTCATGTATGAACATTATATTTGGAGTATGTATGAGTAATTAGTCTGTTTACAATTGATGTCTGAATATTATGTAATGTTCAAATGGAATTTATGTGTAAAAATTTTGGAATGGTGGAATTGGATAGCAGCATATATGAATTCACTAAATTCTGTGACGAAAAATAAATGTCATTACCAAATAGTGACGACATCATCACGCATGTGATGCCACATCATCGAACATGTGGAGCCACGTAATCGCACACGTGCCACCACGTAATTGTCCACATGGCGCCATGACATCACACATGTGTCGACATGTCATCGTACATGCGGTGCCACGACATCGTCAACATGGCACCACGCCATAGACACATGTCGCCATATCAGCACGCCAATGGCACCAAGTCATTGTTCACGTGGCACCATGTCATATACATGTGGCACCACATCTACGCCCACATGACGCCATGTCAACGACAACATGGCACCACGTGTCTACGCAGTCTGAACTAGTTCAGTGACAACGGCCAAATTGTCATGGTTTTAACCTTATCTATGACAAAATAAGATAAATCATCACGGTGCAACAAATGTGACACACCATAGATGATGACCATGGTTTCATCATAATTTGATCATATATATATATATATGTCCAGATGATATTCACATTTACTATAACAAAAATGATTCGTCTTTGATGCAGCTTTTTCTTGTAGTGAAAGAGTCCAACAACTCCTGAAAAGATCACACATGATATTGACCATAGAGGGTTGAAATTTGATGATAAATCAATATAAGAAAATAAATATAAGGAGAGAAGTATCAGTGATTTGAGACCTAGAAAAACACTTACCAACATATCTAAACATGACACAGTATATGGTGGAAAACATTGTGAATGGAATTGAAGCAAATAGAGCTCCAAATCTACCTGCAACTGTGAAAAGTGTTCATACTAAGGGAAGGCTTTATCGAAAAAACAAGGGAAGACGAATGTTCAAAACCATAGACCTTTTGTACTTAAAATGTGCTACTTAGAATGGAGAAGAAGACCATGAAACCAATGGAGATCTATATCACTCTTCTACTACTAATTCTGGTTGATCCAAAAAGACTAACATTCTCTCTATGTAAGGTAAAGTTATATTCATTAGGTTAGGAATGCATAATAGTGTTGGATCCAAAAGCAATATATGCGATAAACAAGAAACACACACTTACATGGAGACCGTGGAGCCAATAACACTATCAAATAGCTCATCAAACAACAACCCAATTCCCTAATGTTTCACATAAAGGATAAAAGCATTATACTCCTGACCAGTAGCAAAATACATGCTAACGCAACAATATGTTCAAAGAAGTCAATATCCTAATACTTTTTATTCAGACTGAACTAAACTCATTGTAAGAAAGGCTTCACAATGTTGTGGTCAAACATTCTACTAATCTTGTTAGTATCATATTTGAGTTTTCAATAAATCGAGTAAACTCAAATAAATAATATTTATAGAAATGAGAAACTAACCTGCCATCCAATACATCTGCTGAGGACATATGATGGTGGGGGCACTTGCCAACCTGACAGCAACCATAAATGCTCTAGTTGACTGAACAAAAATATTGTCAACTAAATTAGATCAATATAATAATATAGATTAACAAGATATTTATCTTAAACCACTTCGTTTAGAATTGATTCGAATGAAATGCTACCTATATCATGGACACCATCGCAGTAGCCATCATACTGAATGTATGATCGACACTGAAAGTTGGAGGACCCCATTGTAGTGGGTATGGGATGTCAATCCCGAAGAATTTGTTTGGATAAACATGAAGGAGCAAAATTTTCAATATAAACTGGTCAAACCTAGAATTTCTAAAAGAGCTTTATTCTAAAGTTATCTATGCACCACAAAGCCTTCTATCTACACCATCATTGTAACAACTGACGTCATTTACAAAAGGTCATAATAATCTAACCTATGTAGCATATGCAAAGGACATGAAGTTGAGGCAGTTTCCAACAACAAAAATCAGTGTGCCTGAATAATTTTTAGCATTAAAAATATGCAATTTCTATTTATTTTATCAAAGATATTAGAATAAGAAATATTACAGGAAAACATTACCTAAAGGAATAGTGAATCAGTAAAGCAAGGTACTCAGCCGCATCAGAGCCTACCAAGACATCTAAAATTATCAGGAGAATTGCATGTAAAAAATTGTGGAGCTAGTTGAACATAAGAATATACCAAAATGACATGATTTCAGCTAGTACCTAATGGTTGTATAGCATTCAAATTCTCTACAGGTTTTCCTAGCGTACTTGTCCAATATCAGTAACCTTACCAACCAAAATAGCAGTCATGTTGTGATCAACTAAATTCCTAGCTCTGATGATAAGAAACAAGAAAAAAATAGAACATGTTAAATTACACACTTTACCTATAATACCCAAAAGGCCAAAACTAATTATTGACCAATGTAATACAAAAGTGCATTAGTTTGTATGTTGATTGAAATTATGATGAGAAATGAAAAATTAATTGCAATAACACAAAAAAATTTAAAAAACAGAGGCATAATCTTCATTGGAATACATGCATAGTGAAAAACAACTCATTGCTTATTGGCATAATCATTGTTTACATAGTAAATACATAATGAAATTTGCCAAAGATCCATGCCATATAATTCTTATCATAGAAAGTACTTTGAAGTGATTTATATTGTTATTTGGTCAAACCAAGAGCATGGCCTCATAGTGCAAAAAGGTGTAGGCACAAAACAAGGGCATGGCCTCCTTTGTAGCATTTTTTTGTTGACCAATATAATGTACTGCCAACCATACATGTGATATACTAATGCACCATGGCTGGCTATTGTTTATGTAAAATTATCACAATAGATACGAAGATAACATATAGCCTATGCAGAACATGCAACAGAAGTAGCTAGCAAGCAATTTCTCAGTAGTTCATTGAGTACTCTAAACCTAAAAGCATAGTGATACTTCTATATATGTATAAAACCTTTACTTGTCGAAAGAAAGAACTAAGCAACTAATTACAGCAATCACATCGACAATTCTAGAACAAATAAATTCATTATTATGAAAAAAATACTTCTCTAAAAAAGAAATATATAGTAGACTGACCTTCCACTACTCCTCCCCTCCAACATAATGCATCCGACTCCTACGATCTCTTGCTCCATAATCACATAACCAAACTCTATTTTATATAAGAAGAATGTGCATTGAATACTCAATGTCAATAAACTTGAGCTAGATTATGACCAAAAAATTACAGGAGTAAAGCTAGGCTAAATCAAAAGAAATGTTAGCATGGAAAAAATCAATTAGGGCCTGTTTGGGAATTTCAAATCTCGACACATTCTCTAGGGATGGGCCGGGATTTTAGTTTGGCCCATCCACAGGGAATGGGCTAGGATTTGGGGTTCCCAAACAGGCCCTTAGATAAAAATCCTATGCCACCATGGGGAGAAATGAGCCATACAAATGAAGCCATAAGGTGTTTTTTTCAAAAAAACACAATTTTAGGAAAAAAACTTGTGTGAAACATCCATCAAACTTGACCTTGAAATAGCCTTTGATGAATGCTGCTGAATATGTGATCCGCAGTAGCATATTTTTACAGACAGTCAAAGCACAAAGTTCTTTAAAAAATCTTTCAAGAAAATAAGACTCTAGTGATTAACCAAAGGGTACTATTGGAATTTGCCGCAATCAACTCAATCGCACTAACAGATTTAATTAGGACAATGTTTAGAATAATATAAATTGTTGAGAAGGGGAGTAACATATTGTTTAGTTGCTTAAGCTTGTCTTCATTTGCAATAGCATGAAGGAAAGCTTCAAGCGTGCCTGAAATTACATGAAAATATAATCCACACAATTTCATTGGTTCATTCTGCCTGTCTAGAGGTAGTCAATTGAATATATGGAAAGACTTTCCAACTCACACCTTACATGCAACGTAAAGGCTAATTTGCGCATTCTTAAATACAAACTACATGGACAAATTATATATAACAATTCAGCAATACCAGGAACATGATATTTGTTTGTACAATAATTCAATTCAAAAGGATCAACTACAGTTCATCAGTTTAGATGTTTTTCAATTAATATTGAAGACAACATACTATACAAAAGCATAGAATTATACTTATGATATAACAGGTAAATAGAGTATGCTATGTACAAAACATTCATTGCTAAGCTGATGATGTAAAAACAATAGCAATGAAGAATAATTGTAGCATTTCCATCACTATATCTCTCCCCATAAAGTAGTTTCAAAAGGGTCTATAAACAGAATAATTTGCCGACTATTCTAAAATCATAAGCAGGGTACTATGATGTCATGCCATGATTTAAGACTAATGACTACAATCGGTCCAATATACAAAAACAACAATAAAATCCTTTCTATCCCAAACAAGTTTAACAATAGGTCCAATATGATATTAAATATTAATCCAAGCAAGACAAACAATTTAACTAAAAACCAATAATGTAAAAATAACAACAAAAGATATTTTTTGCACTATCCATCAGACAATCACACATATAATTAATGTAACAAGATAGTCATATCATGTGAATAAATAATGCACCGGTAATCTTCATCCTGTGGATGTTGAGCACATTCAGACGATAGAGAGAACCAACAATCAGATCACAAATACCAGGGACAAGGGAATACTTCCAAGAAGATAAAAGAAGCTGCCAAGATAAACATGAAAGGTGTGAAATTGACATATTTTAAGTGTAAATGATAGATAAAGATTTAGTTCCAACAAGCAACTAACCTACAAGCTAGCTAGGTATATGAGTGATTTTTCGTTGAAGTTAATACCAAACATCTGAAAATGTGATGTGACAGGAATGTCAAAAAAGAATAGAATGAATGAGGCAAATATAAGGCCATAAGGTCTAGACGCAACAGCGCTGACGTAGTTTGTATCTCAAAAGGAAAAAAAGGAATATCAAAAGAAGCTCAATGATGACAAATATAAAAAAATCAACATATAGGAACAAAATTATGCCATACAATTGTTGTGTTTGGTAAATTTAAATATTCAAGAAAAAGCGTTGCTCCTAAACTACACATGTAACCTCATGAAAAACAATGTGACATGTAGAGAGCGAATGATAAACTAACATCAGTATTGAGCTTAATGTTTAGAATGGCAACTATAAAATGGTGAAGAACAATGAATCAAGAGTTCTACCATATATCATAATAAGGACAGAAACATGTTTTGGAACAAATGAATATTCTTAGTATATGATGACATACAATGAAACTCTATAGATAATGGTCATCTTCAATTCACTACTTTGAACAATACCAAATATTATCCAACAAACTAAGTGTCTGAATTGAAGTGGATACATGATGTCTCATCTTGACACAGAGGGACAAACCCTAATCATTTCAAAATCCAAATGTTCTAGCAATACAAACCAGCAAGCATGCAATCCATGCAAAGCATTTCATTACTATGAGCCACTGATTGTCCTTTTATCTTGACATATGAACAAGCAACACTAACACCCCTAAGCTACAAAGCATCATGCAAACCATATTTGCAGAATATGCAAAATTCCCCAATATTTTCAATTGAGAGTTGAGGATCTGACAACAATAGAATCTACATGTACCAAAGCGTGAATAAAATTGAAATATATGGAACCACTCCCTACTACTTCTCACCATTCTTCCATGAGTTTGCCTTTTCCTGAAGTAGGATTCCAGGAAAGATCTTGATTGGGTGGTAGCGCTGGAACAATGCCTCCCTCTTGGCATCATACTCCTTGTAGTAAATTTAAGCTCATGAAGAGTTCAAATAAGATGTAGGAAAAAAATAGAAAACCTTGAAACTTGTGACCTGGGCGGTGGCAAGGAGGAGGAGTGTGCCGACACCGAGATCAGGCCTAGATCTGACCACCACTGTACAAAGAAGATAGCTAGGGTTAGCCATAGGGGAGTAGGGGACGAGGGTAGGCAGCTGTCACATCTCATGCTGTGACATCCACATAGAAGACAGAAGTGGCGAGAGCGAGATATCGGAAGGCGTAATGGTGTGAGTATGTGTGTGAGTCTGGAAAACGTATTCTGGCTGTAAGCACGTTGTAAGGGAAAAGACGTACTCTGAGAAACTGGGCTATATAAGCCGGCACTCCGCAGGAGTAAGGATCAAGAAAAGAAAAGTACTCAGAAACAGAATTCTGTTGGGGTTGGTGTGTGTTCGTGTACGGCGTTTGGCTCGTTCTTCTCCGATTGGTGAATCCCTCATTTCGGCGAGTGAATTCACTTCTCCGGCGAGCGACGCACGTAGCTCCGGTGTTACAGTGGTATCAGAGCCGTTGTTCTGGACTACATCGCTGCGTTGGTGAGGAGAAGATCTGGCGCGGCAGAGCATGCAGGTGCGGCAAGTCCTTGCTGCTCTGGAAGCCATGGAGGATCGTGTCATGGAAGTGATGACTGCCTTGATGGCCAAGGTGGAGGGAATGGAGGCGGGGCAACAACAATTGGCTGCGCAGATGGAGCATGTTCAGACAAAGGTCGACCTCACCATGGCCTCTTTGGGTCGAGTTCAATAGGATCAAGAGGTGTTGAGAGTGGACTTGAAGCATGCTACGACTACAGGTACTATATCTCCAGAGATTTCAGGTACAACGCTCAATGATCCTTCATCCTCTGGTGGAGTTCCTGCGGACACTTTGGGGGTTGACAGGGGAGATCCAAAAGGTCATGCTCGATGTTGGCATCTGCCTAAGATGGATTTGCAGAAGTTTGATGGCACAGGTGTAAGGATCTGGTTGGATCAGTGCATAACATATTTTGGTCTGTACCAGATTCTGGATAGCTTCAAGATGTTTGCAGCTTCGTTGAACTTAATTGGAAATGCAGCCCATTGGTACAAGGTATGGAAGCAGGAGTTTGGACGCCATACTTGGGAAGACTTCAGTGCTGCGGCGTTGAGGGAGTTTGAAGCAGACGTGCAACATATTAAGATGAATGAGCTTTTGGTGTTACGTCAGAAGGGCACAGTGGATGAGTATAAATATCAGTTTGATTCCCTGTTATATCAAATCAGGTTGTATGATGAATCTGAGATTGGTTGGTTGTGGTTGGTTGGACACTTTGTGTTGGGTTTGTGGGATGACTTACGGATTAATGTCTAGTCTCATGTGCCCAAAACAGTCACTCAAGCCTACCATCGGGCATTAGCGAAAGAGGGTCTTGTGGACTCAGGGCAAGTGAAGAATAGGTGGCCACCCAAACAGGGGATGGGACCTAAAATGGGGGACAAAGTGAAGTCGGGAACTGGAGAAATTTGGAAGGCTCAACAGTTACGCGAGTATCGTCGCATTCATGGGTTGTGTTTTAAGTGTGGTGAGAAGTTTTCTCCGGGTCATCATTGCAATCTATCCCCTGCTCAGATCAATGCCACAGAAGTTATTGACTCTGCAGAGATTTTGTCGGATGAAATCTTGGATGCTATGGCATTGGAAAATTTGGCACTAGATGAGAAGGAAGCTTACTTATCAGTTAATGCGATGGGAGCTTGCATTCTTCTGGCACCTTACAGTTGCAAGTGTTGGTGCAGATTCACAAGTTATTGGTGCTCATTGATTCGGGAAGTTCTCACAGCTTCCTCAATTCAGCTTGGTTAGACACCCTACCCTTGGCAGTAGAGTCTATACCAGTGTTGCAAGTGAAGGTAGCCAATGGCAACTTGTTATCATGCACACAACAAATTCCACAATTTGAATGGTGGGTTCAGGGATGCCACTTTAGTCATACCATGAAGGTGTTGGAGTTAGGTGGTTTTGATATGATTTTGGGTATGGACTGTCTTGAACTGTATAGCCCAATGGAGTGTGATTGGGTCAAGAAGACATTAACCTTCAACTATAGATCACGACAAATTACACTGCAAGGAACTGTACCTCAGCAAGGGCAAGGTATTTCAATGATTACAGCTCAGCAGCTGATGAAACAAGGGAAAAGCAATGATATATGGGCCATAGCAGTGGTTCATTCCCTGGTGCCTAACCACAATGCCATGGTTCCGGTGGAGGTTCAGTCAGTTCTGGATGAGTTTGCAGAAGTGGTTCGCGCCAACACTCAGTTACCTCCACATCGCCAATTTGATCATGCAATCACTCTGTTGCCAGGCACTGCTCCAGTTAACACACGGCCATATCGTTACTCGCTGGCATAGAAGGACGAAATTGAACAGCAAGTGTCGGATATGCTACAGTCCGGGTTGGTGGTGCCTAGCCACAATCCTTTTGCCTCGCCGGTACTGTTGGTTAAGAAGAAGGATGGTACATGGAGGTTCTGTATCGATTATCGCAAATTGAATTCAGTCACGGTGAAGAACAAGTTTCCACTACCCGTGATTGATGAGTTGTTGGATGAACTTGGTGGTGCCAAAGTATTCTCTAAACTGGACTTGAAGAGTGGATATCATTTGATTCGTGTGAGGGAGGAGGATGAATCAAAGACCGCCTTCAAGACACATCATGGTCATTTCCAGTTTAGAGTGATGCCATTCGGTTTGACCAATCCCCCTGCAACCTTTCAATGCCTCATGAACTCTATATTTGCTAAGCAAATGAGAAAGTTTGTGTTAGTTTTCATGGATGACATCTTGGTGTATAGTCAGTCTCTTGAGGACCACATAGCACATTTGAGGGAGGTGTTATCCATTCTGAGACTTCATTTGTTGTGTGCCAAACTCAGTAAATGTACCTTTGCCATGAGTCGGTTGGAGTATTTGGGACACATCATTTCTGCTGAAGGGGTGGCAGCGGATCCAAAGAAGACTAAAGTGATGCAGGCCTGGCCAGTTCCTACATCGGTCACGGAACTCCGAGGATTTCTGGGTCTCACGAGATACTACCGTAAGTTTGTTAAACATTATGGTATAATGACAAAACCGCTTACTAATCTGTTGAAGAAGTCGACACCCTTTTTGTGGTCTCTTCAGGCACAGGCAACATTTGATCAAGTGAAAACAGCTATGTGCAATACACCAGTATTGGCGTTACCCTCTTTTACATTACCATTCTGTCTAGAAACAGATGCATGTGACACTGGTGTGGGTGCTGTGTTGTCTCAGGCAGGTCATCCTGTAGCTTTTTACAGCAAGTCTTTGAGGGTAAGGAACCAGCACCTTTCAATATATGAGAAGGAATTTCTGGCTATTTTGATGGTTGTAGATAAATGGCGCTCATACTTGCTGCGGGGACCATTCACTATAATTACAGATCACAAGGCCTTGTGCCATTTGGAGACCCAAACACTTTCATCCGATATGCAACGCAAGGCTATGACGAAATTGATTGGCTTACAATGTAAGTTTCAATACCGGAGAGGTGTGGATAATGGAGTAGCTGATGCGCTGTCTCGTGTTGGTCATGTTTTTCCATTACAGGCAGTATCGACTATGCAACCGGTTTGGATACAGGAAGTGATTAACTCATACACAGTGGATACAGAGGCTCAGTCCCTTCTCCGAGAATTGGCGATTACAGGCGTCAATGATCAGGGTTTCAGTCTTCAAGATGGTTTGATTCGCTTGTTTGGTAAAGTGTGGGTTGGCAGTAACATGGCATTACAGACCAAGTTAATAGCAGCATTTCACTCTTCAGCAGTGGGAGGTCATTCTGGCACACAAGTTACTTACCAAAGGCTGCATAAGAATTTTACATGGCACGGTATGAAGAGGGCAGTGCAGAAGTATGTTGCTCAATGTGTGATCTACCAACAGGCCAAACACGAGCTATGTAGGAGCCCAGGTCTCTTACAGCCACTTCCTATTCCTAAAGGGGTGTGGCAAGATGTTTCCATGGATTTTGTGGAGGGCCTTCCTACTTCTCATCATTTCAATTGTGTCTTCGTGGTGGTTGACAGGTTTTCGAAGTTTGCTCATTTTATTCCTGTCAAGCACCCGTTTACAGCTCCTCAGATTGCTCAACAATTTTTGGATAAGATTGTTTCCCTGTATGGAGTTCCTAAATTGATTGTCTCTGACCGCGACAAAATTTTTACTAGTTTGTTCTGGAAGACATTGTTTGACAGACTTCAAGTGCCCCTCAATCTGTCATCAGCATACCATCCTCAGTCCAACGGCCAAACTGAGTGGGTGAACCAATGTTTGGAAATGTATCTTCTGTGCTTTACCTCAGTGAGTCCTCGCAATTGGTCACAGTGGCTTCCATTGGCTCAGTTTTGGTATAATTCAAGTTATCATTCAGCTCTTAAGTGCTCTCCGTACAAAGTACTTTATAGCATCGATCCTACTTGCTCCTTCCTGCCAGACATACCATCAGCTTCCAATGGCTCTTCTTTGGTTTCTGAGGTTGATAAACTGTTACAGGACCGACAGATGTTTTCGGATTTGCTACAGTATCAGTTGTCACGTGCTCAGAACCGTATGAAGTAGCAAGCTGATCGATCTGAAGCGTTCTTTCAGAGAATTTCAAGTTGGGGATCAAGTTTTATTGAAGTTACAACCCTATGCTCAAACATCAGTGGTTAATCGCCCTTATCCCAAACTCTCCTTCAAATATTTCGGACCATTCACAGTATTGGAACGACTGGGAACGGTGGCCTATAAATTGCTTCTCCTTGCTGATTGTTTGATCCACCCAGTCTTTCATGTATCCCAATTGAAGCCCTTTATGCCATCCAATGTGCCGGTATTCTCTCAGTTACCTACACCCTTGCAATTGGATGTTCAAGATGTAGTTCCTACAATAATTTTGGACCACCGGCTAGTGAAAAAGGGGAACGCTGCTCATGTCCAAGTGCTGGTTCGGTGGGGAACTCTACCGGTGGAGTGTGCAACTTGGGAGGATTTCTATGTGCTGAAAGCTCGTTTTCCAGAAGTTGCTCTTTGGGATGACGCTGGAGTTCATGAGGGGGAAATGTCACAGCTCATGCTGTGACATCCACATAGAAGACAGAAGTGGCAGGAGCGAGATATCGGAAGGCGTAATGGTGTGAGTATGTGTGTGAGTTTGGAAAACGTATTCTGGCTGTAAGCACGTTGTAAGGGAAAAGACGTACTCTAAGAAACTGGGCTATATAAGCCGGCACTCCGCAGGAGTAAGGATCAAGAAAAGAAAAGTACTCAGAAACAGAATTCTGTTGGGGTTGGTGTGTGTTCGTGTACGGCGTTTGGCTCATTCTTCTCCGATTGGCGAATCCCTCGTTCCATCGAGTGAATTCACTTCTCCAGCGAGTGACGCACGTAGCTCCGGTGTTACAGCAGCGCGACGGCTAGCGGTTGTGGGGAGCTTTGGGATGTGGAGGAGGAGGTCGGAGAAGGAGCAGCAGGCTAGACGTGGGTAGGCGGTGCGACGACCAACGGTTGGAGGACAGGGCGGGGAGCTTTTCGAAGAGGAGGAAGCCGAAGGGAGTAGCATGCTGGACGGGGGTGGGCGACGCGACGACCATCGATTGGAGGAGCGCCGAGCAGAGAACTTTGGGAGGAGGAGGAGGATGCCGAAGAGGGTGCAGCAGGCTGGGGCAGGCGAGGCATGAGTACCTAGGAGAGATTGAGAAATAGGGTGGGACGCTTAACATATTACAAAAAAATAAAGGACTTTTTTGCAAGGGTGGTGACGTGGCTTCACCTGGGAGTCGGAAATCCCACCTCTCTTTAATATAAGTAATGGGCTAGCAACACATGCCGTGGCTTGCTAAGCAGTGGGTCGTAGCAAGCTTCGAGAGCAAGGATGAGCGATGAGTGCGGTCGGCTGGCTAACAACACCCCACATCAAACAATTCACGGGCTCACAACTATTAGCTAGAATGAAAAAGGAGAAATCGAAACCCTAGAATGTATTTTCCCTTCTTATCTTCAATTTTTACTGATTGTTCTTAGAGAAATAAATAACATTTTCAATAAGTAGTTTCGAACAATTTATATGTTTTGGTCAGATTCTCATCCACCACATGCTAAAGAATAGGTTGTAGTTTCAACGAGTAGTTTCAAACAATTTCAATGAGTAGTTTCAAACAACTTAAGAACAAGAGCATGCAGAATAGCCTAGTTTTAGCAGTTTTGGGGACATATCAAGTGAGGATACATAAATAGATTAAACAATATTCAAGAATTAATCATACATGTATTAAGCAAGATACATTCAATAATTAATCATAATATTAATTAAGATTATTTTCAAAAAAGGCATATTCAAGATTTCATAATACATCTATTAATCAACATAATACATAGGTATCCATTTACCCTCCACTCCTCAATTCCAGGATTTTTGGAGCTGCTCAATCCAATCAAACACTTTTATATCTATTCCAGATCACACATGAACTATTCTAAATTTTAAGATCTGAAGCTCTACCAAACAGACTCTTTCTAAAGCGGAGCAAAAAAATAAGAAGCGGAGCCGTGCTAAACAAGACCTTAAAATACATGGCTTCGATCTTTAAGATCCACTTATAGGTTTACATGGTCCCACGGGTTATTCCCACGAGTGTTAGGGTGTGTTTGGTACAGCTGGTTCCAGATTTGATTTCTCTTGATTTTAATTCTAATTTGATTCTTTAGTGAAGTGATTATGTAGAGTGTAAGGTGTGTTTGGTACGGCTGGCTCTAGATTTGATTTCTCTTGATTCTAATTCTGATTTTATTCTTTAGTGAAGTGATTATATAGTAAATTAGAATTAGCTTAAAAACCATCTAGGGGATATATCAGAGGTAGGCAGGTAAATTTTTTGAAACTTTACGTCTAATTGGTGAAACAGTCTATGGGATTCAACATAGAATCGAGTATTTTGCTGATTCACCTTTCTTTCACAAAAACTAGAATTGATTCTTCGTGATTCACCTTAGAAATTGAGAAAAAAATGTTTGGTACCGTTTCTCCCCGATTCAGCAATGCAAATGGAGCCATAATATAACCGAGCAATCACTTTTTAGTATCAAATCATTAAGTATTTCTTAAATTAGTTGGCAAACTCATTTTTTTAATTTTTTTATGACCCATTGTTTCGAGTCTACGTGATATTTCCAATTTGATTTTAACTTGAAATTTTTTCTATAATAAAAAAACAACATATATTATCTCATGTAAAAAGTACACATTTTTTGGTTCAGTTTGTTATTTTTAAATTATTAAGTATGTTTATAGGATTTAAATTGAAATAGGTGAAATTTGAACTACAAGTGCCTAAAATAATAAACCAAAAATTAGGAAAAATCATATTCATGTTTTAAAGTCTATTTATGGTACTTATAAACTTAATTAAAATAAATTTTGAACAATTTAGGGTGTGACGCTCGTTCAACAACGTGAAGCTTAATAGTTTTTTAATTATAAAAAAATGAACTAAAGTCTAAAAAACATGAGACTTATCATGGTGTTATTATATGATACATAGATTCTGTGATAAAAATTTAAAAATATTTCGATAAAATTATCACGTAGAGTGTTTAGAAATCGTAGGTTATGAGAGAAGTGATTAGGGTTTAGAAAAGAAATGAGATAGGTTTGAAAGAAGTTTGACAAGTAAATTATTTTTTGTACTTAAAATTTTGTCTACAATAAAAACACAACACATATTATCTCATGTAAAAAATACACATTTTTTTGATTCAGTTTGTTATTTTTAAATTATTAAGTATGTTTTTAGGATATAAATTGAAATAGGTGAAATTTGAATTACAAGTGCGTCAAATAATAAACAAACATTTATAAAAAATCATATTAATGTTTTTAAGTCTATTTAGAGTTCTTATCAACTGCATTGAAAGATATTTTGAATAATTTAGGGTGCGACACTCGTTCGACAACGTGAAGCTTAATAGTTTTTTAATTATAAAAAACTCAAATTAACTCTAAAAAACATTACACTTGTCATGGTGTTATTATATGATGCATAGATGCTATGATAAAAATTTAAAAATATTTCGAGAAAATTATCACGTATAGTGTTTAGAAATAGGAGATTACGAGAGGATTAATTAGGGTTTAGAGAAGAAATATGATAGGTTTGAAAGAAGTTTGATGGGTAAATCATTTTTATAGTTGAATTATTTCTACAATAAAAACACAACACATATTATCTCACGTAAAAATTCCACATTTTTTGGTTCAATTTGTTATTTTTAAATTATTAAGTTTTTTTTCTAGGATTTAAATAAAAATAGATTAAATTTGAACTGCAATTGCATGAAATAATAAACAAAATATTATTAAAAAATCATATTTATGTTGTTGAGTTTATTTTTAGTCCTTATATACTATAGTTATACCATTTTCATCAACGAAAAGATTGTAAAACAAATTATACAATTTTTTTTAAAAAAAACTCTTTGCCGAGTGTCAAATTTGAGGCACACGGCAAATATGTTGGGTTTACTGAGTGCAACACTCGTCAACCAAAATTTTTTTCCCGCACAGCTTTTCCGCGAAATTTTAAAGTTTGCCGCACTTTTTTTCAAATTTTTCATACCTACTCTTTAAAATATCACCTCCCTCCACTTCTTTCCTCCTTCCCTCTCCCTCCCTCCCACCAGCTCCTTCCCGCCGCCGCCCCGTCGCTGCCCCGGACGCCGCCACGGCCGCCGCCCCTTTGCCGCCGCGGCCGCCACCCCGGCTCCGCCTCCTCGTCGCCGCCCCCTCTCGGCAGCCACCTCCTCGACGCCGCGCTGTCGCCCGCGCCCACGCCCACGCCGCGCCCGCACCACGCGGCCACGCCGTGGCCACTCCCGCGCCCGTGGCGCGCCCAACTTTTTTTATTTTACACTAATTTCTTTGTCGAGTGCTTTCTTTTGGCACTCGGCAAACCAACCGTTAAAATTTTACCATTCTGTTTGCCCCTCTTTTTCGCCGAGTGCCAACTTTTACACTCGGCAATACATGTTCGCCGAGTGCCCGAGATTTTACACTCAGCGAAGTGTTGTTCGCCGAGAAATTTTTTGTCGTGCGTCGTTCGCCGAGTGCAACATTCGGTGAAGCCTTTGCGAGTGTAAACAAGGCTTCACCTAGTGCTTTTGGCACGGCGAACAAAAATTCTCCCGTAGTGTAACGTCTCTTTTAAACGGGGAAAGTACACAACACACGCGGTACGGCGGTACTGTATTTACTTGGGCACCATACGGCTCGGACATGTAGTAAATTGGCCGAAATTCAAATTACAAATTTAAAATTTTGAACTAAATGGTTATCGCTCAGTTTGGAGCGTGTTCACCGAGCAGTAATCAACTATTATCGATGCGGTTACCGAGTGGTTTAGCGTCAGTAACTACTCAATTATTCACGATAACAGCTCGTTTTGCATAAAAAATCGATCAGTTTTAAAAAATTTAGAAAATAGAAAATTCTTAAAATATAGAAAAAAATTAGGGATATAAAGAAAGTTTGTGATACAATGATAAAATATTTTGTATAAAATTTATTGTTTTTAGTTGAATACTATGGTATATATCATTAGAAATATAGTAATACCATTGTTTTTTTAAAAAATGCATTAGCATGCTGTTGGGTTGGGCCAAAAAGTTTTCTTTTTTATTTTTACATATCTTGTTTTGCTCATAATTTTGTAAAATGTTAATATTTTGAAAACAAATATCACCATGAACCATCATAAATCATATAGTATTTATAAAAACTTTTAATATATTTTTAAATTTTTTTAAATTTAAATTTTGAATCAAATCAATCAGCCTGGAGCTGACGGTCCGTAGCCATCGCTCGGTTACGTGGACCCTTCCTGTATATATCAACGATGCATGCACACAGTGGCGGAAATTACACACGCTTGAAACATCGGAATCTATACGATCGAAATGGGGCGGAGCTCAACGGCCGGGGACGAGGGGTTCACCAGAACCGGGTCTGAAAATTTTTTAGTGTATATTAATAAATTTTTATCTTTTGTATTTTTTTAGATTCAATATTCATGATGTACTCTTTAAAGGGGTATACCCTCTCAATATTTATTTTAACTCCACCACTGATGGAGAGATTACGAGTCCAATCACATGGAAAGGTCAAATTAGTTACTTGGACGTAAGCCAAAAAAAAGTGATTTAATCTACGTCAGTTTGCTTGTACCTGCACCTGCTCAATGTACTTACACACGAGGCTACTGGCAAGTGAGGGTCAAAGTCCGTCACTAGTCCACTAATAAAACGAAAAGAAAGCCAGAAAGGATACCTACGTACGTAGGTACGTGCCTGCGCTATAAGCATTCTCCAGGCTCCAGCGACCAAGCGTGCCTAGCATGTCAACAGCAGAAATCTGGGCCAAAGAAAAGTCCTCGTGTTTGTTTTTATCCGTGGGAAAGAAATTTCCCCGCAAGTTCGTTCTTGTATTAAAAAAATATGCGTAGAGAAAATATAATAGTTGGGGCACTACGTATAGTAAGTTAAAGATGATTTCTTAAAATAATACTTTCTTTTAAAAAAATTCAAATGTGTATAGCTATTAAATTTTTTTCAAAAATAGGTACCGTTCGGGCACTTAATCGGCCGAACCAGGCCACGCCAGCATTGGTTCGGCCGATGGGCGGTCGAACCACGCTGACGTGACACGCAATGGCTCTTTTTGGGTGCAATAATAGCTACTTCGGCTGAAGCAGTTCACGTCAACCTAGTTTGGACATTTTGGCCTGGTTCGACACATCAAGTGTCGAACGTTTCCCTATATAAAGGGGGTCGTACGTCTCCCTCACTCGGCTGACTGCTTTCTTTCACTTGAGAGGTAAGTTCTCTTCTTCTTAATAGTTTTATTGTTTGTAGTATAATTTAGGAGTGATTTAGGAGTAGTTTATGAGTAATTTAGCGGTAATTTAGGAGTAATTTAGCGGTAATTTAGGAGTAATTTAGCGGTAGTTTAATAATGAATTAGCGGTAGTTTAAGAGTACTTAGCAGTAATTTAGTGGTAGTTTACAGATAATGTAGGGGTATTTTATAGATATTTAATGAATAGTTAGTACATAAGTTAGTGATAATTTATGAATACTTAATAAATAATTTAAGGGATTTTAATACATAATTTAGCGATAATGTAGGTGTATTAAACGATTATTTATTGGTCATTACAGCATAATGTGACGATAATTTATGGGTATGTTTATCCGCATTTACACATAATTTATGGGTTATTTTTACCATATTTACAGAATTTATTTGCGTACTTTACGAAAAATTTAGAAGTTTTATGAACATATTCATTCATTGTGTGTAGCTCTATTGCTATTGCTAGCTTGCTGATGCAAGACTGGACTGCCACTACATCTACTATTGTCTAGTGATGTGGCAGGTATTCACACATAGTTGACTTTACTATGTTATATATTTAATTCACTTTGGAATGTGAACGTAGTTGTCATATTATTAAAAGCTTATGGTTAAAAGTACTTATTTTAGTTATGTTATTTGCTTCTACTTTTTTGTCATATTATTTGATTCTTAATTTAGCTATGTTGGTGTGAACTTAATGATTTTTTGAATTATGGATAGAACATCATTTAGGATTTACTATGGAGATGGTCAAATAGTTATTAGCCATGACGGTGCTGATCTGAGTAGTTATCATTATACCGAGAATAGTTTAAGTTGGGTGGAAGATCGTGGCATTGATAGCATTAAGCGGTGGATGAATCATATTTTTCGAGTAGATAAGGAGCAGTGAGATTTGTATATATATGCCCGATGTAGCCGTGTGGCCGAAGGATTGTTTTATAAGATGACTCTGATTACCTTAAACAACATGTGGAGGGGCTATGTTAGAATGGCGTTAGAGAAAGGTTGGGAACGGATTTTACCGGTCTATTTCACTCCTCATGTCTTTCAACCTATAGACCCAGCACCGCAACAAGTAGTTGAATTCGGAGTACAATTAGAGGTCGGCGAGAGTAGCCAACTCCAGGAGGTTATTCTTGACACGAATGTTGTGGCATCGAGTTGTACTGTACGTATGACTACTAGAGGGAAAACTAACGAAGGGATGAAATAGAGAACATAGCTAAGTTGCTTGAGAGAGGATCAAGATTTTGAGGAAGCTGTGGAGAGTGGAGATGAGAACTCGGATGAAGAAGATGAAGCAGTAGATGACAATAATGACAATGAAGAGCTAGACATTGTGATTCCCAACGAGTGGCAAGAAGAAGATTTTCATGGTCTTGCTATAAATGATAGATGTGATAATCGTTGGTAGTATGCGCATAATGAGGTGCACGAGAATGATATGTATCCTACGAAGGATGTTGTGAAAGATGTCGTGAAAGCATGGTCATTTTCACTCTGGCGATGATTTCGATTGAAGATTTCAGACCGCACAAACTATAACATTGTGTGTGAGAGGAATAGTTATCCATAGAGAGTTCATGCACATAAACCGAAGTGGGGAATTCGTTGGGTCTGCTCAATTGTGATCCAGTATACATGTGTGGTTGATATAGCTATAACTAGGCACAAGAATCTATGTGCCAATTACATTGTGGGGGTGATGTATTTTGAGATTGTTGAGAATCTCAATAATGAGCCTCAAGCCTTAATACTTGCCATAGAGAAAAGATTTCAATACATAGTCAACTACTATAAGGCTTGAAGGGAAAAATAGAAAGCACTCAAGATGAGGTTTGGTACATTTGAGGACTCATACCATAACTTGTCTCTTTGTTTGCAAACGGTGCAGATGCACAACCCTGACATGTACTAAACCTATCAAGAGAAGGATGCAATATTCCTGCAAGGTGCTAAGATTCTTTGCTCTCAGTACTTGCATTCGAGCATTCAAGTACTGCCATCCCATTCTTTATGTGGATGGAACATTTCTTACCGAGAATTATAAAGGTCAGATATTGATGACTATTAGTGTTGACGACAACAACCAGGTTGTGCCAGTTGCCTTTGGTTTTGTGGAAAGTGAGGAGTATGAAAGTTGATTGTGGTTCTTACAGCAATTGCACATTGGAGTTGTTCAAGACATGCAAAATGTTTGTATGATACATGACCGACATGTTGGCTTATAAAGGCAGTCCAACATATGAAGAAGAGAAAATTCCATATATGCCACTCAAAGTTCATCTCTTCCCATATATGCCATTGAAAGTTAACCATTTCTGTATATGCCATTGTTTATTTTTTTTGTTTCTTGTTACGCCATTACCGTTAGTCTAAGTAACGTTCCACGTTAGATATTTTTTTAAATACCCAAACTACCCTCATCACTACACATGCACAAGCAACACACATGACCACAAGCACACATGACCACACTAATCTCCCTCTCCCTCACGCATCATACTTTCCCTCTTCCTCTCCACCATCCACTTCCTCTCCACCAGGAATCTTCCCCAATCTAGCCCCTTCCTCCTCTCCCTCTCCACCATCTCCACCAGGGCGTCCTCCAAGGGCTTCCACAAGGCGGCACTGCACTTCTCAACTGCCTCCTCCACGGGATCTGGGAGATCTAGGACTTGGTCGCCCCTTCTTCACTGCACTTGGTCACCCCCCTTCACCGCAGGCTGGAAGTTGGGTGAGGAACTCGTCACCATCTTCATGCTGCTACTGCACTAGGATATTTATGTGACATGGTTTTTGTGTCAAAAACAATTGTTTTGCTGCCCACTGGATCTGTCATGTTATCCGTGATTAATTATTAGTCTATCATTTTCTTTATGATTTGCTAACTTGTTTAGTTCTTTCTCCAAAGCTGGACATAAAGCACTAGGTTGTGATTCATGAGCTTCTCTCTTGTGTTGTTTGATTTGAATTTTTTATTTTAGTTTTAGTTTTAGGTGACCACATTGTTACTTTAGAGTTTAGCTTGTTTAAGCTGGCAAAGTTATAAATTTTTGATATCATTTTAGTGGCAAAGTTATACCTCCATGTCTATTTACAGTTCTTTTTAATAATTTTTACAATGTAACTTTTTAATTTAAATGTGTCTATGATAAAAGTGAGAATACATTGCATGAGTTGTATTTTTCTTGCTGGTTAGATCTGTTTTGTTTTGTTGTTGGAATCAACATGAGGATGCAGTGGTTTGAGAGAGCTTGAGACAGAATCATCAAACAACATGGTTGAAAAAACTAACCATACACCAACATGGTTACCTGAAGGGTATGTACTTTGAGTCATCACATGTTTTGCATGATTCAATATTTTTGTAGTTGGTAGGCTTGTGTGATATAGAGTTCCTGTGTTTATTCACAGGATGGATCCTGGTATAACATTCTTATTGAAAATCAGGCTCCATAGTTACAATAGTAGAGACGGCTTCGCCTTTAAAACAACAGAGATACTAGACAAAGACAGAGCTAATTTCAGAGATTTTGTTGATGGAATTAGAGCGAAATATCCATGGGGGACAGTGAGCATGTGACATTTACTTTCTATGATCCTATCAACAAAAAATCTCTTGAAGTCAGCTCTGATCAAACTCTATTAGAGATCTGTGACAAGAATGTTAAAACGAAAGAAATTTCTATGTTGCTGCAAATTCATAAGAATAATACAGCTGATGTAGTTGAACCACCATCTGACTGGCCTACACCTAGTCAAGATGAAATAGAAGAGGTGACATGCACTCCATCTCTTCTAGTCCCATCTCAAGAAACTCTTTCCCAACCCATCAGTAATGCACCAGTGTACCTGGCTAACCCATTTGCTCAGAACGAACATGTGGGTGTCGATGATGAAGCCATGTACTCAGATGTTGATCTTGGTGCATATGATGGAGATGGTAGTCATAATCTTGATAGTGATGGAGATGGTAGTGAATAAAATGATATTGATGAAAATGATAGTGAAGAGGAAAATGATAGGGATGATAATGATAGTGAGGAAGAGTTGGAGATCAAAGATCATCTTCCAAATAACCAACCAGATGTAGCTTACAATTTGGATGACCCACCTATGGTAGTAGGCAGTATCTATCAAAACATCAATCAATTGAGATTGATGTTAGCTCAACATGCTATTAAACATGAATTCGAGTATAACATTGTGAAGAGTGACCTAGGGAGGATGATAGCCAAATGTGTAACTAATGAGTGTCGGTGGAGAATCCATGCCTCAAAAATGCAAGATAGTGTAACAATTCAGGTTAGTAGATTTATTTTAAAATTAATTACATTGTGTGTGGCATATTTAATCATTTAAATTGTTTAATAACATAGGTAAAGACAAATTCTATTAGTCATGAATGTTCTAGTGCAAGAAGATGTGAGAGGGTGAGACCTGCAAGCAAATCATGGGTATGTGAAAAAGTTAAGACTTGGTTGCTAGAGGATGCAGGCTTGGGGCCAAAGGAACTGCAGAGAAGACTTCATGAGAAGTACAAAGTTTTAGTGAACTACAAGAGAGTCTATTATGGAAAAGAAGCAGCACTATCCAAATTATATGGAAGCTGGGAAGACAGTTTTGACAAGCTTTGTACCTATAAGAAATAATTGAACAGGAATGTCCTGGGAGCTGTTTAGTTATTGATCACCATGTTGTATTTGAGAAGACTAGATTTAGAAGATTATTCTTTGCCTTAAAGCCATGCATTGATGGGTTTTTACAAGGTTGTAGACCATACTTAGCAATAGATAGCACCTTCCTCACTGGCAAGTTTAAAGGGCAAATTGCTACTGCTTGTGCTGTTGATGGACACAACTGGATGTATCCAGTTGCATTTGGTATTATGGATTCAGAGACCAATGAGAATTGGATTTGGTTCATGGAGAGGTTAAGGGATTTTATTGGTAGACCTGAAGGGCTAACAATTTGTGCAGATGCCGGAAAAGGTATTGATACTGCAGTGCATCAAGTACTTGACTATGCAGAACATAGAGAATGTATGCTACATCTAGTGAACAATTTCAAGAAAAAGTATCATGGAAAGGTTTTTGAAGATCACCTCTGGCCAGCATCATATGCCTACAATCCATATTTTTCCAGCTGCACATGGTAGCTATGGATGCAGCTAAGCCAGAGGCAATTACGTACTTAAAGAAGAACCACATTAAAATTTGGACTAGGAGCCAGTTCTCAACATTATCCAAGGTTGATTATGTTACAAATAATCTTGCAGAATGCTTCAATAATCGGATAAAACTTGATAAAGGCCTTCATTTGGTTGACTTTCTAGACAAGATAAGGTGGAAACTAATGGTTAAGTGGAGTAAGAGAAGGAAAATTGCCAACAGATTGAAAGGAGCAATACTCCCACACATTGTACAGGAGTTGAATGATAGGAGCAGAGGGTTGGATCTATATGTTACAAGAAGTTGTGATTCAATTGCAGAGGTTGGATGCAAAGGTGGGACATGACATAGATATGTGGTAAATTTGGAGAATAAGACATGCAGTTGCAGAGAGTGGCAGGTTTCAGGCAAGCCTTGTTCACATGCTATTGCTTTTATCACATCAATTAGGGGTTGTAACTTAATTGATTATGTGGATCCATACTACTCAGTTGAAAGATTCAAAATTTCCTACCATGCCTTAATACTTGCATTGTCTGATAAATCTCAATGGCCTAGTTCAAATCATGTCTTTATTTTGCATCCACCTATTTTAAAGAAAACAACAGGAAGGCCCAAAAAAATGAGATATAAAGGCTGCACAGGAAATGTGGGAGGAACAAGAGTAAAGAAAGGGAAACATCAATGTCCTATTTGCAAAGGTTATGGGCATCATTGGCACTCATGCAAGGAAGGCAACCCAACAAAGTATCAAGCTATGCTTGCTGAGAGGTAAGATCTAGCAATTTAATATCATTTCGAGCATTATATTATTTGTTATCTCAACTATTGTTTCATTGCTTAGGGGACATCCAAAGAAGAGAAAGAAAAGAGGCACTATTAGCACCGATACAAGCATTGTACTAGCTACACCAATATTATCTGCTCCAACAATGTGTTATCCACCAAGGTTAGAATATGTTTGCATTATGTACTCCAGTAATAAAATTGAGGTATAATTATATGTTATATCTGCATGTACTAATTGTATGTGCAGCCAGCAAACTAATACTACAACCAAAAAAAGAAAACAGACCAACATAGTTTTTGATGGCTCAATGAGGTAATTGTATTTGCATCATTTTTACAATAATTGCATTTTCATCATTTTTACAAAATATTGAAATAATTGTCTTTGGTATGGTAGGTGTACTTCAGGTACAATATCAAATCAACCTGAACCATTAGCTATCATAGCACCTATAAATCCTGTAGACCCACCTGCCAAAACAAACAAGAAGACTACCAAGAAGAGGAAGGATAATGTCACACCTCAGGCTCAAACCAAGGATAAGGGCAAATGCAAAAACATTCCTGTGTCACCGGACAGTCCAGCGATGGGAACAAGAAGCAAGAGGAAGCTTGTGATATATATTAAGAAATGCATTTCAATATTTTCTAACAATGAAGCATGTTTATTTTGGTACTAAAATGGTGTAATGAATCTTTTGTACTTGTCACATGTTGCTTTTGGTACTGTAATGAAGCTTTTGTAGAATATGCATTGGGAGTAGTTTTATTTCTAAAGAATTATTTAGAGAAGACTATTAAACTTGAAGTTAATTGATATGTTGTGTATGCTTTTGGATAACATGCACCGGGTGTACTTTTGTATTTAATTCTTCTTTTGATGGTTAATTTACATGGTGAGTATTGTCTTGTATTATGAATATGATGTCTAGGAGGATCTTTTTTGCAAGTACATCTCTTATAAAATTATTTTCAAGCAATCCTCAGAAAGTTTGGGTTTAGGTTGTTCTGTACATTAGTTGTCTTCGGGTTGTTTTGTACATTTTGTCTTCAGAAAATTGTTTTTTTGCATTGCCTGGAATAGATCACTTGTTTGGGTACGTAGATACATCGTGTGTTGATAGATGTTGTGGGCAGTTTGGGTAGAATTAACGTTGAGAGTAATGAAGACTCACGGCAGTGGCAAAATGAGACACAGAAAAATTAAATAATGGCATATGTGGGAATGACAAATTTTTAATGGCATATATGGGAATAGGTGAACTTTAAATGGCATATATGGAATTTTCTCTACGAAGAATGATCCAGACGAGCCTTATCCTTGTAGAGACATCCAGTCACGATGGTGTATGCATCATTTAGGTGCAAATTTCTACCATCACTTCGTGAATAATAAAGAATTGGCAAATCTGTTCAAGAGACCGTGTGCTCAAATTCAAGAGAGAAAGTTTAAGGATTTGTGGATGAAACTTAATGTGTTGACTTCAAAGTACAAGCATGAGAAGGCCGAAAGACAACAGTCTGGAACTAATGTCAAGCCTAAGTTTGAGCCACTATGTTCACTGCCCACTAATGATAAGTGGACAATCCGCGAACGGATGAGGACCAAAGTTCATTGCTTTTTAGATTGGATAAAATTTGAGAGTAGAGAACAGTGGTTCCTATTATATGACACACACGGCGTAACGTATGACATCATGAATACAAACCATGCGGAGGTGTACAATTGGGTGATGCGCGGTATGCGATGCTTGCCTTTGGTTGGTATTATGGAGGGCATAATCCATGGAACCACCTGGTACTTCATCGACCACCATACTGATGCTTCGGTGGTGCACAAGGATGAGCACTATCTATACTGTAAAAAGATTACGAAGTACCTAACAGAGAAAAGTAAGAAGGCGACACAACATCATACAATCAAGACAAGTTCCTAGGAGCTTCGTTTTGAGATAACATGTTGGGACAAAGGTAGATGAGGAACAAATCAATAAATTATTGTCCATGAGTGCACTGTTACAGACATTTGTCAGTGTAGCTATAACAAACCATCACTATACCATAGACCATGCAGTCATATCATCACAGCATGCACCACATTTAATATGCATACCGAAACATATTTGTTCGATTACTTCAGCAAAGACAAAGTTCTAGAGACTTGGAGTAGTGGACTCTACGAGTATGGAGTTGTGAGCTCATTCACACCTACTCCTCCAAATGGCAAACATCATTGGGTTCTGGATTTTCAACGTGTCAACTCAAAGGTGGGCAGAAGGAACACACGACGTATTAGAAATGACATGGATGAATCTCAAGTAGGGTGTATTGTACACATGTGATTTTCATATTATTGTATATTGTCACTAATAATTTGTTACTTGTACAATGCCATATGAACATTAGTCCTAGTCCGTCGACACCGCATATCAGAGTCTGTCGGCATCGATTGACACCATTGCCGATTACCAGCAAGACGCAGTAGGATTGCTCGATTGAGTGTCTGACTTCACCGAGATCTTCGGGCCTTTGCAGCTTCATGGAGCACCACCACCCACTCATCCTAATGAGACGTAGCCCACTAGACCTACTAGGGTGTGTCGTTCGATAGATAGGCTTACATTTTTAGAGCTACCACTGAGATGCACTAGGGGTAGGTGTCATGGTTAGGTCTACACCATGTGGTTCGACGATTTGTATAAAATAGTTTACTACTGTATGTTCGTGGTCATCATGCAGTTATTATGATTATACACTGTTGGACCGAAACATGCGACTAGAGGGGAGGGGTGAATGGGAGCTTTTAAAATTCTCTTCTACTGAACAGACTTCGAACACACCCTTCGAAGTGTCTGGTTTGGAGTTATTAAACACACTCCGAACACAGGCTTCACATGGGGTAAAAGTTCGAAATTCCAAAGACTTAGCTCGCACTCAGAAACCCAAAAACACACTGAACTCGGTACAGATTGTGCAGGCTCTGCACACCGAGGTGCCTTCGATCAGGCTTCACACAACTGTACTTCACACAAGTATGTTTCCCTCAGAGAGCTTCAAACAGATACTTCGCACTAGTAACAGGTACTAGGCTTCACACTTCAGAGTGCTCTAAACAGGAGCAAGCAAACTGACCGCAAGGAGGACTTCGGCTACGAGAAGAAAACAGGATTCGAATGCACACTTCACAAAGTGCTTTGCTAGTAATCAGTGAGGACTAACCTCTGATTTACACAGAGCAAACATACACCAAAATCACACAGAAATCGCACACATGAGAGACAAAACTCTTCGTCGAGAAGAACACAGAGTAAGAACTCTAGTTTGCACAGAATGAAATGAAATGCAGAAAACTCAACTCAGACAGTGAGTATAACACAGATACAAGTTTATGCAATTAATGAAAAACAAAATAGAAATTTCATTGCAAGAACAAGGAACGCAAAACTCACAGATCCAGAGAACACTTCATGGTGGCTGGCCAAAGTTATAGGGAATACATAAGGTTCTAAAAATGGAGTACACAATGTTCATCTAGACTTTAGCCGGCCTCTCCTTTTAAAGGCATTACTCTGACATGCGAATACACTACAATACCTCTAGGGTTTACAACGTTTTTTTCTCTAGCAGACATGGGGGTACAGTTGGTAGTCTACTTTATTGGAAGCTCTTTTTGTTATCTTCACAAAGCAGAGAGTATGAGCTTTTACAGAGTAGACACAATCAGCTTTTGTAAAGTGAAATATTTCAGAGCCTACTTTGCACACGAAGTGTGCAAAGGCTTCGGTGGCAGGCTTCGAACCTGAAGGCCTTCGCTCCACCGAAATCAGTCTTTGATACATTGATAGTTTTGAGCCGAAGCCGTCAAAGCCCTTGAGTATTCGCGCCATCACCTCCAGATTGGACCACCACGGCTTCGAAGCTACTCCAAGCTCGAACTCCGCTCGTCCATGTACTAAAGCCATGCATGGCCGAAGTACACCAAGTCATCCACACTCCGAAGCCCCACCTTCAAAGTACCTCCACCACCTTCCGAAGTCCCTCCTTCGTCCAAGGCCTTCACATGAGGCACTTCCATAAGAACTCCTTCGTAGTGTATTCGCCCAGGGCACACTCCCAAAGAGCCTTACCCAGACCATGCCTTCGATGCACCTCAACTTCTGAGACCTTCGTACGGTGACCCTTCGATCGCCTCCGTCGGGAGCACACTTCGAAAAGCCTTGCCTCATTGTAGAGGACTTTGTCTCAGGGTACATTCAGCTAGAGCCGCGCTCCGCACTTTCTGCCTTCGCCTAGTGCATCTCGACCTGAGGACCGACCTTGACTCCACGCAGCCTCCGTGACCAAGCTCCTCGCTCGCCTGACATCAAGCTCCCTACTTGACCTAGGTTCACCTGCTGCAAACTGTCCCATCACCTCCGAAGTCACATGCACACCACCAACAAGTAAACAAGTGTATCCGATACCCCGGAGACCTCTCTGGGTAAACACCCTCCGATACATACTCCGATGTACTGCCCAAAATACTGAACCCTTCGGTACATTCTCCGAAATGTATTCTATCGGACCCCTCCGACAGACATACTCCGCTACACACTTTTGCAGCCATCAACACCGAACCCTTTTGTGAAACACTTTCGAACCCCTTCAGAGGGACCCCTTCTTTCTAGAAGGAAACTTGTCAATCACTCATCACAAACTTGAAACCAAGGAACATCTCAACTTGGTTTCTCAATCTCCCCCTTGATGAGTGCATTGATAGCCAAATTCAATATCAAGAAAATTTGAAATATTTAGCACACAAGTGACCATAAAAACTCAGACAAGAGCCAAATCATGTCACTTGATAAAAGAACTTCCCCCCTCTCAAATAAAGAGCCCCTTTGGCAAAACCTCCCCTTTGGCAATGCATACAAGCACGTTTCTTTCCCTTCGACAGCAAAAACTCCCCCTGAATTGCAAACATTCTCCCTCTTTGGCAATGCAAGAGTAAAGGAGCAATAAATGATGCAGAGAGAGGTATGAGGGTGAGTGCATATGAAAGCTTCTGAAACATGATTAGCAACAATTACAGTACAAAACAAGCATTTGCTTGAATAGTGTCTAAAAGTACCACATGATAAGCTCATATGAATCATATCCAATGAAAAGCAAGAGCAAGCATTTTCAGATTTTAGCAAATAAAAGCATCACCACTCAGACTAGCATACTAGACAAGGTAATGCATGGAATGCATAAGCTAGCAAATACTACCCAGACATGCATAGTCAAATAACATGGAGCTTCAGCAAACTTGTGATTATGCAATATTTTCAATATTTTTATCCTTTTTGTTTTTTATTTTTGTGCCAAGGGTTATTTTCTTGTCAACCTTATGCTAATCAACCAAGCCAAGTCTAGATCAAGCAAAGATCATTAGAAGCTTAAAACATTGGTCTTGGCATACACTGTAGTGTCCTAGTTCATACCAAAGTGCTATGGTACGTAGTCTAGAACAAGGCAGTGCGACACAACAAACGCACCTGGATCTTTTCAATGTCAGCACAAAAGACATGGATATCAATTTCATGATTTTTATCAATTTCCGTACAATATTTCCATGTAAAGCATTAGAATGTTCAAGTTGCATGTTTGCATCCAAGTGTAAAGGACTTAGCTACCATACATGTAAAAGATAGCAAAAGCACTCAGCCTACTCATGTTAGTTACCAGACTAAGCAGTGATCATATTTTAATTTTTAGAAATAAAAGCCATGCTCATGATAGATATCAGACATATTCAACAAAGCAAAATCATCATGATTAAAGAAAATCATTCAAATGCATATCCATGCAAGTACAAGTAAAAGCAGTTAATCATATAACAAAAGCAAGATGCCATAGGGATGACAAACAGCAAGCTCTCCTCTAAAAGATGCAAATCGAGAAGCATCAAGAGGCTTGGTAAAAATATCTGCAACCTGGTTATGGGTTGAAGTTCAATATCACCCTTCTCATTGTGATCTTTGAGAAAATGATATCTTACATCAATGTGTTTGGTTCTGAAATGCTGAACCGGGTTGTTAGCAATACAAATCGCACTTGTTTTATCACAAAAAGTGGAACACTTTTATAATCTAACCCAAAATCCCACAAAGTGGATACCATCCACAAAATCTATGAGCAACAGCTAGCTGTGGTAACATATTCAGCCTCGGTTGTAGATTACGCAACACTATACTATTTGCGGGAAGACCAACAAACCAGCGAAGTATCTAGAAAATGACAAGTACCGGAGGTACTTTTCCTATCAATTCTACACCCAGCAAAATCTGCATCTGAATAACCATGAAGGCACAAAGAAGATGATGCGGAATACCAAATGCCAAATTCGAAGGTATGTTTGAGATACCTACATATGCACTTTACCGCTTGGCGGTGCGAAGCCCTTGGTGAAGCCTGAAAACGAGCACACAGATACACAACGAAGTGTATGTCTGACCTCGTAGCAGTCAAGTAGAGGAGGGAGACGATCATGCTTTGGAACTCCTTCTGATCTACGGCTTCTCCATCCTCGTCGGGATCCAATGCTACCGAAGTAGCCATCGGAGTGGAAAGGGGCTTCACATCAACCATGTCAAACTTCTTGAGCAGGTCCTTGGTGTACTTTGTCTAATAAACGAAGGTACCTTATTTGCTTTGCTTGATTTGCAAACCAAGGAAAAACGTGAGTTCACCCATCATGGACATCTCGAACTCCCTACTCATGGTATCTGCAAACTCGGCAACCAAATCATGAGAAGAGCCACCAAAGATGATATCGTCAACATAAATCTAAACTAGGAGGAAATCTTTTCCATGCTTGAGAGTAAAAATGGTTTTATCAACTGATCCCATCAAATACCCTCACTCAAGCAGAAATGACTTAAGTCTATCATACCATGCCCGAGGGGCCTGCTTGAGTCCATAAAGATCTTTATGAAGTTTAAAGACTCTATGGGAGTATTTAGGGTTTTCAAATCCAGAGGTTGTTTTACAAAAACATCTTCATCTATAAAGCCATTAAGAAAAGCACTTTTGACATCCATTTGATAAAGTTTGAAACCACGAGATGCAAAACATGCAAGCATAATCCTAATGGCCTCTAGACGAGCAACAGGAGCAAAAGTTCAGCAAAATCAATCCCTTCAAATTGTGAAAAACCCTGAGCTATAAGTCTAGCTTTGTTTCTAACCACAGACCCATGCTCCCCTTGTTTGTTTTTGAAAATATGTTTTGTTCCAATAAAATAAACATTAGGAGTGAGATCTACATGAGTCCTTACTTGGTTTCTCTCAAAAATTTCAAGTTCTTCATGCATGTCATTGATCCAACTAGAATTGGATAAAGCATGACTCATATCTAAGGGCTCAAAAGAAGCCAAAAATGCAGCATCAATGAAATGAGCGTGAGAACGTGTTACCCTTTGATCAAGCTCACCAATGATCTGCTCAGGAGGGTGCATCCTTTGGATGTGGTGTGGAGCCTCGCGGTAGGATGCAGCCTCCCCCTTAACTCGTGCCGGTGAGTGGTCAAAGATGACCGACGTTGAGGTAGTAGCTTCGGGGCCTCTTGCTGAAGTGGTCGAAGCGGGGTCGGTTTCGGGGGTCAATGTCGAGGGTAGTAGTGGATCATCCTCGAAGTCTTTGGGATCTTTGTCTTCAAAGATAGTTTGTTCCATATCGTGTTCATTTGCTTGTTCAAAAGAAGAGCTAACATAGGGGTTGATTCATCAAAAGTCACATCACATGACTCGATGACAGTGTTAGTTTCCAAATTGAAATCATGATAAGAATGACCATTGGTAGTGTAACCCAAAAAGATCTTGTCTGAGGAACGTGACTTAAATTTGTCCAAATTTCCAGATTTTAGGATAAAACATCGACAACCAAATACTCGAAGATGAGTAACTTTGGGCTGTCTCCCAAAACGCAGCTCATAAGAAGTCAAGTTCAAAATTGAGCGCAAGAAAATTCGGTTTGAGATGTAACAAGCGGTGTTCAAGGCCTCAGCCCAAAACTTTCTAGCAGTCCTGTGCTCATCGAGCATCGTCCTAGCCATCTCAACCAAGGTGCGGTTCTTTCTCTCAACAACACTATTTTGTTGAGGAACCCGTGGAGCAGAGAATTGATGTTCTATGCCATGCTCCATGCAAAAGTCAACAAAGAGACTATTTTTGAACTCGGTGCCAGTATCACTCCGAATGAATTTCAATGTGTTGATAGCAAAAAATGGCATTAAATGGTCAATATTGTCAAAATACCAATTTTGGTAATTTGGGCCAAAATACACATGTCCTGGATCGGGCCGAAGCCCTATAGGGCCGAAAGCCCATTGAGCTCTGGGCTTCGAAAGCCTTTCTAGCAGGACTGTTAGCTTCGGCCCGAAGGCCTTCAGAGGCCTGCCTCACCGAAGCTTCGGCCCAAGGAGCAGGCTTCGGCGGGCCCTGCCGAAGGCCCACTTCGAGCTGATAGAGTATGAGTCTGATTCTACATAATTTTATCCTTACGCGTGATTAGGCCAAATCTTAACAGATTAATATTATAGATTAGAAGACTATCCCCTATAAATATAGGGGTGATGCCGATTCATTAAAACTCTACAACACAAATCAATCACAAAGCCCTAACTTTGAACCGTACCTTTACTTTTATTTTCCTTTCTGCAACCTTCGTGGGTTTGTCTGAAATCCCTCCACCGGCCACATCGAAACTGTGGTAAGACTTGCTACTTCGCTCGTGAAGTACCCATTAATGTACGTAACAAATTGATATCACCTTGTTACTTTGCTTGTGAAGTATCCATTAATCTATGTAACAGATTACTACCTTCATTCTTCAAGTGCAACACTTAGCAGATTCGGTCCCTAGGCCGAATTGGCACTTGATCTCCATCCTATTGCAGGTTTTCACGTTTGGAGCCACTTCGCCGGAGGTGTTCGAAGCCAGGAGGCTGGTTTCAGAGGCTGCTAGAACACCCTTCGGCGGGAACACTGCTTCGACTACCCGTGCTAGACAATCACGCTGTTGTCGGTTTGACCGAGTCCCACGCTAGCATGCTCCGCATCAGGCTTCGTCAAGACAGGCTTCACCACGTTTGCACCCCGCGCCAGACAATGTCACGCCATTGCATCGCGTTGGATCATTTTTGTCATGTCAGAGACTTCGCGCCGAACCCCGCTGTTCGGAGGTGATTGTCGCGTCAAGATCTGTCCGGAGCCTGCCTTCGACCAGATCAGTTCGAACGCCAAAGACCACCTTTGGAAAGACCCTTCGCATCAGACGCCGAAGGTACCCTTCGGCGGTACCCTTCGCACGATACACTTCGAATTAGTCAGGCTCCGTTCAGTTTGCTGATTTATTCTATTTAACATATTTCTTTTCGGCTAATTGGATTATTTTTGTGTGATCTGATTACCTGGTGACTCTACCCCCTTGACACTATTAAGGGTAGTCGCAACGCGACGTCGGTGTTGTGTTACGCTTAGGCTTATCCCTAAGTATACGCACACTTTTGGATCAACGAACTGACCCAAGTGCGGGGGCACGTTTTCGTGTCAACACACTTTTTGGCGACTCCGCTGGGGAGGGCTATGCCAACATGATGGGTACATCTACATCGGCCACCGGTACATCTACAACGACTACTATGTCTACATCGCCGATGGATCCCATGGGAAGTGCAGATATCGACAACCGCAACAACATGATGCCTACCCTAGAAGATATTCCCGTAGAAGACCGAGCAGAGATCGAGGCAAAGATGAAGGCACTCCAAGACCTCATGCTTGGGAGCTATGTCAAGACATGCGCGGTCTTCATCAAGCGTGACGTCAACGTCCCCGACCTCACTCGGACCTAGGTAACACCAGTATCACCTCAGTTATCTTCTTTAGAAATTGAGCAAAAAATAGCCGCATCAGTAGATAAAGTTGTTAGCGCTTCGCTGGCCAACCGTCTAGATTTGGCAGTTAGCTCCCAGGTAGAGGCGACACTTAGAAGGTTTGGCTTTACCGAGGCCGTACCTTTAGCTCCGATTGCTAGTGTACCTCTAATAAATCACATCTACAGCAGGACTGATGGTAGTACCGGCAAAGCCATTACGACTCCGGCCTCAATATCTATGGCCGAGACCAGTCACCATGCTTACGTCCTAGACTAGCACCGCATACCATGCGCCGCCTCCACCTACACCAGCGCAAGTTTTTCCCACACTGCCCGCGCCACATGTAGAAGTGCATAGGCCCGAACACATCATACATCCCAAGCTAGCGCATGAGGAAGAACCCCGTGGCCGACACGCCGACATACCACCGCATGTCATGCCTCCACATGAGAGACACGTGCAGACAATAGGCCAGGATGACATTGAGAAGCGGATCCGCACACTGTTCAGGGAGTGCACCGGTTTCATCCCTAGGGGTCGAGCTAGGGTTTACTGGAAGCCGTACCCCGACAATTTTGACACGATACCTTACCCTCGAGGCTAAAGAGTCCTTGAATTCACCAAGTTCAATGGTGAGGGTAACAAAACCACACTAGAGCATGTCAGTCAGTTTTTGAGCATAATGTGGGGAAGCTAGTGGGTCGGACGATTTAAATCTTAGACTATTTTCTCTTTCACTGTCCGGCACCGCTTTCACTTGGTTCTCGGCACTCCCGCCGAACTCTATACAAACGTGGGCTGAATTAGAACAAAAATTCCATGACTACTTTTACACAGGTAAAATAGAACTTATGCTTTCACACTTGACATCACTTAGATAGAAATCTAGCGAGAGTGTCTCTGAGTATATCAATCATTTTTGGGATACCAGAAATTGGTGTTTTAGTCTTAATATTTCGGAAAGGGATTTGGCAGATCTAGCTTTCAGTGGTTTGCGCTCTGAAATTAAGGAGAGACTAGACAACCAACACTTTTTAGAAGTTAGCCAAGTCTTACAGCAGACTCTTGTCTAGGAAGGTTGAGCCAAGGATAAATAGTTTATTAAGGCATTTAACAAGCCTAGGGCTGAAGTCCACATCATGGAGCACTCCGACGAGAAAGAATCAAAGGGGGAAGAAGATTCAGCTGACATGTACACGACCGAATGGGTTTGGAACGCTAAGAGCAAACTTGTTACTTGCTCTGATTTACGACCATCTCCTACCAAGAATCGGCCTAGCAAAGTCAAATACTCGTTTGATATAACTAAGTGTGATAAAATATTTGATTTCCTCTTGAAGTACTAGCTTCTCAGATTGCCTAAAGGTCAAGTCATTCCATGTGCAGATGAGCTAAATAAACACCCATACTGTAAGTAGCATGATTCGCATTCACATTATACAAACGACTGTAATGTTTTTCGTCAACAGGTTCAGTCAGCCATAGAGGAAGGACGATTGAAAATAGACCCCAGTCCAAAGATGAAGCTGGACAAAGAACCCTTTCCCATGAACACCATCGACCTCGATGAAAAGAAGGTGCTGGTTAGGCCTTAGCAGGTCGAGCGGACTAAAGGAAAAGCGGTCATTGTTGGAGAATCTTGTACACGCCCACTCGTACCTAAGAACTCTGAAGTAGGAGTGTGGAAACGGAATGTCAACACATCTCCTTCGCAAGAAGCTGAAGGTGACATATCAGATGCTGTTGAACAAGCACCAAAGAAAAGCTAAGGAAGCGGGCCCCCGCACAAAAAGGTTAAGTCAACTGAAGGGGCCGAAATAGTCAGAGGGTGGCTTCAGACCACAGTGGCCGAACCCTCCGCACGATGACTTCGGGCCATGGTGGCCGAAAACTCCCTACGGTGGCTACAGAACCCTGTGGCCGAACCCTTCGTACAATGGCTTCAGACCCTAGTGGTCGAACCCTATGCAGAACGAGTTCAGACCCCAATGACCGAACCGAGCTCCGCTCTGGACGAACCATCCCGTGTGAGGCTCCGGCCCACAATGGCCAACCATACCTATGACCTAGCAGGACCCTTCGCTAGTATGGTCCGAGGTCCTGTCGACCTGGCCGAACCCCCCTTCGAGTAATGGGTTCGGCTCACAATAGGCAAAGCCATTGGAGCCACCGATGCCTCCGCCATACAATTGGGCGGGGACCTCGTGGGCTCCATACACATCACAATCAGATCACCCTCCACAATTTAACACTGTCCTTTGTTTTCCTTTGGAGTATTATAACTAGCAGGGACAAACAGACGCGACGAAAGGAGATATCGTCCACAGACTGTACATAATACCTCCAAATCGACTCACACGGGATGGAGCTAGGGGAGATGAACGTGAAGAGGCAAAGGATAGGGAGTCCAAAGCCATCACAGTCAGAGTAGGGTCTCAAGAAGTCCCAATCTCAAAGGCCTCCTCGCTGAAGCCCGATAGAGGTAAGTCCCCTAATCCAGCCGAACCCAGCGCTAGAACCTAGTCCAATCGGCCAAACAAGGCTGATCCGATTGGTAGGGTCTGCAGCGAAGGGCCCTGCGATTGTGAAATACGTGAGGCCGGCCTGGAACCAAGGTGGTGGCACCTGGTACCAAGCCGCAACCATCTTGAGCACCTCTAGGTATGTCCAAATCACAGAAAAGACACCTACAACGCCTACGAGCGCAAGAGATGCACGAGAGAAAGGCCGAGGAAGAATGAGACACCATCTTTGAGGAGATCCGCCCCCGGCCGACTGCAAGATAGGTATGGAGGATTAAACTGGTTAAGATAACCAACCCGGCTCCTTGTCCAAGCGACGACAACATGCTCGACGATGACTACTCACCCGTCTCTGAGAGATGCGCACCTCAGGCAACAACGTCGTCATGCTGCCCAACGAGTTCACCCTACAATAGGATGAGGCCGAGGTCAGTCAGTTGAACCTCGGCCCGCACAACGCTATTTTTGCAAAACCCGAGGATACAACTCGACATCTAAGGCCTTTCTACGTCAGGGGTCACATTGATGGGAAGCCGATTTCCAAGATGCTTGTTGATGGTGGCGCCACTATTAACCTAATGCCTTACTCGCTATTGAAGAAACTTGGCAGGGATGAGGAGGACTTGAAGAAGACTAACCTGATGCTCAACGGCTACAACGACGATGTTGGCGTAAAAGATTACGCTAACATGTTTCTGTAGAAAAGAAACTAACAAACGAAGTGTTTGCGAAGCAAACTGTTCTAAGCCTCCGAAAGGATAATAACTTAGAATAGTTCGGAAGTATGTATTGATTCACTTGTAATCGGTCCTCATTACAGGGTAAAATGGGGGGTATTTATAGGCTTAAACATTAAGGAAAAGACCTATTTACCCCTCTATTACAACCGACATTGAGGAAACTATTCGGTTTCCTTAATAGGGCTAAAATGGTAAAAGACTAATCTAATAGGATAGAAGATAAGTCTTCCATCTTAGCTGGCAGAAAAGATCTTGAAGGACTTTGGTTCGAAGACATACTTCGAACCAATGCCTGCCTTCGGGCTTCGAACCAGGTTCCATGCACCTTCGAAGATGGCCTTCGGACAATCTTCGAACTGGTTGGCTGTCTTCATGCTGCTTTGGCAATAACCCTGAAGATGAGATATTTTCCCCCAACAGTAGCCCCTCGAATACGCTTCTCCGTTCGGCCTGTAACGTTAGGAGAGCAGTATACGGAAAGAAAAGATAACCAATCATAGGGGTTATTGATTTTTGTTTTATCTTCGAAATACATGAAGATATGAACTTCGAATCAGTCATAAGGTAATTGCTTTTCGAACTATCTTAGAACTGATTCAGGAAGTTCGAAAGTCTTTTTAGACTTAGAAAATATAGCCGTTAGTTTCTGTTTCTAACGGAGTTATACGGAGCATTATTTTCGGAGGAAAATAACAGGCGGGAATGCGAAAGGGCAGAGCCCAAACGGTAACAAACGGAAAGTTAGACTATAAATAAAGAACTCCAGAACTTACTTGATTACCTTTTCACTGCTTGCTCCCAGTCAAAAGTCTTTTGAGCCCTTTGAGTTCTTGAGCCCTAGTCTTCAAGTTCTTGAGCCCTAGTCTCCACTCTCTCAAATCGATCCAGCAATTGCGATGGCGAAGACCAAAGGCTCTGCACCTCCTTCGACCTTGGCTCATCAACAAGCGGCTGCGGCGGCGGCAGCAATGGCGGCGACGCCTCCGATGCAGGCGACAACTTCCATGGCGGCAAAGGGAAAAAATCCCCAAATCCCCGATGTCCAAGGTCTGTGCCCACCCTCAACCAAGTACTTGGATCAATCCTTTGAGTTAGGGCCGTCTACCTGCAAGAAAGAGTCTTTGGCAATCACAGCGGGGGGAAATATTAGTAATGGGGTTATGATTCGGAAGCCGGGCAAAGAATCAATTCCATCACCGAGACCCGGAGAAGTTGTAGTGTTCGAAGCTTTTTTCGAAGCGGGCTTGGGCCTCCCAGCTGTGGATTTTTTAGCCGAAGTACTTGACTTGTTTCACGTAACCCTCCCCCAGTTGTCTCCGAATGCTGTAGCTAGACTGGCTATCTTCGAATGGGCACTAAGAGCCGAAGGTTGTGAGGGGAGGGCTGAAATCTTCGCTGCGCTGCATAGAGCGACTTGTCAACCAAAGACCTTCGTAGGCTCCGGAGGTGAGAAGGTGGTAGTTTCCTTCGGAAGCATCAATTTTAGGCTTCGTGATGAATATGCCCTGCAATTCCCTGCTAAGGCCATCAATGCCAGATGGTACACCGATTGGGTTCTGAGGTGGTTTTATGCTGAAGTTGGAGTGAATAGCCCTTGGCCGGTCCCCTCAAGGAAATTCAGTTTCGGAAAGAAGCCTTAGTGCAACCCGACGAAGGCCAACTCGAAGCTCGCCTCAACTTGCTTCAGAAAATCAGCCGAAGGTTGAGCATGCGGGACTTAGCCGAAGAGTTCCTCGGACTTCAAATTCCTCCGCTGATGGCCAACTGGCCTATTGCCTTCGAGGATGACTCAGAAGGCGGTCTTCGCAAGATAAGCTATACTTCGAGCCCTGCAGGTAACTTCGAAACCAATACGCATAGTACATATTTACTTCGAAGAAAGATTAACTTGAATTATTTTTTAGCTTCTTCAGCCCCTATTACTTCAGAGCAAATTGTAAGGGCTTCGGAAAAGATTTTGGGTACTCCAACTTCGTCAGAAAAAGAATGGCGAATCAAATTAGTAGGAAGTTGGGAGCGTTTTAACAGAGTATGGGGAATGCTGGAGTTGACTCCACCCCCTCTGACGGACTGGGTGCCTCAGGAGAAAGGCCCCAAGAAAAGAGTAGCTGAAGCCGGAGCTTCAGGCTCAGCAAAGACTCCTGTGAAGAAGGTGGCTCGAAAACCTAAGAATCTCGCACCTTTGGATCCTGCTCCTTCAAGCTCAAGAACCTCACTTTCTGGTTCTAAAGAGGATGAAGGTATTTTATTAGTAAAATTAATTGATGAAGATGCAACTCAACGAAGTATTCACATTGAAGATACTGCAGGTATTCCGGAGCCGCAAGCCAACATCGAAGAAGTAAGAGCTCCGGATACCCAGGGAGAACAATTCGGAGCCCCTATGGTTGTAGATGAGGCCGAAGTGCCTGCGAACATACCGGAGTCTGGAGATAATGCTGATCAACCAATGACTTCGGTAGTTCAGGAAGATACTACTCAGGCTGGAGTTCCTGTGGATGAAAGTGGAGTCGAAGTCACTATGACTTCGATTCTCGAAGAAGTAACAAGGACTCTTCAGGACGATGCTCCTGCAATCCAAGATTTAACGGCTGATTCGGATGAGGACTATACTTTTGATCCTCCGATCAGTCCGGTGCTCGATATTCCAGAGAATATCGAAGGTAAATTTTGCTTAATTCTTTATCAATTTTTGCAAAATCATACAATGTGTAATATTTTTGTTTTTTCAGAGCCTCCTGTTGTCGAAGTATCCCTCGAAGATACAATTCAAAGACCTTCGACAACTTCGGAGCCACAACCAGGGGTTACTTTACCGGGACCTGGAAGAGGAAAAAGACACATAGAGCCTCTCCCAGCTCAAGGATCGACTTCATCTGGGTCAACAGATGAAAGCGAATCAACTGAGGGGGGGCCATCTTCAGAAGTTCCAAGGACCTCGGAAGAACCCTCTGGACCCTCGCTAAGCAGAGCTGATCAGAAGGCTTTAGCACTGCTTCCTCTCATAACTCCATTCTTGGAGGAGAAAACCGGACTTGGGACTTTGGTTAAACCTTTGGGTGAAGCCAGTCGCAAAGTCGGGGAAACAGAGCTAGTAGCCCTTTTAAGCAGAGCAAAGGGTTCGGAGCTTAATGTTGCTGTGGAAAGAGCAGCTTATCAGGTATAAAGCATCTTCGAACCAAATAATGAATTATATATGAATAATTTCTTATTCTAGTTTTTCTTTTTTCTTAGCAAGCAGTCTTAGCCCGCGCCGCAGCTTTATCGAGCGAAAACGAAATTGCTCAACTTCGGGAAGAGAACGAGACTCTTCAAAGAAATTTTAACTTCTCCGAAGGTCGAGTAGCTCAGATGGACAATGTAATAATAGCAGAGCGGAGGGCTAGGCAAAGCTTGGAGGCTGCAAAGAAGGAGCTCGAAGCAGAAAGAATTGTGCTTCGAGCGGAGATTGAAAGACTGCGGACGGAGGATGCTGCGAAAGGCTCCGCACTTGTAAGGCTACAAGAAGAGGCTGGCCAACTCCGGACTCAAAAGAATGCTTTGACTACGGAGAATGCTAGAATCTCCGGAGTTTTAGCAGAAACGACTTCGGTCAAGGACGCACTTAATGCAGAAAAACTCAAGTCTGAGAAGGTGGCTTCGGAGGTCATCGAACAAATGTTAGGTGTTTTGGAGTACTTCGGTACTACTGGATCACTACCTTCGGATGACAATATAACTCTGCTGCGCCGGCTAAAGAGGATCCAAGGAGCAGCGAAGCAAATGAAGACGGCAGGCATACGTTATGGAGAACTCTCCGGACAAGTGTCTGCCCTTGGAATACTTCGCTACTACGAGGATTTGGGCCGAGCAATCACTCCGGGCGCAGAGGGCTCCATTATCTTCGACGACGCGAGACTTTTGAATCCTTCCGAAGGCGTAGCTACTGCTTGGCGAGCCTTCCAGACTTCGTGGAGAGCCGAAGGTCGATCTGCGATCAAGGCTTGGATTGATGAAGGCCAACGCCAAAAGCAAGTCCGGAGTCAAGCTTCGAGCAGTCAACCTCCTCCGAACCCGCAGGTTTAGGATTATTTAGGATTTTTTGATTATGTAAAGCTGATGCTTGTAAATATTTATCAATGAAAATCTTGTTTGTCATATTTTTAGGCTTTGCCTCTTATGGAAGATATCGGAGTGTTAGAGCTTAACAGCGAACTTCGCTCACTGTGGAACACCTTCGAACTTCTAAAGAGTTATAAGCGTCCTCGATTCCTTATCCCTCGAGATGACTCCGGCGTTATTGCGCCCGAAGTAATCAAAGACGTATTGTCTTATATTAAAGAGGAAGATAAAGAGATTGACGCAAACACCTCGTCTTCTGAAGACACTAATTGGTCCGAAGACGAAGGTGAAGCCCAAAATAAAAGATCTGAAGATCTTAGAAGCTGGGAGAGAAGCCCCGAGCGGCTTCGAACTTGGGCCGAGCTTCAACAAGAACAGAAGGATTTTAGAGCTTCGAAGGGGAGGAAGAGAGTTAAACGCAAAGTTCTTAGAACTTCCGATGTTGGAACTAGTCGTTCCACCCCTAGCTCTCGGGACCGAAGAGGTCTCCGATTCCTTCTTGGTATAGATACTAATTTTTCATAATGTAATCTGTAAACACATTTGTTTCAATAATGAATGCCGATTTAAAATTGTCTCCATATTTACTAGCCCCTCTTTGGGTATAAGCAACTTCGAACTGCATTCAAAGATGGTTATGCGCAAAGAAAAAACTTCGGAGTACAATTTTTTTTTTGGGGGTTCGGAGCCCCTCTGTCATTTTTAAAGATCTTTTGAAATCTTATGAAATGTCTTTGACCTTTGTAGTCAGAAGAATGGTAACTTGGTACCTTTGTTTGTTTTACGAAAGAAATCAATTAAGATAACTTCGAGGACACTTTAGTGTCTTAAGAAATTTGTCACTTTGGACTTATATGAACAAACATTCGAAGCTCATGGCTTAAATGCTGTTTTGCTTTAGCCACCTTCGGCTGTTTCTTGCAGAAATCTACCAGCCGGAGCTTGGATTTCGCAGAAATTGTAGCCACCTTCGGCTATTTTTTGCAGAAGTCTACCAGCCGGAGCTTGGACTTCGCAGAATTTGGCCACTTGGGCTCTTTTTTGCAGAAGTCTACCAGCCGGAGCTTGGACTTCGGAGAATTTGGCCACTTGGGCTCTTTTTTGCAGAAGTCTACCAGCCGGAGCTTGGACTTCGCAGAATTTGGCCACTTGGGCTCTTTTTTGCAGAAGTCTACCAGCCGGAGCTTGGACTTCGCAGAATTTGGCCACCTTCGGCTCTTTTTACGGAAGTCTGACAAGCTGCAGCTTGGACTCCGCAGATTTTGGCCACCTTCGGCTCTTTTTACGGAAGTCTACCAGCCGAAGCTTGGACTCCGTAGAATGTGGTATTGGCTCTTTTACGGATGCCTACAAGGTATCAGCTTGGGCTCCGGATGGATTTCAGCCACCACACCGGAGGCTTCGACTTTATGGGTACGAAGTCCGGAAATACAGCCCTGCTTAATAACACTTCCCTCTCGAACGACTTCTGTCCCAGCGCGTCCGCTCGGGAAACTAGGAGCGTCAAGGGGAAGGCAAGCCACAGGGTGTATGCTTTATTAATTTAGAGGTGATTACAAGCGAATTACAAGGAGCCCTTATGCGAAGTATCGCTTTAGGTGCTCCGCATGCCAAGTATGTGTTAACTCTTCACCTTCTAAATTAGCTAATTTAAATGAACCAGGGCGCCCCGAGCGGACGATTAGATATGGACCTTCCCATTTATTGCCTAACTTCCCTGGTGCTATAATGCTTCGTAGAACAAGATGACCCGGCCTTAACTCGCTGAGCTTAATCTTCGGGTCATACCAAGTCTTCGTCTGCTGATGATACTTTGATAAATTGGCTACAGCTCGAAGTCTTGTCTCTTCTGACAAATCTAACGAAGCTTGTCTTTCTTCTTCGATGTCTGGTTCGGTGCTGCGAAGTGATCCTCCTTTGAGCTCCGTTGGAGTCATAGCTTCATCTCCGAATAGTAGTCTGAACGGAGTAAAACCTGTGGACCTTGTTTGCGTAGTCCGAATGGACCACAGAATCTTTGGAAGCTCTTCGGTCCACAGTCCCTTTGATAATCCTACTATTCTTCGATTTAGCCCTGATAAGATATTTCCATTGGCTCGCTCAACTGCTCCATTTGACTGAGGATGTCTCACTGCAGCAAAACATAGTTGAATGCCTAGGTCTTCGCAAAACTTCCTGAAGGGTTCTGCGTCGAACTGTGTTCCATTGTCAACTGTGAGATATCTAGGCACTCCGAACCGGCAAATAATGTTCTTCCAGAAGAATTTCTGTACATTATTCGAAGTGATAGCTGTTAAGGGCTCTGCTTCGACCCACATAGAAAAATATTCGATAGCTACGACTGCGAACTTTAAATTTCCCTTTGCTAATGGAAAGGGACCAATTAGATCCATACCCCATCTGGCCATAGGCCATACCGGAGCAATGACTTGAAGAGCTGTTGGTGGGCGATGACTCCGTCGACCCATCCACTGGCATCCTTGACAAGTGCGGACCAAGCTCTCCGCATCAGCTGTTATTGTGGGCCAATAAAGCCCCTGGCGAAGTGTTTTTCCTGCCAGAGCTCTAGGGGCTAAATGACTTCCACAAAGGCCTTCGTGAATTTCTCGGAGAATTTCTTGGCCTTTGGCTTGAGATATACATCGGAGTAGAGGGGAACATACTCCGGCCTTGTATAATATACCGTTGATTAACTGATAGTTTCTTGCTCTGAGCTTTAATCTTGACAATTGGGGTTCTTCGGGCAAATTTGTTCCTCCTTGCAAGAGTTCTATGATTGAATCTTTCCAATCTGCACTAGGAATGCAGAGAATCTCTGCAGAAGCAACTTGTGGCACCGAAGGTATATTGAGCTCCTCATAGAAAGCTTCGTCAGGCACATCCACAGCTCCGGCAGCAGCCTTCGCTAAAATGTCTGCTTGCACGTTTTCAGCTCTTGGTATACTCCGAATGGAAATACCCTTGAAATGTGCTTCGATCTTGCGAATTTCTTCCAAGTACTTTGCAAGATGTGGATGTCGGACTTGAAAACTTTTGTCTACGTGCCCTGCTACTATCTGAGAATCTGTTTTTATAATTATTCTTGTAGCCCCTAGAGCACGTGCTTTCCGAAGTCCCAATAATATTCCTTCGTACTCCGCTATATTATTGGTAGACTTAAAGTTGAGTCTTGCGGAGTACATTGCTCTTTGTCCTGATGGTGAAATTAATACTGCCCCAATGCCTGCTCCGGATGCTTGAAAAGCACCGTCGGAGTAAATAATCCAAACTCCGTCATCTGATTTTTCCGGAGTCAACTTCGCAGGTGGAGTCCACTCTGCTACGAAGTCTGCTAGGACTTGAGATTTGATAGCTGTCCTTGCCAGGAAAGATATGCCGAAGGGTGCTAGTTCTACTGCCCACTTTCCAATCCTTCCAGTGGAATCTTTGCTTCGGAGCATATCTCCTAAAGGATATGAAGTTGGTACAATTACATTATGAGCCAAAAAATAATGCCTTAACTTCCTCGAAGCCATTATCAGAGCATAAACGAACTTTTCAAGTTCGGAGTATCTTGTCTTTGCTCCTGACAATGCTTCGGATACAAAATAGACAGGATTTTGGACCAACTTCCCATTGATATCTGCTTCTCTGACAAGGACTGCGCTGACAGCTGAGCCTGTAGCTGCAAGATACAGAAGTAGGGTTTCGTCCGCAATAGGCACCGTAAGTGTAGCAAGATTGCTGAGATAATTTTTAATGTCTTCGAAGCTTCTCTGACACTCCGGTGTCCATGCAAAATCTTCGGACCCTTTCAAAGCTTTAAAAATTGGCAAACTCCTCTCCGCAGACCTTGATAAAAACCTGCTAAGTGCGGCCAGACGTCCAGTCAGCTTTTGCACTTGCTTTAAATTCTCGGGAGGAGCCATCTTCTGCAGCGCAGTTATTTGAGTAGGGCTAGCTTCAATTCCCCTGCTTGAAACTAAGTATCCTAACAACTTTCCAGCCTTAGCTCCGAATATACATTTTTCGGGGTTAAGGCGGATCCCACATGCCCGAAGGCTATTGAATGTTTCTGCTAAGTCTAGGCTATGTTGGTGCTTTAAAGCACTCTTTATTACAATATCATCCATATAGGCCTCCACATTGCGACCTAGTTGATGACCTAGAGCCTTAGCAACTAATCTTGAAAAAGTAGCCCCGACATTTCTTAAGCCGAAGGGCATTCTTACATAGCAGAAGACTCCCGAAGGAGTTACAAAGCTCGTCTTGATTTCATCTTCGCGCTTCAACCATATTTGATGATAACCTGAATACGCGTCGAGGAAGCTTAGTAACTCCGAACCTGCAGTGGAGTCAACTAGCTGGTCAATTCGGGGCATGGGGTAGGGGTCACGTGGGCACGCTTTATTCAGAGATGTGAAATCAATGCACATGCGCCACTTTCCGGAGGACTTCTTCCTGACGAAGACTGGGTTGGCTAACCATTCTGTATGGGCCACTTCTCTGATAATCCCAGCCTTCAGCAGTTTTTCAACTTCGTCCTTAGCTAAAGCAGCTCTCTCTGCGGACATCTTCCGGAGCCCTTGTCGAACAGGCCGGGCCTTCGGGTTTACAAGCAAACTATGTTCAATAATATCCCGATCGACTCCGGTGATATCTTCGTCAGACCAAGCGAAGACATCCAAATTTTCTTCTACGACCTTTTCCAAGGAAGTTGCAACTTCGGGAGGTAAATCTTTACCAAATTGAAAAGTGTATTCTTTACCATCTTTGACAATGACCTTCGTTGCAATTTCTCCTTCGGGACTTGGTCTTGGAAATGACTTCTTCGAAGCTTCGGAGGAGGCTGAAAAAATTTCTCCATTATCTTGGACACTGTTTACTTGCCTCGGATCAAGAGGAGGACCATGACCATATTCTGCCCTCCGAGCTATGGCTTGATCTCCGAAGATTGTCAGAACTCCTGATTGTGTGGGCATCTTCATGCACAAGTAGTTGTGATGCGCCACAGCTCCGAACTGATTCAACATGCCTCGCCCAAAGATGACATTATAAGCATACGGGGCGTCCACCACATCAAAGATAACTTCTTCAGTTCGGGCTAGTAAACCTTCTCCGAAGGTTACTTCCAGGCCTATTTGGCCAAGTGCATCTAGCGGAGGTCCTGCAAAGCCTTGCAGAGGACGAGCCGCTGGGAGGAGATGCTTCCGGGAAATGCATAACTGATCGAAGGCTTGTACAAATATAATATCTGCCGAGCTACCTCCGTCAATTAGCACCCTTCGAACTTCTGTTCCTGCAATATCAGCAGTAATAACCAATGGATCTGCATGCGGGAACTTGATACCAGCTGCATCCTCCGCAGAGAAAGATATTGGAACATGAGACCACTCCGGCATTGCAGCTGCAGATGACGAAGTCCCAATGTGGCCTACTTCTCGAACGTACTCTCTTCGCTGTCTCTTGGACATGCTTCCGAGGGTACCTCCTCCGGAGATAGGGAGAACTACTCTCTTCCCTCTATCTTGCCCTTCTTCTTGCTTCGGAGGTGGCATAACATTGGCCACCGGAGGATGCCTTGCAGCATCAAGATTTTCTATCCGCGCCACAGCCTGGACCGGCTCCGAGCGCACTGCTGCTGCCGGACTTCGGTCGGTACTACCTCGACCCGAAGTTCTCTCCAAGTATTCTCCCCGAAGGGTAAGAATAGCCTTGCAGGTGTCAGTTGCATGGCTTCGATTCTCTCCATGAATACAGCAAAAAAGGGTCTGGCCCTTGCCAGCCGTTTTCCCTGGCGGCCTCCAGCCGCTGGACTTGTTCCCCGCAGATTGTGGAGCTCTTGGCGCAAACTTCTGCGGGGGTGCAATGTTTAAGACCTCAGAGCGAGGGTGCTTTTTGCCCTCTTCTTCTATCATGTTGCACTTCGGGGACTGGTTCTTGCGGCTGAGCCGAAGTCTTCACCTCTGCTTTAACTTCTGTCAACACTGTCGAAGTAGCAGTAGTCCTCCGAAGCCAACCTTCTTCTGACTTCGAGTACTCCTCGAAGTACGACATCAGCTGTGATACCGTAGTGATGCTCTTTCGATGCAATTTATCCAGAAGGCCTTTATGACTGACGCCTTCCCGAGCCGCATCAACCACTGAAGATGTAGATAGCCCCCGGAATTTGCGACTTCGTGTGAGCGAAGCGCTTGAAGTACTGTCTCAATGTTTCTCCGGGGAGCTGCTTCACTTGGAAAAGGCTCCCTGTCGACATGGGGGGCACGAAGGTGCCCTGAAAGTTACTTATGAACTTCTTCTTCAACTGTGACCATGAAGCGATTGATCCTGGTTTTAAAGACCAGAACCATCTCAACGCCACTCCTTGAAGGGCTAACGGGAAGCACTTCGCCATAGTGTCTCTGTCTCCGCCACTAGCCTCGATTGCTAGGGCATAAGAACGCGCAAACTCACTAGGATCTTCGTCTCCGGCATACTTGCAAAGCTTTGAAGCTTTGAACCTCGGATCGAAGCGAACCTTCTGAAGCTCGGGATGCAACGGAGATTCATTGTCGTAAGAGGCGTTCTCCAGGGCTTCGGGATAATCAAGATCGTCGTCTTCGTGCACTTCGGGGATAGCTGGGGTGGCTTGAGGACGAAGCCTGTTCGCAGCCTCTTGCCGCCACCTCGCTACTTCGGCTTGAAGATTGGCCATTTGAGTGGCCATGTCTCCAAGGCTATCTTCATCTCCTCCGGAAGGACCTTCCGGGTCTTGAGAGCTGGTATGATCAGTTTGAATCGGAATGGAGGGTGGCAGAGTGGCTCCGGGTGGTCGGAGTGTGGAAGGGGTTGGTGGAGAGGCTTCGTATCCTCGAGGGATAAAAGCCCCTTGCGGAGTTTGAGGTGGAGGGATAGTCGAAGACCCTCCGACTTCGACTGTGTCGAAGGGTATCTCTCCGGAGATCCGAGAGGACCTCCGAGTGGGATTGCGAGGTGCGCTCCGCTTAGGAGGCATGATGCAAGAGGTTGGTAGAGAACGAAGTTTTTTGGACTAGGTTCCCCACGGACGGCGCCAACTGTTGGCGTAAAAGATTACGCTAACAGGTTTCTGTAGAAAAGAAACTAACGAACGAAGTGTTTGCGAAGCAAACTGTTCTAAGCCTCCGAAAGGATAATAACTTAGAATAGTTCGGTAGTATGTATTGATTCACTTGTAATCGGTCCTCATTACAGGGTAAAATGGGGGGTATTTATAGGCTTAAACATTAAGGAAAAGACCTATTTACCCCTCTATTACAACCGACATTGAGGAAACTATTCGGTTTCCTTAATAGGGCTAAAATGGTAAAAGACTAATCTAATAGGATAGAAGATAAGTCTTCCATCTTAGCTGGCAGAAAAGATCTTGAAGGACTTTGGTTCGAAGACATACTTCGAACCAATGCCTGCCTTCGGGCTTCGAACCAGGTTCCATGCACCTTCGAAGATGGCCTTCGGACAATCTTCGAACTGGTTGGCTGTCTTCATGCTGCTTTGGCAATAACCCTGAAGATGAGATATTTTCCTCCAACAGACGAGAGTTCCGAGGCCAAAGGCATACTCTCCATGGAATTATAAGTAGGCAACAAGACATTGCCCACAACGTTCTTCATCGTTGACATACAAGGTAACTACAGCGTACTGCTCGGGAGTGATTGGATTCATGCAAATTTTTGTATTCCTTCTACTTTGCACCAATGCCTGATTCAGTGGGACGACGATGAAGTAGAGGTCATACCAGCAGACACTTCGGCCCAGGTAGCATTGGCCGATGTGTCCATTGACACCATCAATAACAAAGTAGAATGTTTATCAGGTAGGGATCTTTCGGATTATGACTTCGTTAGCGTGTCTAGAGGACGTTTTGTACTATTGATAGCAAAATATGGCATCAATGGCTGAGATTGTCGAAATATCAATTTTGGTGATTTGGGCCAAAAATAGACATGTTCGGGGTCAGGCCAAAGCCCTACAGGGCCGAAGGTCCATTGGGCTATGGGCTTCGAAAGCCTCTGGTCAGCCCACGGCCTTCGGCCAGGAAGCCTTCGGAGGCGAACGCCACCGAAGCTTCGGCCCGAGGAGCAAGCTTCGACGGGCCTGACCGAAGCCCACTTCGGCAGAGACAGAGTTGGATACAATTACGGCTAAGTTTTTATCTCTATCCAAGCCAAATTATAGCAGATTATATCAGAAGTTTTGCCCCTATAAACAGAGAGGCGAGGCTAGCTTAGAGGGCCCCCAACACAAATCAAACACAAAGCCCTAGCTTTAATCACATTTATTTACCTTTACTTTTCTGTACCTCTTTGTGGGTTTGCCTAGAAGCCCTCCACCGGCCGCCTCGGAACAGTGGTAATCCTTGTTACATCGCTTGTGAAGTATCCGTTAATCTACGTAATAGATTGCTATCGCCTTTTTACTTCGCCTGTGAAGTATCCGCTAATCTGTGTAACAGATTGCTACCTTCGCTACTAGTACAACACTTAGCAGAATTCAGTCCTTAGGCCGAATTAGTACTTCGAACCCTCTTTGTTGCAGGTTTTCAGGTTCGGAGCTACTTCGACGGAGGTGTTCGGAGCTGAGAGATCGGTTTCGGAGGTCGCCAGGATACCCTTCATCGAAGGTTCTGCTTCAACCGCACGCTTTGCCAGCATACTTCGTCGACAAGCTTCGCCACTCCACTCTGGATGAAGTCACGCCCGCGTGCGGCGCTCGAGTCATTATCTTGTACCTCACTGTATCAGAGACTTCACGCCGAACCCCACCGTTCGGAGGTGACTGTCGCGTCCAGATCCATTTGGAGCTCACCTTCGACCAGATCAGTTTGAACGCCGAAGGTACCCTTCAGCAGGACGCTTCGCACTAGACGCCGAAGGTATACTTCGGTGACCCCCTTCGCATTACACTCCGAAGCAGACAAGCTCCGATCAGTTTGCTGATTTATTTTGTTTAAATATATTTCTTTCAGCTAATTGGATTATTTTGTGTGATCTGATTGTCTGGCGACTCCACCCCCCCTTATCATGACTAAGGGTAGTCGGAACGCGATGTCGGTGCTGCGTCACACTTAGGCTTGTCCCTAAGTATCCGCACACTTTTGGATCATCAAACTGACCCAAGTGTGGGGGCACGTATTCGTGTCAACATGTACCAGCGTCTGTAAAGCCAGCTGGCGTAGCACGACTATTTTTAAATTAGTAGTTATGTCTATCGAAAGTAATCTGGATTGGCTAAAGTCTCGTGTAGAGCAATATCTGTCTACTAAAGATGGTATTGCCGAGGCCATCGAAGACTTTAGCGAGGTAGAAAAGTTAGGACAAGGTTTTACGTCGGCCGACCCTTTAGAATAAGTCGACATAGGCGATGGTAGCATCCCAAGGCTGACTTTTGTAAACCAACATTTACAGGCTAATGAGAAGGCCGAAGTAATAAAGTTGCTTTGGTCATACGTCGATTGTTTCACATGGGAATATAGAGGGATGCCCGGATTATGCCGCGAGCTCATGGAGCATTGGCTTCCTATTAAACCTGGATTTAGGCCTTATAAACAGCCTCCACGTCACTTCAATTCGGCCGTCTATGACTAAGTTAAGGAAGAGGTAGAATGATTACTCAAGGCTGAGTTTATTAGGCCATGCAAGTATGCCGAATGGGTCGCTAACATTGTGCCTGTAGAAAAGAAGGGGAGTGGCAAAATACGAGTTTGCATTAATTTTAGGGATCTAAACAAGGCCACTCCAAAGGACAAGTATCCTATGCCAATAGCCGACATGCTAATCAACGATGCTTTAGGACACAAGGTACTATGTTTTCTTTATGGCAATGCTGGTTACAATCAAATTTTTATTGCCGAAGAGGACGTCTACAAGACAACCTTTCGATGCCCTGGTTTTGTTGGTTTGTTCGAGTGGGTCGTTATGACTTTTGATTTGAAAAATGCTGGCACTACATATCAACGTGCTATGAACTTGATCTTTCATGACTTGCTAGGAGTTATGTTAGAAGTATACATAGATGATGTTGTAGTCAAATCGGACGCTATGGGAAATCACTTGGCTGATTTGAAAGTTTCTTTTGATAGGATGCGACAATATGGTTTGAAAATGAACCCACTCAAATGTGCTTTTAAAGTGTTGGGAGGCATGTTCTTAGGATTCATGATTCATGAAAGAGGTATAGAAATTGATCGTAAGAGGCTTGAGAAGATTAGAAACTTTGTAGCGCCGACATGCAAGAAAGATGTTCAAAAGTTGCTAGGAAAGATGAATTATTTGCGCCGCTTTATATCTAACTTGTCCGGCAAGATTAATGCCTTTGTACCTATACTCTGGCTAAGAAATAAAGCTGAGGTCACTTAGGGGGCAAGTCAGCAAAGCACCTTTGAAAATATTAAAGAGTGCTTATCGTCACCACCCGTGGTAAGAGCACCAAAAGTTGGAATTCCGTTTCGGCTGTATATCGCCGCCGAAGATAGCATGATAGGGTCTGTGCTGACCTAGGAGGTGGACGGAAGAGAGTACATCATCACATTCTTGAGCCGCCGCCTGCTGGACGCCAAAACCAGGTACGTGTTCGTGGAGCATTTATGTTTATTACTTTATTACGCATGTACTAAATTGCGTCACTATCTTCTCCCTACTACATGTATTGTCGTTTGCCAAACCGATGTTATAAAATACATGTTGCGAAAGCTGATTCTAAGTGGAAGAATCGGAAAGTGGGCTTACGCTTTGATTGAGTATGATTTGGCCTATCAACCTCTAAGAGCTATGAAAGGCCAAATTGTTGCTAATTTTATAGTTGATCACCACGTGAACGTCAATTGTGGTGACGATATTACTCTAATTGAAGTGGTACCACGGAAACTTTATTTTGATGGTTCAGCTTGCAAAAATGGCCAAGGTATTGGGGTGGTTCTCATATCACCTAGTGGAATGCACTTTGAAACTTCGACCCGTTTAGAATTTCCCTCTACTAATAACCAAGCTAAATATGAGGCTTTATTGCTAGGACTGGAGTTACTTGAATCCATAGGTGCTAAACATGTCCATGCACATGGTGATTCTCTGTTAGTAGTGCAACAAGTACCTAAAAGTGCTCAATGTTTTAATGGCTTGCTAAATAGTTACTTGGATAAATGTTTATACATAGTTGCTACTTTTGACGACTTCAAAATCTCTCACGTGTCAAGAGAAACCAATTCAATCGCAAATGATTTGGCTCAACAAGCATATGGCTATCAAGTCAAGAGAGGCAAATATTATGTACAGGAAAAGCCAATGCTTGGCTTTACTGCCGAAGCCAGAAGCTTCAAGCAGGCGCGAGGTCTGTCGGACCCTATGGGTTGGACCCCTTCGGCCACCGGAGGGTGTCACACGTTGGAGCCCTCGTGCCGGAACACTCCACCCACCAAAGGGCCTTCCAAGCCAGAGCCCCTGCGCCGAAGTCCGCTAGACAGTAGAGGTCTCCGGGAACCGGACCTCTCCGATAGGAGGCTTCGATCTAATCCGCTCCGCATAGCCGATCCAATCAGCCTTCGGTAGAAACAGGAAAGGCCCGGGGGGCACTATGAAGTTAGCAATTTAGACCTCACTCTAGGAAAGGAGTTAGCAAACCCCTCGGGTGTCTGTGAGAATGATTGGAGAATTCCAATCGTCCAGTACTTCAGAAATCCTAGTCAAAGGGTTGATCAGAAAGTTCGGCGACAAGCTTTCAAATTCGTATTGCTAGATGATGTGTTATATCGCCGAAATGTTGATGGAGTACTCTTAAAGTGTTTAGACGATGAACAGTCCAAAGTAGCTACGGGAGAAGTCCATGAAGGGTTTTGTGGCACTCATCAGTCGGGCCAAAAAAATGAGTTGGATGCTCAAAAGAGAAGGTTTCTACTGGCCAAATATGACTGAGGATTGTTTTAGATATTATAGAGGGTGTGAAGCATGTCAGAAGTTTGGTAATATTCATCTAGCACCTACTTCATTACTTAACCCTATTATCAAGCCATGGCCGTTCACAGGTTGGGGTTTAGACTTCATCGGCCAAGTTTATCCTCCTTCAAAAGGGCATCGATTCGTGTTGATGGCAACAGACTACTTCACCAAATGGACCGAAGCCGTGCCTCTCAAGAATATGACTCACAATGAGGTAATTGATTTTATCTTGAAGCACATTATACACAGATTTGGTATTCCCCAAACTCTCACAATAGATCAAGGTACTTCATTTGTTTCTAAAGAAGTGAGGGACATTGCCGAATTTTCTGGTATCAAGTTGATAAACTCTTCACCATATTATGCTCAGGCCAATTGTTAGGACAAGTCTAGTAATAAAACTGTGATTAAGCTCATTAAGAGGAAAATCGAAGAGTTCCCTAAGAGGTGGCATGAAGTGCTTTCCGAGGCGCTATGGGCTTGTAGAGTTGCGAAACACGGTGCTACCAAAGTTAGTCCATATGAGCTAGTATATGGGCAAGAGGTTGTTCTACCTATAGAAGTGGATTTTGTCTCTTTAAGAGCTCTAAAGCAAGATGGCCTGTCGGTCGATAAATATGAGACTCTTTTGAGGGACATTTTGAAAGAAGTGACCGATAAAAGGCTAAGGGATTTAGAAGCTAGATAAATAGACAAGAGGAGAGTTGCTAGAGCCTATAATAAGAAAGTCAAACCAAAATCATTTCAAGCTGGTGATTTAGTTTGGAAGACGATTTTTCCCTTAGGCACTAAGAGCCCTAAATTTGGTAAATGGTCACCTAGTTGGGAAGGCCCTTTCAAAATAACCAAAATCGCTCTAGGTAATGCATATGTGCTAGAATCTCTACAAGGAGAGAGGTTTCGAAGAGCTTTGAATGGCATGTACTTGAAAAAGTATTTCCCGAGTGTGTGGCAAACGACTTGAGAGTGTTGAAAGGCCGATATGGGAGGTATCATCCTTAGCCTGTTATGCTTTTAGTTTACTTAGTTCACTAAAAGGCAGGGAGACATGTATTGATAGAAAAAAATGGCATTAAATGGTCAATATTTTCAAAATATCAATTTTGGTAATTTGGGCCAAAATACACATGTCCTGGATCGGGCCGAAGCCCTATAGGGCTAAAGGCCCATTGAGCTCTAGGCTTCGGAAGCCTTTCCAACAGGCCTGTTAGCTTTGGCCCGAAGGCCTTCGGAGGTCTGCCTCGCCAAAACTTCGGCTCGAGGAGCAGGCTTTGGCGGGCCCTGCCGAAGGCCCACTTCGGGCTGATAGAGTTTGAGTCTGATTCTGGCTAATTTTATCCCTACGCATGATTATGTCGAATCTTAACAGATTAATCTTAGAGATTAGAAGACTAGCCCCTATAAATATAGGGGTGAGGTCGGTTCATTAAAACTCTCCAACACAAATCAATCACAAAGCCCTAGCTTTGAACCGTACCTTCACTTTTATTTACCTTTCTACAACCTTCGTGGGTTTTCCTGGAAGTCCTCCGCCGGCCACGTCGAAAATGTGGTAAGCCTTGCTTCTTCGCTTGTGAAGTAACCGTTAATATACGTAACAGATTACTATCGCCTTGTTACTTTGCCTGTGAAGTATCTGTTAATTTACGTAAAAGATTGCTACCTTCGTTCTTCTAGTGCAACACTTAGCAGATTTGGTCCCTAGGCCAAATTGGCACTTGATCCCTATCCTGTTGCAGGTTTTCACGTTCGGAGCCACTTCGCTGGAGGTGTCCGAAGCCAGGAGGCTGGTTTCAGAGGCTGCCAGAACACCCTTCGACGGGAACACTACTTCGACTACCCGTGCTGGACCGTCACGCTGTTGTCGGTTTGACCGAGTCCCGCGCGCCAGCATGCTCCGCATTAGGCTTCGTCAAGACAGGCTTCACCATGTTTGCACCCTGCGCCAGACGAAGTCACGCCTATGCGTCACGTTGGATCATTTTTGTCGTGTGAGAGACTTCACGCCAAACACGGTGTTCGGATATGATTATCGCGTCAAGATCTGTTTGGAGCCTGCCTTTGGCAAGATCATTCCGAACGCTATCAACACATACCCCCCTGCTTTTTAGTTAACTAAGTGAACTAAAAGCATAACGAGCTAAATATGATACCTTCCATATCGGCCTCTCGACACTTTCATGTAGTTTGCCACACACTCGGGAAATACTTTTTCAAGTACCTGCCATTCAAAGCTCTTCGAAACCGCTCTCCCTGTAGAGATTCTAGCACATATTCATTACCTGGAGCAATTTTGGCTATTTTGAAAGGGCCTTCCCAACTAGGTGACCACTTACCAAATTCGGGACTCTTAGTGCCTAAGGGCAAAATCGTCTTCCAAACGAAGTCACCAAATTGAAACAATTTTGGTTTAACCTTCTTATTGTAGGCTCTAGCTACTCTCCTCTTTTTTATCTCTATAGCTTATAAAGCCCATATCCTCTTATCGATCACTTCTTCTAAATTGTCTTTCAAAAGAGTTTCATATTCACCGACCGATAAGCCATCTTGCTTTAGAACTCTTAAAGAGCCAAGATCCACTTCTATAGGTAGAACGACCTCTTGCCCATATACTAGCTCATATGTACTAATGTTGGTAGCACCGTGCTTTGCAACTCTATAAGCCCATAGCGCCTCGAAAAGCACTTCATGCCACCTCCAAGGGAACTCTTTGATTTTTCTCTTTATGAGCTTAATCACAGTTTTATTACTAGACTTGGTCTGACCATTGGCCTGAGCATAATATGGTGAAGAGTTTATCAACTTGATACCATAAAATTTAGCAAAGTACCTCACTTATTTAGAAAGAAATGAAGTACCTTGATCTGTAGTGAGAGTTTGGGGAATACCGAATCTGTGTATAATGTGCTTCAAGATAAAATCAGTTACCTCATTGTGAGTCATATTCTTGAGAGGCACGGCTTCGGACCATTAGGTGAAGTAGTCTGTTGCCATCAACACAAATCGATGCCCTTTTGGAGGATAAATTTGGCCGATGAAGTCTAAACCCCAACCTCGGAACGGCCATGACTTGATAATAGGGTTAAGTGATGAAGGAGGAGCTAGCTGAATATTACCAAACTTCTGACACGCTTCACACTCTCTATAATATCTAAAACAATCTTCAGTCATAGTCGGCTAGTAGAAACCTGCTCTTTTGAGCATCCAACTCATTTTCTGGGCCGACTGATGAGTGCCACAAAGCTCTTCATGGACTTCTCCCATAGCTACTTTGGATTGTTCATCATCTAAACACTTTAAAAGTACTCCATTAATAGTTCGGTGATACAGTACATCATCTAGCAACACAAATTTAAACGCTTGCCGCCAAACTTTTTGATCAACCATTTGTCTAGGATTTTTTAAATATTGGACGATTGGGATTCTCTATGCCACTTCTAGAGCTCAGAAGTAGAATGTGCAGCTAAGTAGTGAGAAGAACTAGAAGACTCAGAAAATCAGCTCCAAAAACTCTTCTTACTCTAAGGATCTTGCAAACCAAAGCGCCATCCGAACTAAGCACTTGCGAAGTATTGCGTTGAAAACGCAATTCGAAGCCCTCATCAAGCAATTGAGATACAGAAAGCAAATTGTATCCTAAATTTTCAACCAAAGCAACGTCTTTGAGGGTGAAGTTTGCATTGATTCTTACCACACCCTACCCTTCACTCTACTCCTTCGGTTGTTCCCAAAGGTGATGTACTCCCTTTGCCTAGTTGAGGTGAGGCTAGAGAACCATGATGCATCTCCGATAATGTGGCGTGAACAACTAGAGTCCATGATCCATGTGCTCTCCAAGCCTTTGTCTGGCGCCTACACAACATAAGACATCCTCGATCGCTCAGTGCTAGGGTAAGTGAGAGAATGATGAGGTATCTAGCACTATGAGACAAGAGGAGTAGGCAAAGTAACAGTAGACTATCTACGCACAGGAAAAATAGAATGATGCAAAGTGTGAATTCTACCTACATGATGCAAGCCATACAAATGACGAGGGCTCCCAACCTATCGAGGTACAAAGACACTAATATGTCGTCTGGCACCATATGACTCATAGCGTATACTACCTAGAGAAGGGTGATGCATGTCCTAAAAACTCAACGCCTGAGAGCGTCGCTCATCCTTGATGCGACGAAAGCAAAAAACACAACCAAATGACCCACCCGTTGGCAATATGAGCAATGAAAGACTCTCTTGGGGGTATTCACATGGGTCATAGAAGCAGTCCTGACAAGCTCCTTGGGTTTCTGCTAAGGGTTTTTCTTGGGTTGAGGAAGTGGAATTTCCTTGGGAGGTTGGGTAGGCTTCTTGGTTTTTGTAGGAGTGTCTAACTAGACTCTCTCTTTCTCTAAGGTAGTGGGTGAGGAAAACACAGTTTTGCTCTTAATGTTTGTGGTGTTTCTCTCAAAACCCAATCCTAGAGATAACCCTGCCCTGTCAGCACACATCTTGGTTTTGGCCAAGAGCAAATCCACTCTACACTTCCCTCCAGTGCATTTATCCACAACAGAAAGAAGGTAATTGTTTTCTTTCATGAGTTTTTCAACTTGCTCTCTAACAATACTAAGTTGGTCCTTAAGAGTGATACAGGTAGGGCAAGCAGGCTGCACATCCCTAGAACACTCAGCTCTCTCCAATCTAGCCTCTAAATCATGAACATGCTTATCCCTTAAATTAATACTTTCAATAAGTAAAGGACAACTCATGCGTTCATTAACAACATGAGGACTAGACTCCACCACCAAAAACTTCTTTTGTGAAGTCTCAAGCTCATTAATAGTTTGAGCATGTACAGAACGCAACTGAGCAAGCTCACCCATGACAACAGTCCAAGATTCACATTCAGCATCATCAATCTTAGACTTAAGCGTGGCATAATTAGTCGAAACAGATTCTAGCCTAAGTATAAGGTCTTTTCTTTCTCTAGCGGGCTGAACAAGTAATCTATCCTGACCAAGAACTACATCATTTAGTTCATCTACCTTAATGGAAAGTTGGTCATAGGATAGTGGTACCTCAAATGAGTCAAGCTCAATGCCGCTGTTACTGCTGTCGGCCATCAAGAAAAGGCTGGTGAAATCTCTTGCCTTCTTCTCCTTCTTTTCCTCCTTCCTTGGAGGATCTTCCTCCTCATCAGAGCTTGACTCCTCAGTTGAGGAAGTGTCAACGTCACTGAGTGCCATGACAAAAGATCTGGAAGCGGCTTTAGATACTGTTGGCGTAAAAGTTACACCAACAGGTTCTTAGCAGTTAAGAACAAACAAACAAGAGGTTTGTGTTTTTAGGACAAACTTGAGCCTCCGTAAAGGATAACAACTCAAGAGGTCCGAATATGTGTGTTTGAACCACTGGTTCTGGATCCTTCTTACAAGGTACAAAGGGGGGTATTTATAGGGAGAAAGGCTTAAGGAATAGACCTATTTACCCTTATATTACAAATGACCTTCAGTATTATAAACAAGGTTATACACGGTAAAGTGCTGCAGGGTAGATGGATAAGCAGGGCATCCAATCAGTCACGTCTTCCTGCTTCGAAGCCTCCTCTCTCCCTTCGGAGGGTCCTCCGAGACTTCGCATCGTGGCACCCTTCGACCGTGCTGACGTATCATTGAGCATTAGTCGACCATCTTCGGGACCTTCTTAGAGCCTTCGGAGGGTTAACCTTTAAGTCCTGGAAATGAAGTAATTTCCCCCAACAGTAGCCCCTCGAATACGCCTTTCTGTAGATAACCTATTTTTAGGAAGAAGGCAGTATACGAAAGGAACATTTTTAGTTTCTGAGACTTAAAGGGAATGCGAAGATACTATGATTTAGCCCAGAATATTAAGCCTAATATTTCAAAACGTTTGTCTCCGAATTTTGGCATAGTGGGAAAACTCCCTGGAGCAGCATGGCTTCGGAGCATGAGTGTTGCGAGAGCGGTTACGGAGTGTGAACGTCGTGCGGGCGGTTACGAAGTGTGAACGTCGTGCGGGCGGTTACGAAGTGTCTTTCATCGTGGCGCCGGTTACGGAGTGCGAACGCCGTGGGGTACCGTCAACATGATCGTTACGGCGCAAATAGCCGTTACCCTCTGTAAAAAAGAAGTAACGGTCGATTTCTTCAGCGGTTGCACGCCGTTCCACTTTCCAACCCCACCTGTCGGCGACGGAAGCCGAACCTGCAGTGTGAAACTTCTCGAAGAGCAGTATAGATTGTGCGGTTATAAAAGGGGGAGAAGGGGATTACTGGAAGTTTTTTACCGCATTCACCGTTCTTGCAATTCACCTTTCCCCTCAACCTTCCGCCCCTTCGAGCGCTTGAGCATAATGGCGAGAACCAGCCACACCACTCCCTTGGCGGCCAACACTATGGCGCAGCGGCAGGCATGGGCAGCATCAGCAGCTACGGCAATGGCGGGGGGCCCGGGCGGTGGTTGGCCCAAGAACCCTCGGGCGCTCCGTCCGCCCTCCAAGAAGAAGATGGCCCAGAGCTTCGTCATTGGTCAGTCAGTGAGCACAGCGGAGTCCATCGAAGAGGCAGTAGACGGGAAGTTGGGAGCCGAAATGAGGACTCGTGTTCCCGGGACAGAGTCGACTCCACGGCCTCGGCGCGGAGAAGTGGTAGTCTTCGAGGCGTTCTTCGAAGCTGGCCTGGGGCTACCAGCCGTGGATTTTCTGGCAGAGGTGCTAGACCTGTTCCACATTACCCTGCCTCAATTGTCCCCCAACGCAATCGTCCGCCTGGCCGTCTTCGAGTGGGCTCTTCGGGCGGAGGGGTGTGAAGGGCGCTCCGAGATCTTCGCAGCGACCCACGAAGCTATCTGCCAGCCGAAGCCTCAAGATGGGCCCGGAGACTCGAAGGTGACAGTGGCCTTCGGCAGTGTCAATTTTCAGCTGCGGCGGGAGCACGCTCTTCATTTCCCTGCGAAGGCCATAAACGATCGATGGTATACAAATTGGATACTTCGGTGGTTTTACGCCGAAGTAGGAGAAGACTCCCCCCTTTCGGGCCCTCTTCAAGAAATTTGGTTCCGGAAGGAAGCGGACATCTCCCCGAACCCTAGCCTGCTCACGACGAGGCTAGGGTTGCTGGCTTCTGTGGCTCGTCGTATGAGCATGCGAGACCTGGCCGAAGAGTTCGTAGGCCTTCGGATCTCACCCCTCGGGGCCAGTTGGCCAATCTCCATCCCGCGAGCCTCGGAGGGGGACCTCCGAAACATAGGTACGTCTTTCTCCTGCGGCATCATTTTATATGAACACATTAACTATACTTATGCTTCTTATACCTTTTCCTTTCCAGCGGCGCCTCTGGCCTTATCCCCGGACGACATAGTCCGGGCTACCGAGCGAATTCTCGGAGCCCCTTCGGTAGCCGAGAGGCAGAGGAGGCTGGAACTGGTAGGGAGTTGGGAGCGCTCGAACAGGGTGTGGAGAGCCCTCGGCATGGAGCCCCCGCAGCTTCCCGACTTCGCCCCGGCTGGAGCGGCGGCTCGCAAGAGGAAAGCAGCGGCCGAGCCCTCTAAAAAAGCTGGCAAGCAACCCGCTCAGAAAAGGGCGGTGAAGCAGCCTTCTCACTTGACGCCTGCTTCGTCTTCTTCGTCGCCGGACGAGCGGAGCCCCACTCCCGAAGAGACAGAAGACTCCGGAGGCGCCACAGCGAAGGCTTTCGAAGATTACCTTCTGATCGACGAAGACATGGGGGAGGTCCCCACAAACCTCCCCGACAGGGAGGATGTTAATGTAACCCTACTGACTCCTCCTGCGCCTGTCAACGTGCAAGTGGAGTCAAATTCTACCTCCGACTTGCCTGCACCCGAAGGGGTTTCTGCGGAGGTTGTGGCCCCGACGGACGAAACCGAGGTCAGGGCTTCGGGGGATGACTTCGACAACATCCTCCGGATGTACGAAGTCCTGGAGGATCCGGCGATCCTTCCTCAAGCGGCTCTTGGAGGTATTTTCCCAGAGCTCTTTCTTTTTTCATCGGCATTCGCTTGCTATCTGCAGAATATGTTAATTAACCTTGATATTTGAAACAGGTACCTCTTCGGGTATCGAGGCCTCGGTGGTGCCCGACGTCCCTACTTCCTCGGAGACAGTCACCCGGGAAGACCCTCCGGCTCCCCTGGGGGCTCCGAGCCCAGTGGCAGAGAACGTATCCTTCGGAGCGGACGATGTGCTTCCTGGGACGGAATTGGCTCCGGCCGTGGCGACCTCGACTACTGACGGCGCCTCCGACAACGTGGCTCCAGCCGGAGATGTGGCGGCCCAAGGTCAAGATGCTCTTGCCTCTCCCCCTTTTGTGCCGGGGAGGGGTAAGAGTATTTCCAGCTTGGGCCTTCGGGTTGACCAAGCGGCGCCCTCCGTCGGCAACTCAGAGGACGAGGCTGCCGAGGACGACGCCCGGGCCTTGTCTTGGCTCCCTCTTCTGGCTCCTTTCTTGGAGCATCGGAGCGGCCTTCGAAGGCTACTGGAGCCCCTGGCTGAGAAAAGCCAGGATATTGCCAATTCGGAGTTGATCTCCGCTTTGAGCGAAGTTAGGGCTTCGAGCCTCAACACGGCCCTCGAAAGGGCTGCCCTTCAGGTATGAAAAAGACACCGCAGTTGCTGTATTTTAATGAACAAAGCTTCTTTAGCACTTACCTTGTTTTCCTTGCAGCAATTCGCCCTTGCTAGAGCGGCAGCGACTTCCAGTGAGGTCGAAATTAACCGACTTAACCGGAAGGTTACGGCCCTTCAAACAGCCCTTGATGAGTCCACCGGGAGGTCTCTCCGGCTGAATGAGGAACTCTTGGAAGAACGGAAGGCCAAGGCCGCGTCTGACGAAGCCTTTGAAGCCCTCCGCTCTCATGCCGAAGAAGCCGAAGCTGAACGAGTGGTTCTCCGTGCGGAGGTCGAGAAGCTTCGCCAGGATGCGGCTGCTTCGAACGGACATCTGGTGGAACTTCAAGGGCTCTTAGCCAGGCAATGGCTCAGAAGAGTTCCCTGATGCTCCGGGTGGCCGCGTTGGACGCAACGGTTGCAAGCCTGGAAGTAGCAGATAGAAAGAATTCCAGTACTGCTGACCGTACCTTGGAAGCTCTTCAGGGTACGTTAGAGTACTTTGGCACCATGTGCCCTTCGACCTCTGCTGCAACCTTCGAGCCGCTCGACCGGAAGCTGACGAGGATCCAGGTAGCTTCGTCACTGATGAAGAATTCCGGGGTACGGTACGGAGAGATCTCCGGACAGTGCGCCGGCATCGGGGTTCTTCGCCACCTCGAAACTCTTCGGATTCCCCTCGATTCGGTTGGTGGTTCGTCTCCTGGAGGCTTCGCGGATGATGACCTGCTACGGCCGTCTTCGGAGGTGGCTTCGGCGTGGGAAGCTTTCCGATCAGTATGGAAGGCGGACCACAAGGTTGCTGCTAAGGCTTGGATCGACGAGGCCCGCCGGCAAAAGCAAGCTCAGGCGAAGCCACCACTCCCGACTTCGCCAGCGCCTTCGGTCCCAGCTCCGCCAACCGACCCGCAGGTCTAGCTGCTTAGGGTTGTTGTGTACCTGTGGTCTTGTAAACTTTGTTTAATTAATGAGAAAGTTATAAACAGTACTTGTCTTGGGTGTTCTTCTCTTTTTTAGGTTCTGTCATGCCCTTCGAGCCCTGACTTCGTACTTTTGGAAACTACTGCCGAGCTTCGAAAGGAGTGGGCAGTTCTTGAGAGTTTGAGGCCTTATCGCCGTTCTCGCTTTTCTGTTCCTCGCGGAGACGGGGGGGAAGTTACCCTTGAAGTACGAAGGGATGTTTTGTCTTATATTAAAGAGGAAGAAAAGGAAGAGGGGTCTTCGTCCTCCGAGCCCGTTGACTGGTCCGACTCGGAGTATCAAGCTGGAAACCTTGCCGAGGCCGGCTCCGAAAGGCTCTTGACGTGGGCCGAACTTCAGGAGGAGCAGAAGAAACTGCGAGCCTCGAAGAAAAAGAGAAGTTCCCGGCCTAAAAAGACTTCAAGCTCCGAAGGGCAAAGTAGCCGCAGGGGTAGCTCCAGGGGTCGAAAGGGTCTCCGTTTTTAGTTGGGTCTAGATAACAATTTTTCCTGATGTATGAATATAATACTTTAATGTGGAATGCTTCGACAGCATGCTGTGTGACTCCTATCCTCCTACCCCTCTTGTGGGTGGCGGAGCTTTTATCTTATATAAGGGTTCGCTAGGCACAATGATTGCCCGAGCACCTGCATGCTTCGAATTTTTGCACATGTCACCATCGATAAGTTTTTTTAAAAATTTAAAGTCCTTAGACTCTTCTACGGATCCTAACAAGCCGGAGCCTGGAATCCGTAGGTTGGCCACCTACGGCTCTTTTACAGACACTTCGCACCCAGAGGCTTGAAATTCTGTCTTGTTTACAGTCCTTAGACTCCTCTACGGATCCTAACAAGCCGGAGCCTGGAATCCGTAGGTTGGCCACCTACGGCTCTTTTACAGATACTTCGCACCCGGAGGTTTGAAATTCTGTCTTGTTTAAAGTCCTTAGACTCTTCTACGGATCCTAACAAGCCGGAGCCTGGAATCCGTAGGTTGGCCACCTACGGCTCTTTTACAGATACTTCGCACCCGGAGGTTTGAAATTCTGTTTTGTTTAAAGTCCTTGGACTCTTCTACGGATCCTAACAAGCCGGAGCCTGGAATCCGTAGGTTGGCCACCTACGGCTCTTTTACAGATACTTCGCACCCGGAGGTTTGAAATTCTGTTTTGTTTAAAGTCCTTGGACTCTTCTACGGATCCTAACAAGCCGGAGCCTGGAATCCGTAGGTTGGCCACCTACGGCTCTTTTACAGATACTTCGCACCCGGAGGTTTGAAATTCTGTTTTGTTTAAAGTCCTTAGACTCTTCTACGGATCCTAACAAGCCGGAGCCTGGAATCCGTAGGTTGGCGGAGCCACTGAACCAATGGTTCGTAGCAAGCCCCTTGGGTTTTTCCGAAAAATGCTTGGCTCTGCTAGCATCACCGACCTTCGAATGCGTCCATCCGGAGGGTGGGATGTTCGAAGGGCGAAACAAATCTCAACCCCTTAGCTTTATTTATAAAAGGAGTGTTACAAGTGATTACAAGGAAGCCTTAAGCATAATATCTCTTAAGGTGCTCCGCATGCCATGCATGTTTCAACTCTTCTCCTTCTAAATTAGCTAATTTAAACGAGCCGGGGCGACCTGAGCGTAAGATAACATATGGTCCTTCCCATTTGTTTCCTAGCTTCCCCGGAGCTATTACATTTCGTAATACTAGATGACCTGGTTTGAACTCAGTTAATTTGACTTTCGGGTCATACCATGTCTTTGTGTGCTCTTGGTACTTCGTCAGGTTGGCGACAGCTCGAAGCCTTGTTTCTTCCGACAAGTCTATTGAAGCACTCCGATCATCTTCGTCTTCGTGTTGAATTACGCGAAGTGACTCCCCTTTGAGCTCCGTAGGGGTCATGGCTTCGTCTCCGAAGAGCAACCTGAATGGCGTGAAGCCGGTTGATCTAGTTTGCGTGGTTCGGATAGACCATAAAATTTTCGGTAGCTCTTCGACCCATAGGCCCTTGGCCAATCCGACGATTCGGCGATTTAACCCGGAGAGGATATTCCCGTTGGCTCGTTCGACGGCTCCGTTGGATTGCGGATGTCGCACTGCTGCGAAGCATAGCTTAATGCCCAGTTCTTCACAGAATGTTTGGAAGGTATCAGCTTCGAACTGGGTCCCATTATCCACCGTTAATTCTCTGGGGACTCCGAACCTGCATATAATATTCTGCCAGAAGAACCTTTGCACATTCTTTGATGTGATGGCTGTTAGCGGCTCTGCTTCCACCCATTTTGAGAAGTATTCTATTGCTACGACTGCAAATTTCAATCCGCCTTTTGCTGGTGGGAAAGGGCCTATGAGGTCCATGCCCCATCTAGCCATCGGCCATACCGGAGCAATAACTTGAAGTTGAGCTGGCGGGCGATGGCTCCTTCGGCCCATCCATTGGCAGCCTTGGCATGTCCGAACTAGGTCTTCGGCGTCTCTGACGATCGTCGGCCAATAAAAACCTTGCCGGAGCGTCTTGCCTGCTAGTGCTCTGGGAGCTAGATGACCTCCGCACAGCCCCTCGTGGATGCCTCGAAGTATATCTTGTCCTTCAGGTTGAGAGATGCATCGAAGCAGTGGTGAGCATACTCCGGCTTTATATAGTACTTCCCCAATAAGTTTGTAATTTCGAGCTCTCGTTTGCACTATTCGAGCTTCTGGGCCTTCCGGAGGGTCATTGCTACCTTGCAACATAGTTATTATTGGAGTTCGCCAATCCGTAGCTTCAATACACATTACTTCTGACGAGGGTATTTGGTCAGCTGCTGGCTGCTCTAATTCTTCATAGAAAGCGCCCTCCGGGAGGTCTACTGCTCCTGCTGCGGCCTTTGCAAGAATATCTGCAAGTTGATTTTCTGCTCGCGGTATGCTTCGAACTGTAAACCCTTTGAATGCTGCTTCTGCCTTGCGGATTTCTTGAAGGTATTGCGCGAGATGTGGGTTTTTTGCTTGGAAGCTTTTATCAATATGTCCCGCGACGACTTGGGAATCTGTCTTGATCATTATCCTTGTAGCTCCGAGTGCTTTAGCCTTTCGGAGGCCTAGCAAGATTCCTTCATACTCGGCGACGTTATTAGTGGTTCGAAAGTTAAGCCTTGCAGAGTACATTGCCTTTTGTCCTGATGGTGAGAAGATTACTGCCCCTGCTCCGGCACCTGATGCTTGATAGGCCCCGTCGGAGAATATTGTCCAGAAACCGTCGGAGGGTTCTTCCGGAGTCCATACTGCAGATGGAGTCCACTCTGCTACGAAATCTGCTATAATTTGAGATTTAACGGCCGTCCTTGCTGTGAAGGAGATTTCGAAGGGTGCTAACTCGACTGCCCACTTTCCAACCCTGCCTGTGGAATCTTTGTTTCGGAGCATATCTCCAAGAGGATACGATGTAGGGACAATAAGGTTATGCGCCAAGAAATAATGCCTTAGCTTTCGCGAGGCCATTATTAAAGCATAAGCAAACTTTTCAAGCTCGGAGTATCTGATCTTGGCTCCTGATAATGCCTCCGAGACAAAATAAACTGGGTTTTGTACCAGCTTGTCTTTGAGTTCGACTTCTCGGACCAGTACTGCGCTTACTGCTGACCCTGTCGCTGCAAGGTATAAAAGCAATGTTTCCCCTGGAAGAGGAACAGTTAAGGTTGATAATGTTCCAAGGTAGGCTTTTATCTCTTCGAAGCTCTTTTGGCACTCCGGCGTCCAGCTGAAGCTTTCGGAGCCTTTGAGTGCTTTGAAAATTGGGAGGCTTCGCTCTGCCGATCTGGACAGGAACCTGCTGAGTGCTGCTAGCCTTCCTGCTAGCTTCTGTACTTGCTTCAAATTCTCGGGTGGAGCCATTCTTTGCAATGCACTTATTTGTGTTGGACTGGCTTCGATCCCCCTGCTCGAAACTAAGTACCCTAGCAGCTTCCCTGCTTGTGCCCCGAATATACATTTTTCGGGATTGAGGCGTACTCCACATGCTCGGAGGCTCTCAAAAGTTTCATCTAAATCTATGCTATGCTGATGCTTTTGAGCACTTTTTATTACAATATCGTCCATGTAGGCTTCGACATTGCGGCCTATCTGATGGCCTAAAGCTTTAGCTATTAAGCGAGAAAATGTGGCTCCAGCATTCCGTAAACCAAACGGCATTCTTACATAGCAGAATACTCCTGAAGGAGTTATGAAACTTGTCTTGACCTCGTCTTCTTGCTTCAGCCATACTTGATGGTACCCGGAGTATGCATCGAGGAAGCTTAATAGTTCGGAGCCGGCTGTGGAATCTATTAATTGATCTATTCGGGGCATTGGGTAGGGGTCTCGCGGGCATGCTTTATTTAGTGATGTAAAGTCAATACACATGCGCCATTTGCTGGAATCCTTCTTCCTTACAAAAACAGGGTTGGCTAACCACTCGGTATGGGCCACTTCCCTGATAATGCCAGCTTTTAACAATTTTTCCACTTCGGCCTTGGCTAAATTTGCTCTTTCTGTTGATAGCTTTCGGAGCCCCTGGCGCACTGGCTTGGCCTTCGGGTTGACGAGTAGACTGTGCTCGATGATGCTTCGGTCGACCCCCGTGATATCTTCGTCGGTCCAAGCAAACATGTCTAGATTCTTCTTGACGACTTCTTCTAACGAGGCGGTTATCTCCGGAGATAGCCCCTTGCCGAATTTTATTGGGTACTCTTTGCCGTCTTCTGAGATTATTCTTGTCTCGACATCACCCTCCGGGCTTGGTTTGAGCGAGGATCCCTTCGGGGGGCTCAAGGCTTCTGGTACTTCTTTGGCGCTCTCCGCCACATTGTGCACTTGTCGAGGGTCCAATGGCTGTCCGTGGCCATATTCTATCCTTCTGGCTACAGCTTGGTCTCCTGAAATAGTGAGCACTCCACCTTGTGTGGGCATTTTGAGACAAAGGTAGTTGTGATGCGCTATAGCCCCGAATTGGTTTAACATCCCTCGTCCGAAGATAGCATTGTAGGCGTAGGGGGCATCCACCACGTCGAAAATCACCTCCTCTACTCGGGCCAGTGGCCCCTCTCCGAAGGCAACCTCGAGGCCTATTTGGCCGAGGGCATCGAGAGGCGGTCCTGAGAACCCTTGAAGTGGCCGGGCTGCAGAGAGTAGATGCTTCCGGGGTATACACATCTGGTCGAAGGCTTGAACGAAGAGTATGTCTGCGGAGCTTCCACCGTCCACCAGGATCCTCCGAACATCAGCCCCTGCTATATCGGCAGAGATGACTAATGGGTCAGCATGGGGAAACTTCACCCCTACTGCATCGCTGGCTGTGAATGAGATGGGTACACGGGACCATTCTGGCATCCCTTCAGGGAACTTGAAGTCCCAATGTGCCCAACTTCACGGACGTACTCACGGCGCTGTCTCTTGGACATGCTGCCGAGGGTCCCTCCTCCGGAGATGGGTAGGACCACTCTCTTTCCGCGGTCTTGCGGATCTTCGTGCCTTGGTGGTGGCATAATACTGGCCACCGGTAGCCGTATGGGGGCTTCGAGGGCACTGGCTCGGGCCACAGCTTGAACAGGCTCCGATCGTGCCGCAGGTGGAGCCCGGTCCGAAGTACCCCTCCTGGTATTTCGGTCAATGTATTCACCCCGAAGGGTCAATATCGTCTTGCAGTCCTTCGTGTCATGGCTTCTATTATCGCCATGCACGCAGCAAAAATGACTCTGGCGTCTTCCAGGCACCCTTTCTTGAGGTACTGACGGCCCAGCCTTAAAATTTTTTACCTGCTGGAAACTGGCCGGTGCCTTCGAAGCTGAAGGTGCTATGTTTAGAACTTCCGAACGGAAATGCTTTTTTCCTCGCCTATACTCGCTAGGGCGGCTGTCTTGTGGAGGTTGTGGTGGAGCGGTGGCCTCTGGCTCCCTTTTGACTTCCCGGAGGGTGGGTAGTGCTGCCTCAGCTCGCCGAAGGCATCCTTCCTCTGCCTTGGCATATTGCTCGAAGTATGCCATGAGCTGTGCTACGGATGTTACCGGCTTCCGATGGAGTTTGCTGAGGAGGTCGGGGTTCAGCACCCCTTCTCGGGCAGCATCAACTACCGAAGAGGTAGTAAGGCCCTTGATCTGTGACTTGGTGTGGGCGAAGCGTGTGAAGTATTCTCGGAGGGTTTCTCCCTCCCGCTGCTTTACTTGGAACAAACTTCCCGTGGACATTGGGGCCACGAAAGTGCCTTGAAAGTTGCTCACGAACTTCTTTTTGAGTAGCTCCCATGACTTGATCGATCCTGGTTTTAGGGACCAGAACCACTGGAGCGCCACACCTTCGAGAGCAAGTGGGAAGCATTTTGCCATGGTGCTTCGTACCCCTCCGCTTGCTTCTATAGCTAGGGCGTACGAGCGGGCGAACTCTCCGGGGTCCGACCCCCCGGAGTACTTGTGCAGCTTCGAGGCCTTGAACTTGGGGTCGAAAGGCACTCTCTGCAGATCAGGGTGCAATGGAGACTCATTGTCGAAGGACGCATTCTCGGCCTCTTCTTGGACTTGTATAACTTCTGGGGGGTTGTGGCCTCCATCGTCTGGAGGCCCTCTTGGAGTTTCAGTGGAAGCTTGAGTGCGGAGTCGGTCGGCGCCTCTGCCTCATCTGGATACCTCCTCCTGAAGCCTGGCTAGCTGCGTAGCCTCGGTTTCGGGAGGGCCTTCGTCTTCGTCGGAGGGAACTTCGGGTCTGGCTTGCTGCGTAGTCGGTCTGAAGCATTGTAGGGGGGGTAGAGGGCCCCGGGGCGCTCGACGCCCATCGGTTCCGGCAGGAACCGTCGGATTAGCTGAGGGTCCGGCTCCGTTGGTCCGAGGGGACCTTCGAAGGGGACCTGTAGCTTGACCACGCTTCGGAGGCATGGTTAGTCGATGAGGTGTCTTGGAAATGGAAGGCTTCGAACGACTCGAAGGGGGTCGAGGGAAGGCCTTCGGGCTGCACTAAGAAGCCCTTAACTGAAGGGTGCGCGGAATCTCAGGATTTCGAGGCTCCCCCCGTAAGTTTTCTTCAGAGTGCAGTCAGCAGTAGAGAACAAGCTTTTAGAACTTGGATCCCCACGGACGGCGCCAACTGTTGGCGTAAAAGTTACACCAACAGGTTCTTAGCAGTTAAGAACAAACAAACAAGAGGTTTGTGTTTTTAGGACAAACTTGAGCCTCTGTAAAGGATAACAACTCAAGAGGTCCGAATATGTGTGTTTGAACCACTGGTTCTGGATCCTTCTTACAAGGTACAAAGGGGGGTATTTATAGGGAGAAAGGCTTAAGGAATAGACCTATTTACCCTTATATTACAAATGACCTTCAGTATTATAAACAAGGTTATACACGGTAAAGTGCTGCAGGGTAGATGGATAAGCAGGGCATCCAATCAGTCACGTCTTCCTGCTTCGAAGCCTCCTCTCTCCCTTCGGAGGGTCCTCCGAGACTTCGCATCGTGGCACCCTTCGACCGTGCTGACGTATCATTGAGCATTAGTCGACCATCTTCGGGACCTTCTTAGAGCCTTCGGAGGGTTAACCTTTAAGTCCTGGAAATGAAGTAATTTCCCCCAACAGATACCCTCTTAGCCATCTTGTCGCGTTTACCCTTTGTGTAGGGTTTTCTCTCCTTTTTATGGTGTTTGGGGTGCTCACTCTCTTTCCTCTTCCTAATTATAGGCCAATTGGCCTTGATGTGAGAAGTGTCGCCACACTCAAAACAACCACGAAAGCCACCTCTCCGCTGGTCCCGTCTCTCATTGTAAAAATGAGTGAACCTCCTAGCAATGAGAGCAAGCTCTTCATCATCTAGAGTATCCACCTGCTCTTTAGTAACAGAGACTAGGGAGGACAACGCAAAACCACCTGCAAGAACACAAGTGCCAGATGAGCTTGGTTCTGTAGTGGTGCCATGGCTAGAGCCAGAAACTAGTGCCAAAGGCTGAGGCAAAGAGTTTCTGTGCCCTGCAAGATATGCCTTGGCAATCTATGTGGACTTCAGCTTGCTGAAGAGTTCATCACAGGTCAATGTGTCATATCCTGTGCACTCCTCAATGCCGAATATCTTCACTTCCCATATTCTATGATCGAGAACATAGAGAAGCTTGATAGGCCTATTATGGTCATTGTAAGCAATCATCCTAGTGGACCTCAAGTTACTCACTATCGCATCAAAGCGTGAAAACATGGCATCTATAGATTCGCTAGGGTCTTGCACAAACAATTGATATTGTTGATTGTATGTGCTCTGGCACCTAGCCTTGATCTGTGTAGAGCCCTCACGAAAAACAGTGAGTGTAGTCCAAATTTCCCTGGCTGTCCTAAGGTGTTGTACCCTATCAAACTCACTTCTGCTCAAGCCAATGAACAATATATTTCTAGCTTCGGAGTTTGAATAATATTGATCCTTTTCTGCCTGAGTAGTGCGAGTCTTAGGGATGGAGTTATGTGAATCCAAAATCTCCCATATTGCATTTCTTGGCTTAGCAAGTAAGCCTCCATGCGCATCTTCCAGTATGCAAAATCAGTTCCATCGAACAAAGGTATTTTACTAACTCTGTCCATGTCGCCAAATGATCACAAAACCGGTTAAGGTCAACTAGTGATCTTAACCAAGATGTGATACCAATTGTTGGACCAAAACAGGCGACCAGAGGAGGGGTGAATGAGAGATTTTAAAAATCTCTTCTGCTGAATAGACTTCGAACACATCCTTCGAAGTGTTTGGTTCGGAGGTATTGAACACACTCCGAACACATGCTTCACATGGGGTAAAAGTTTGAAGTTCAGAAGACTTCGCTCGTACTCAGAAACCCAAAAACACACTGAACTCTGCAAAGATTGTGTAGGCTCCGCAAACTGAGGTGCCTTTCAGCAGGCTTCATACAACTGTACTTTGCACAAGTACGTTTCCCTTAGAGAGCTCCGAACATATACTCTGTACTAGTAACAGGTACTAGGCTTCGCACTTCGGAGTGCTCTAAACAGGAGCAAGCAAACTGACTAATGGACCCGACGGGTACGGGGGAGCCCGATCTTTCGATGAGAAATGAGGGATGTGGTGAATTTGGTGGAAGCTGATGTTGGCTGCCCGACTACCACAACCAAGATGGTGTGGCGCCTTGAGCGACAGGTACACCGTCTCCTGATAACTACGATTTGGGGGTGGAGATCGACGTTGTGCTACCCGACTACAGCAACCACAAGGATGCTGCGCCTTAGCGATAGTTACACCGACTCTGGTTGTTGCTGCTCTTGCCGTGCCAAGAATAGCCTTGAACCTGCAAGCAATCGAAGAAAAAGCAAGAACAAGATGACAAGCAAACACTCACGGATATGATAGAAGTTGGAGTTTTGATTCAAGTAATCGGGCGGTCTAGCCGACACGCGCGTTACAAGGAAGTAGCAGTAGCTAACTTACATCAAACAAAACCCGAGTTCTTTTGTGGCTACCACTTGCTTTTAAAGGGAAAACTAGAAACTCAGGAGTCACGAGTGTTCTTCGGCAGTTTCTGGACGTTTCGTCTGTCCTATGCCATTGATTCTTGATCCGTTGGAAAGCAGACGAAGACACCTTTCCAACAAGTACTTATTTGCCTTAAACAACCTTGGGAGTTGAAAGATATGCTCCATTTAATCTTCGATTTCTGCAGTTACAAGAGTCCCTTCGGGAGTACGAATATTTATTGCATTATTGCCTTCTCCACTCCTAGCTGGTTCAATTCCTAAGCACTTAAGGATAATAAAGTCATCACAAGGCTTTAATAGTAACCCATTGGAAAAATAATTAACTTGAACAGCTAGGAACGAGTTCACCAGATAATTAAGTTTACGTGCACGGGCGCGTGTCATTGGTCCTTGCTTAGGTGTAAGCGGTGAAGTGTTGGCTGCTGTTGTGGTTGTATCAGTGGCAGCGATGTCCTCATCATCCTCCCCTTCTTGCAATAGAGTCGTCCTCGACTCGAACGTGTCCTCCTCACGCAAGTATGGTTTCAAATCTGCAATGTTAAAAGAGGGACTAACCCCAAAATCTGCAGGCAACTCAATTTATATGCATTATCATTTATTTTTTGAAGCACTTTGAAGGGTCCAGCAGCTCGTGGTAGTAATTTAGACATTCTTAAATCCGGAAATCTATCTTTCTCAAATGAACCCAAACTAAATCACCAGGTTCAAAAGTAACATGCTTTCTACCCTTGCTACCGGCTTGTTGATACTTAGCATTCATGGCCTCAATGTTTGCCTTAGTTTGCTCATGCATCTTAAGAATCAGTTCAGCACGGCGAGAAGCATCAAAATTCAATTTTTCTGAAGGTGGAATGGCCATAAGATCAATGGGAGCATGAGGCACAAAACCATACACAATCTCAAAAGGGCATAATTTAGTAGTCGAATGCAGCGAACGATTGTAAGCAAATTCAATATGAGGCAAACATTCTTCCCACAATTTGATATTATGTTTCAGAACAACCCTAAGCATGGTAGATAAACTACGGTTTACAACTTCTGTTTCTCCATCAGTTTGAGGATGACAAGTAGTAGAAAAGAGTAATTTAGTTCCCAATTTAGCCCATAAGGTTTTCCAAAAATGACTAAGAAATTTGGCATCCCGATCTGACACAATAGTGTTGGTACCCCATGCAAATGAATAACTTCACGAAAGAACAAATCGGCAATATGGGTAGCATCATCAGTTTTGTGACATGGTATGAAGTGTGCCATTTTAGAAAACCTGTCCACAAAAACAAAAATATTATCCCTCCCCTTCTTTGTTCTAGGCAGTCCTAAAACAAAGTCCATAGAAATATCCTCCCATGGAGTACTAGGAACAGGGAGAGGCATGTACAAACCATGTGGATTAAGACGGGACTTAGCTTTTTGGCAGGTGGTGCAGCGAGCAACAAACCGCTCCACGTCCCTTCTCATCTTTGGCCAATAGAAATGGCTTGCTAGGATGTCTTCTGTCTTCTTCACACCAAAGTGCCCCATCAACCCACCGCCATGTGCTTCCTGCAATAGTAACAGACGCACAGAACTAGCTGGAATGCATAATTTGTTAGCCCGAAACACGAAGCCATCAGTGAGAACAAACTTGTTCCATGTTCTCCCTTCTTTACATTGCAGCAACACATCTTTGAAATCATCATCAAAAGCATATTGTTCTTTAATTGTTTCCAAGCCAAAGATCTTAAAATCAAGTTGGGATAACATAGTATAACGGCGAGACAAGGCATCCGCAATGACATTATCTTTTCCTTTCTTATGTTTGATGACATAAGGAAAGGACTCAATAAATTCTATCCACTTGGCATGCCTACGGTTCAGATTGGTTTGGCTCCTAATGTGCTTCAAAGATTCATGATCAGAATGTATAACAAATTCTTTAGGACATAAATAATGTTGCCATGTTTCCAAAGTTCGAACTAGAGCATATAATTATTTATCATAAGTGGAATAGTTCAAACTAGGCCCATTCAGTTTCTCACTAAAATAAGCAATAGGCTTTCCTTCTTGCAACAAGACACCTCCCAACCCAATACCACTAGCATCACATTCCAATTCAAAAGTCTTATTGAAATCTGGTAATTGGAGAAGGGGTGTATGAGTTAACCTATCCTTCAAAGTGTTAAATGCAACCTCTTGCGCCTTCCCCCAGGTGAACGGAGCACCCTTCTTCGTAAGCTCGTGCAGTGGGCCTGCTATGGTGCTGAAGTCCTTCACAAATCGGCGATAGAATCCAGCAAGCCCGAGAAAGCTTCGGACTTGCGTGACCATGGTAGGAACCGGCCAACTATGTATTGCCTCCACCTTGGCTTGATCAACTTCAATTCCCTGTGGTGTCACAACATAGCCAAGAAAAGAGACTCTATCTGTGCAAAAGGTGCACTTGTCAATGTTACCAAATAAGCGTGCATTGCGTAAAGCATTAAAAACAACATGTAAATGTTCAAGATGTTCTTCTAGAGATGTGCTATAGATCAAGATGTCATCAAAGTAAACTACCACAAATCTCCCAATGAAAGCACGTAAAACTTCATTCATTAATCTCATGAAAGTGCTAGGTGCATTAGTGAGGCCAAAAGGCATGACCAACCACTCATACAAACCGAACTTGGTTTTAAACACTGTTTTCCATTCATCTCCTAGCTTCATGCGAATTTGGTGGTATCCACTACGCAAATCAATTTTAGAGAAAATCATCGAGCCACTAAGTTCATCAAGCATATCATCTAACCTAGGGATAGGATGACGATATCTGATGGTAATGTTATTAATTGCTCGGCAATCTACACACATGCGCCATGATCCATCTTTCTTTGGAACCAACAGAACAGGAACAGAGCAAGGACTAAGGGACTCACGCACATAACCTTTGTCGAGTAATTCCTGAACTTGTCGCTGAATCTGCTTGGTCTCCTCCGAGTTGGTCCTGTATGGCGCTCGATTTGGCAAGGAAGCCCCAGGGATGAGGTCAATCTGATGCTCAATACCTCTGATTGGTGGTAGCATGGGTGGCACTTCTTATGGAAACACATCAGCATATTCCTGCAAAAGATTAGTGATAGTAGGAGGCAAAGTAGATGGTATGTCGTGAAGTGAGAACAAAGCTTCTTTGCAAACAAACACATAGCAGATCGTGGCGTCATCATTTAATTCAAGTAAATCAGATTTTGAAGCAAGGAAACAAGCACTTTTCAACTTTATGTCATTTTTCCCAACATGAGCAGATTTAGATTTGTCATTCGTAGGTTGAACCGATCCGTTCACAACACCACTGTCATTTTGAGCAGATTTCTTGTTTTTCTCCTTGCAAGCTCTAGCAACTTCATCCCTCAAAATGGCATCGGGGGACATAGGGTGCAAAACAAGCTTCTTCTCATTATGCATGAAAGAATATTGATTTGATTTACCATGATGCAATGTATCCTTATCAAATTGCCAAGGTCTACCAAATAACATAGAGCAAGCTTGCATATGTACCATATCACAATCAATGTAATCATGGTATGAACCAATTGTAAATTCCACTCGGACCATACGTGTTACCTTAAGCTTACCACTATCATTGAACCATTGGATGTAGTAGGGATGTGGGTGTGGAAGTGTTTTCATCCCAAGTTTTGCTACCATGCATGGTGGCACTCGCCAAGTTGTTGCAGCTTCCTCCATCAATAATAATGCAACACGATCGTTCCAAAACTACACACTTTGTTTGGAACAGATTGTGTCGCTGGTTCTGTTCAGCTTGAATCATTTGTGCACTCAAGATACGCCTCACAACAAGACTCTCGTAGTGTTCAGCATGTTCAGCCCCAATGTGTTCTTCATCATCATTCTTATTTCCTGCATCTTGGGCAGCAAGCATGGCATATGTTTCATCATCTAAATCACTAGCTGATGAATACTCACCATTTTCTCGTACGAACAGCACACGCTTGCTTGGACAGTCCCTTTGTATGTGCCCAAATCCTTTGCATCGGAGACACTGGATGTCCTTCATTCTCCCGGTGGAAGCGACGGAAGAAGAAGTGTTGGCTGCAGCTTGGGTGGATCCTTTTGTTGTCTCGGTAGTACGGACAAGTGTTGATTTTGATGTAGTTGTGGACTGCCGATTGGAAGCATCTCTCTGAAAATCATGTTTAGGGCCAGCAGCACTTGTGCGGGGCTGCCACGATGTAGTCCGACCTGCAGGAGTGTTATTTATTGTGCGGCATCCCTGCACTTCCCTTTCAGCCTTACAAGCAAGATGAAATAATCGAGTGACATTAGTGTACTCCTTGTAAGCCAATATATCCTGAATTTCTCTAGTTAAACCACCCATGAATCGAGCCATCACAACCTCTTCATTTTCAACTAGACCACATCTCATCATGCCTATTTGTAGTTCTTGATAGTACTCCTCAACCGATTTGTTGCCTTGTCTAAGATGTTGTAATTTATGCAACAAGTCTCGAGCATGATAGGAAGGAACAAAACGACTACGCATGATTCTTTTTAAAGCATTCCAAGTTTGTGGTACAATAGCTGGATTTTTAGTTTGATACTCATGCCACCAAACATAAGCAAAGTCAGTGAACTCACTAGTGGCAGCTCTAACCTTTTTATCATCAGGAAATTCATGGCATGCAAATTTTTGATCTACCGACAGCTCCCAAGTCAGATATGCATCAGGATCATATTTCCCATCAAAAGATGGTATGGAGAATTTAATCCTGCGTAGGGAATCATCGTTGTCACGTACCTCACGTCGTGGAGCTCGGCCAACCATACCTTGATAGTTGCGACGTGGTTGCCGTCGATACCTGAAAGATCCATCATCAAGCTCGGTATCCGCTGAATACTCTAGCTCGTCATATCTTGCGGCGCTACAATGGAGGTATGGCCGTCATCATCACGTTGTTCCCTCTCTCCGAGCCCAGCTTGTTCCATCCTCTCTAATCGCACATTGATTGCTGCAAGAGAGGTGTTAATAGCCCCAGTTGTTCTCTCTAATGTGGTCAGCTGGTTGTTGGCAAGAATCTGCGCCGCCTCTAATTGACCAATGCGCTCATTGGTGACTTGAACATCCTCATTGAGGGCTTCCATGTGCAACCTTAGTTGGCGTTCGAAATGTTGAATGATGCCCCTCGTACGTGGTGAATGTGGAAGCATCTCACTCGCATCAGCTGACATGGTTAGTACAAATGAAGTACAAAAGCAAGCAGATTAAACCTAGCAGTTGCTAGGAGATGGTAGGACACAAACACTTTCTCACTAGCAAGAAATCAAGCTCTTGCAAGTTCTTACCACACAATGCAGGAGGCGTCGGCAAACAGCAAGAACAACAACAAACGGTGACTGCCAGCACAACCCGGTGGTGTTGTAGATAATTTTGTGGAGCTGTAGGTGGCTGCTAAAACAATTGCACAAAGGAACAGCTAGTACCACGTTAGTCACAACAAGTTGAATAAACGTTCCGCGATGGTACTGTGCTGGTCCTAGTCCAAACCGGGATAGAGATGTGAGCCGTCACCCAAACGTAATCACCAAAATGCTCAAAACAGCAAGCTGAATTTCGAAACTTTGAAGCAAAGGTCACACAAAATGTCTTTATTTTTTGTACTTGGAATCTTTATATAGAAAATTGAATTAGTGCACCTTTTTTTGTTTTTTTGGCCTGTGCCTTGTTTCTTGCTGATCTGTGTGGCTTTTGTTTTGCACTTGACTTTTTCTCTCTTTGTAACTTTAGCTAGAGAATGAAAATGGAGATAGAACAAGGTGCACAAACTCAAAACTCTAGCGGTAAAAACTTAGGACCAGCAACTTGACACAAAGAAGTAACCGTGAATTCAACAAGCCGAGAGCTAAGTAGCAAAGCAAAGGCACAAAATGTTTTTTTGGGATTTTCAGATCGACTTATCTTGGGGCAAAAGTGGACTGTAGGAAAAATAAAGAATAAAGGAGAAGGAGATCTCTCACCGATCAACCTGAAATCTGATACCACTTAATGGACCCGACGGGTACGGGGGAGCCTGATCTTTCGATGAGAGATGAGGGATGTGGTGAATTTGGTGGAAGCCGACGTTGGCTGCCCGACTACCACAACCAAGATGGTGTGGCGCCTTGAGCGACAGGTACACTGTCTCCTAATAACTACGATTTGGGGGTGGAGATCGACGTTGTGCTACCCGACTACAACAACCACAAGGATGCTGTGCCTTAGCGATAGTTACACCGACTCTGGTTGTTGCTGCTCTTGTCGTGCCAAGAACAGCCTTGAACCTACAAGCAATCGAAGAACAAGCAAGAACAAGATGACAAGCAAACACTCACGGATATGATAGAAGTTGGAGTTTTGATTCAAGTAATCGGGCGGTCTAGCCGACACACGCGTTACATTGAAGTAGCAGCAGCTAACTTACATCAAACAAAACCCGAGTTCTTTTGTGGCTACCACTTGCTTTTAAAGGGAAAACTAGAAACTCAGGAGTCACGAGTGTTCTTCGGCAGTTTCTGGACGTTTCGTCTATCCTCTGCCATTGATTCTTGATCTGTTGGAAAGGAGACGAAGAGACCTTTCCAACAAGTACTTAATTGCCTTAAACAACCTTGGGAGTTGAAAGATATGCTCCATTTAATCTTGGATTTCTGCAGTTACAAGAGTCCCTTCGGGAGTACGAATATTTATTGCATTATTGCCTTCTCCACTCCTAGCTGGTTCAATTCCTAAGCACTTAAGGATAATAAAGGCATCACAAGGCTTTAATAGTACCCCATTGGAAAAATAATTAACTTGAACAGCTAGGAACGAGTTCACCAGATAATTAAGTTCACGTGCACGGGCACGTGTCATTGGTCCTTGCTTAGGTGTAAGCGGTGAAGTGTTGGCTGCTGTTGTGGTTGTATCAATGGCAACGATGTCCTCATCACTGACCACAAGGAGGACTTCGGCTACGAGAAGAAAATAGGCTTCGAATGCACACTTCACAAAGTGATTCGCTAGTATTCTGTGAGCACTAACCTCCAATTTACACAGAGAGAACATACACCAAAATCACTCACAGAAATTGCACGCATGAGAGACAAAACACTTCGTCGAGAAGAACACAAAGTAAGAACTCTGGTTTGCACAGAATGAAATGAAATGCAGAAAACTCAACTCAGACAATGAGTATAACACATATACAAGTTCATGCAATTAATGGAAAACAGAATAGAAATTTCATTGCAAGAACAAGGAACACAAAACTCACAGATCTAGAGAACACTTCATGGCGGCTGGACAAAGTTACAGGGAATACAAAATGTTCTAAAAATAGAGTACACAATGTTCCCCTAGACATCAGTCGACCTATCCTTTTATAGGCATTACTCTGACGTGCAAATAGACTACAATACCCTTAGGGTTTACAACGTTTTTGTCTCTAGAAGACACGGGGGTACATTTAGTTGTCTACTTTATTGGAATCTCCTTTTGTGAGCTTCACAGAGCAGAGAGTATCGGCTTTTGCATAGCAGACATGATCAGGTTTTGCAAAGCAGAATATTTCAAAGCCTCCTATGCAGACGAAGTGTGCAGAGGCTTCGGTGGTAGGCTTCGAACACGATGACCTTCGCTCCACCAAAAGCTCTTGAGCCTTCGCACCATCACATCCAGATTGGACCACCACGGCTTCAAAGCTACTCCAAGCTCGAACTCTGCCCATTCGTGTATTGAATCCATGCAGGGCCGAAGTACACCAAGTCATCCACACTCTAAAGCCCCACCTTCTAAGTACCTTCACCACCTTCCGAAGTCCCTCCTTCGTCCAAGGCCTCCGCATGAAGCACTTCCATAAGCACTCCTTCGTAGTGTCTCCACCCATAACACACTCCCGAAGAGCCTTACCCGGACCATGCCTTCGATGCACCTCGTTTTTTGAAACCTTCGTAAGGTGAGCCTTCGAACGCATCCATCCGGAGCACACTTCAAAAGCCTTGCCTCATTGCAGAGGACTTTATCTCGGGGAACCTTCAGCTGGAGCCACCGTTCGTACTTTCTACCTTCGCCTGGTGCATCTCGACCCGAGGACCGACCTCAACTCCATGTAGCCTCTGTGACTGAGCTCCCCGCTCGCCTGGCATCAAGCTCCTTGCTTGACCTAGGTTTACCTACTGAGAACCATCTCGTTGCCTTTGAAGTCACCTGCACACCACCAACAAGGAAACAAGTGTATTCGATACCCCGGAGACCTCTATGGCTAAACACCCTCTGGTACATAATCCGGTGTACCGCCCAATATACCGAACCCTTCGGTACATTCTCCGAAATGTATTCTGCCAGACCCCTCCGATAGACATACTCCGCTGCACACTTGTACAACCATCAAGCACTGAACCATTTGGTGAAACACTTTCGAACCCCTTCAGAGGGACCCCTTCATCCAGAAGGAAACTTGTCAATCACTCATCACAGACCTAAAACCAAGGCACATTTCAACTTGGTTTCTCACACACTTATTATTATCATTTTTCTATTCAAACACCACTTCTCTGCATTGTTTTTCTTGTATATCTACGTTTTGATGACATATATTTCACTATAAAATTGTGATTATGTCTTACTTTGTGTAGCTAGGTGACTTTCTCCTCTATTTCAACTAATCTTAGGGGGACCAAACATCCGATCAGAGTGCCACTGTGGCTTCAATGTCCAATGTGTCACTGCAGAGAATGCTGCTAGGTAATGACTGTGACGTTAGGACAAGATGCTAGTAGAAAATACTTCATGTGTCCCGACATCGATGACGACTTCATGGTAAGAACATAAACATTAATTTAGTTTGCACCTCCATAAATTAACATAACATAGTTTGCTATTACAGGATAATCCAAGGAAGTATCCTTTCACCCATTGGATCGATGATTCAAGCCAAGGATCTGCTAGAGGGAATGTAAGAGAAGCCGAGACTATGGAGGAGTACACAATAAGGAAAGAAGAGCATCTACTCAAGGTCGAGCATGCTAGTTCATGTTGGATGACAAGTCCTCTAGGAATTCATGAGTGCGACCAACGACCTATGTGCGCATGTGGGAGTCATTGTTTTCTATCAAACTATATTGAACTAGTTGTATGAAGTTACGTTGTTTTCTAGAAATGTTCGAGGAAAAACATATACTCATAATTTTATGATCAAACTCATAGCAAGTCAAAGTAAAAATTAATTACTAAATAAAACAATACAACACAAACAACACATAAAGGAGTACACAACATAACACATTACAGTACAAATTTTAAAATATAAACTACACTACGTGACTACTAAGTGTAGCGAGGGTACCTTCCCTTTGTTATGGCCTCAGGTACGGTCTTGCTTGTTTAGCACGACGAGCCCTCTCATGTTTCCTCTCTCTATCAGTCTCGCGCTCTTATTTTTCTTTGCGCTTCGCCTCCTCCCTCCTCTAAAATTATTCCTCACACTCATATTCCCTCTAGTATCTCATCTCAAGGAGCTCCCTATGGAACGCATGGCGCCTCATAAGAGAGGCCCAGTCCTCCGGATCCACCTCTTTATCGATCCATTTGACAAAGTCATATAGTGGAGGTGGCGATGGTGGAGGAGTTACCTACACGCATAGATAATAATAGACATATTGTAAGTGATTGATTTGAGAAGATTATTTAAACAAACTGAATATATAGTTATTAACACCAGTTTGTTTGCATGTGGTCCATGCTTTGGCCTTGGCTTTGGCTTTTCTAGAGTCCAAGAGTAGTTGTCACATTTCCAATACCTCATCTCATATGTGAGGTCATCTACGCTTCTCATGAATTTACATTTATCTCCATAGAAACACATGAGGGGTTTAACACTTTCCGAAAGAGGATGATAAGGATCGTAACCATGAGTCGATATATCCTTTTTCACCATATTCTAATGTATCTACATAAATTCAGTACATTCAATATTTATCTACATTTTCTCTAAACTACTCATAAAAGAATAGTACAATACTCTAAATCATTTGTAAAACATGATTAAACTAATCGTATATTTCTCTAAGCCATCCCTAATATACTACTAAATTACTACTATATTACTTATAATCTACAACTAAATTAATTTAAGCTTAATAACTACAGAAGAAAAAAGAGGGAGGAGAGATTTACCTAGGAGGAGTGGGCAGCTCGGGGGCTCGGGATTTGCTGGAAGTGCAGCAGGTGTGCTGAGAACGGGACGTTCGCCCCCCTTTTATAGAGCAACATTCGGCCATTCAAAGGCCAAACCAGGCCACGCTATCCTGGTTTGGCCAAAGTAGTTGTTGTCGTTCCTAAAAAGAGTCATTGCGCGCCACGTCACTTTGGTTCAATCGATGGTTGGCCGAACCACATTGACGTGGCAAGTTTTGGCCGACCATCGATTGAACTAGAGCTGACATGGTTTGATTTGGCCGATCAAGTGCTGACCGGTACCTATTTTTGAAATTTTTTGAAACGGCTATGCACATTTGAATTTTTTTCAAAAAAATATTATTTAAAAAATTCATTAAAGATTGAGTAACATCTTATATATTTAGAACTCATGATAAAATAGGAATAGATCCGTTTTTATCCTTGAGACCTTAACACATTAAAACTCTCGTGAAAAATTACAGCAATGCTTTATTTCATTTATGACATTGTAGGATTTTAAAAAAATTGAGGTCGTTGTTTTACCATTAGTGAAAAATTATTCATCGTGTTGTCAAAAAATATTTCAAACATACAAAATATTTTGTAATGTTGTTGGCAACATCAAAAAAACATGTATATGCAACACCTTATTGTTGTGTTTAGGTAGTTGAAATTGAATGGTTCAAACGGTGAGAATCAAATGTTTCAATTTAGATTTCCCTATATTTATTTTATTTATTTTATTAAAATATTTTTAACAACTGACGAAATATTGTTCCCTTAATACTGAAACATGATTTGATTTAAAAAATAGAAAGTCCGTACGGAAACTACCGCTCGTCGTAAAATTATCCTCATTCCCAAGTCGAGTAACGGTGACAGGCCATTGTTAAGCGTGGCCAGATTCTGACTTTGCTAGCACGGTACGTCTTTGCCCCTATAAACAGAAATACATCTATGCCCGTACGCACAGCCGAAAAACTGCATTTCACTCGGCGAAGCAGCCTCAAAAACACTTGACAAAAAATTTCTCAAGTATTACAATCGACAAACCACTCTTGTCGTGTGTCTTGTCATACACTCACAAACTTGTTTGTTGAGTGTCACATGAAACACTCGGTAAATAAAAGTACCTAATAGTGTGTGTAGGGACCTGATAGCTAGTTTGTTAAGTATGAAAGTTTAGCTCTCGGCAAACAAGAAAACAGAAAATAAAAAAACAAGAGGTGTGGCGCAACACAGTCTAGCACGGCGGCATGGCGACACAATGAGGTGATGACGTGGAGGAGGAGATCGGAGGAGGGGCGCTAGCGGTGAGGCTTGACGTAGCGGTGAGGAGTAGATGCCCAAGGCAGCATGACGAAATTTTTCTTTGCCGAGTGCCTCAAATTAGACACTCAACAAACAATTGTTAATTACTTTTAAAAATTTTGTCAAAATTGTTTTTCAATTTTTCCATTACAAATTTGTGAAACATTTCACATTTAGGAGGTAAGGCCTAAAATAGACTAAAAACATGAATATTGTTTTTTCAAACAATTTATTTTATTATTTAATGTACATTTAGTTCAAATTTAACTTGTTTCAATTTAAATTATAGAAAAATAATTAATGAATTAAAAATAGCTAAATGACCTATAAAAATACCAAAATTTTTCATGCAACAATATAGCTGTATTATTACGGTATAAAAAATTTCTTTCAAACCAAACACATTCCTTCTTTAAATCCTAATTCGAAGATAATTCGTCTTCGAAGAATCTTCAGTTTCTTAACGTCGTACGTGACAACTTTCTCTCAATATTTTTAAATTTTTATCACAACATCTATATATCATATCATAATACCATGATAAATGTCATGTTTTTCAAACTTCATTTGATTATTTTATATTAAAAACCATTAAGATCCACGTTACTGATCGAGTGTCGTAACTTGGATTTTTCAAAATTCCTTTCAATTTAGTGGATAAGAACTAAAAATGGACTCAATATATGAATATGATTATTCTATAATTTTTGATTCATTATTTCAAGCACTCGCAGTTCAAATTTCACCCATTTCAATTTAAATCCTAGAAACACACGTAATGAATTAAAAACAGTAAACTGATCCAAAAAAGTACTAAATTTTTACATGATATAATCTATGAGAAACCAAGTTGAGATGTGCCTTGGTTTCAGTCTATGATGAGTGATTGATAACTATCTCTGGACGAACGGGTCTTTACCGAAGGGATTTTGGTTTTTGTTGTGTGCACTACTATACAACAAAGTGTTTTCACTGAAAGGTGTTTTAGTCGAGGTGCTCATCAAATGGGTTCGTGAGCACCGAAGGAATGGTTTTACTCGAAGGGGCTTCGGGGTGTCGGAAAATGTGTTTGCTTGTCTAATGGTATGCAGGAGACATGGAGGTGACAAGACAGTCAACAGCCGAGGACTTGGATCGAGCGGGGAGCTTGATCCCGAAGGGTTAAGGAGGTTGGGTGAAGTCCAGGTCGGTCCTTGGAAGGCATGAAGTTCAAAGGGGTACTTCAAAGGAAGATACCACGGAGCAAAGTCCTCGTAGGTGAGGCCCTTCGGAGGTGTGCTTCGGGGGAGGCATTTTGAAGGTGGTTGATCGAAGTCCTCTGTGAAGAGGCTCTTTGGAGGTGTGCTTCGGGTGGAGGCATGGCGAAGGTGTGCTCTGGACGAAGGCACTTTTAGGAAATGCTCTAAGAAAAGGCACTTCGGAGAAAGGTGGCGAAAACCCTCCGAAGGAAGGTACTTCGAAGGAGGGGCCTCGAAGTTGGGATGACTTGTCGAGTTTTTTACGATGTTTGCTTCGGTACATGGATGAATGGTTGTCGAGTTGGAGGAGCTGTGAATCCATGGTGATCCACTCCGAAGACGTGGTGCCAAGATAGACAAGGGCTTTGATAGCTTCTGCTCAAAACCGTCTCTTACACTTGTATCCAAAGACTTCAGTGCAGTGAATCATGAATGGTTCAGAGTCTGCAACCGAAGCTACACTAGCACTTCGCAAAGTGCTGCAAGGCTCCGTTGAGAAGAAACAGAAAGCATATGCACTACGGGGCTTTGAAAAAAGTGTAAAGTAGGACTACCTGTAACACCCCCGTGATTGTGTGAGATAAGAAGATGTAAACCCTAGGGGTATGATAGTCACTTCGCATGTCATAGTAGGCTATAAAAGAAGGGGTAGGTTGAGATCTAGGATAACACTTTTAGCACACTTGTGCATAGGTTTAGAATCTTCTGGTCTACGTCCAGCCGCGTCACACCCATGTACTTTGATCTGTGAGTTGTGTTTCTTGTTCTTGCAATGAAATTTTTATTTGATCTCTGATATTTGACTAATTTCTTGCATGAACTTGTATCTGATGTTGTGATTCCATGCATGAGTATTTTATGCACTGCTAAGTTTTTGGATGTGACTTTTGTACTGGAAGAAAAGTATTTCTGTTGTGTTTGTAACTTGTTCTTTGTGGAGTTTCTCAAGTCACCCTATGTGAATCATCAACTATTTATGAACAAGGTTATATTGATATTTTTCCTTCTATGTGATTTTCAAGTCTAACAACACCCTTCACTCTATTGTGTAACAGCGGTCATACCTTGTAAATTCACTAGTGATGTTGTGATCTATTTGGGTGCGAAGTATGATTTTCTTGATCGTTGTGAGGCCATTTTACGAAGCCCTCTTCGAAGCAGTTTTACGAAGTACTCGGTATGTCATATCATTGCGGAGTTCATATTTGCGAAGCCCTGTCTGCAGTCTGATTATTAGGGAAATAGGGTGTGAAGCCCTCTAAGCTTCGAAGTAGAACCCAGAGCAAAGATTTTTTAAAGCTCCCATTCACCCCCCTCTGGTTGCCTTTTTGTTCCTACAATTGGTATCAGAGCCGATTAGATCACTAGTTGACCTAAACTAATTTTGTGATCCATAGGCGACATGGACAAACATAGCAAAATTTCGTTGTTCGATGGAAAGGATTTTGCTTACTAGAAGGTGTGCATGGAGGCTTATCTTCAAATCTAAGGAAGTGAGTCGTCACACTTTTATTTTGAGCAACCCTAAACCTATACTCCCGCTGCCACCGTCGCCTTCGTCGTGCTCCTCGCCGATCCGTCGCCCATGCCCTCCGCACCTTAGTTGCATTCTCATTCTCATAAGTTTGTTCATGCTTACTATTAAATTTAAGTTTATAAAATCATTTATCCGAAATTCGTGAATTAGGGTATGGCAATGATTCCAAATGATCTACAAGTACCAACCTATGTTCCTGATAGTTGCTTAATAACAATCAATCATCTAGTTCACGGCGGGCGTCACCAGGTTTAGTTATAGTTTTTGTATATTGCATGCCCTGTTTATTGTGTTAACAAACTAAAGCACATATGTTACTATTGCAGTATTTATCAAAAAGATTTTCTAAGGTCAATAACATTCATGCTGGCGACACCCTCAAAATAATGACAAGAGATGGGTGCACCACTGAGGTTGAGGTTATGAGCTATGGGGGTGGCGGTACGATATGCCTCCACAAAGGATGGGCTCAATTTAGCCAAAGAGTTTGCCTAACACATGGGGACTATTTGGTAATAACAATGGGACATGCCCCATTGACTATTATGGAAAAATTCTACACTAACTTTGGTGATGAGAAGACCCCAACGACCATTAAAGTGAAGGATAACAACAATAGTTGTATACATAGAGAAGCGACATTACTACACATGCACATCTTTTGTTTATGTTCTTATCATGGTTTCTTATAATATCAGGGAAGGGTCCTAGATATGTTGTAGATAGGAATGGGAAGGGGATAGCCAGGGAGGTCGACACCGACCAAATGGATCAATTGAAGCACATCTGTTATTTTGGCAATGCAATAGATTTTACTCCAGCAAGGAAGACTCTCCTACAAGACATCTCGGCAGGTTTATCCTTCGAGAGTCGGTTATATGTCTGCACAATAAATAACACGATCATCAACAAGAACTCGGTGGTAAGTTATTTGCACATGTTGTTAGTCCATACAAATAGCCTTCTCTAATAGCTTTGTTTAAATTTTTTATAGTACTTTTCAAGACAGTACCGTGAAAAGTATATCACACCTCACCTACACCACCAGACCACCAAGATTCAGATGGCAGCAGCATGGTCTGACGCAGTCCCAATTGCAGTGCATAAAGCGACGGATGGACGGTGCTATCTAACTAAAGGTTTTGGGAAATTTCTTAGTGACAACTCGTTATAAGTTGACATTATATGTGCCTTCCATTTCAACATTGTTACTAATGGCATGGAGGTTGTGATGTATGTACTATAAACCTAGGGTATGATGTAATATTACGATATAAACCTATTGTGATGAGTTATCTGTATTCCATGATAAATTGTCTGTGATATTAATTGGTTGCCAAATCAATCCTGGCTTTAATTTAGGCTGCAACCTAAAAATTGTATTTGATGTGTTTTGGATATGTTGGTTCTCAAATCCTGGCTTTGATTCAAGTTGAAGCATAAAAACTATTTTTTTTCAAAATGACCGTACCATTAGTGACGAGTAATAATAATCAACTGTCACTAAAGGATCGTTTAGTGACGGGTAACAATGTTACCCATCACTAAAGGTTGATATATACCCGTGAGACTCCCCTACATCATTAGTGACGGGTTTTAGCTATACCTGTCACTAAAGGCCCCTCTATCATTAGTGACGGATGGTAACTATCACCCGTCATTGATGACACCTCCTACTTATAAATAGGAGTGTAACCGAAGTAAATCATCGGGCTTTCATTTCGCGCAACCCTAACCTTTACTCTCGTCGCCGCCATCGCCTTCGTCGTGCTCCTGGCCACATGTATCGTCGGTCATGGCACCTGCACCGTCGGCGTGCGTGGCCATCCTACTTGTCGCCACCTTGGTTGCATCCTCCTTGTCCTCCTCCTAAGGTTCGCCCTCCTCTTCCTCATCTGAAATATTATTGTTCTTGTCTAACTAGCTAAATTTGTTTTAATTTTATTGTTACAGGGTATCCTGACCTACTGCTTTTAGCCAATTTTTTCGAGATAACTGATGGTCTTATCTAATTTCTTCGAGATAACACACTCGAAGTTGGCATGACTATTCACTGTGGTGCTCATTACCGGATGCTGCCATGGTGCTCATGTGCTAATACCCATTGGGCTTCTATTCAAGCAGTCCATGGTGGTGGTGGTGGAAGCATGGATAGTGAGTGATAGGATACTATCCAAGCTCTTGATATCGCTATAGGTTAGCTATTAGCTATTCATAGCCATGAAATAATCTTTTGTCGCTCTTTGTTGTAGCCATTTTCTTCGAGATAACGAGTATGTAGTTAATATATGTGATACTAATTTGGCAATGAATCCTTTGTGATGAATTGTCTGTGATATGCTTTAGATGTTGCATATATTGGCTTCCAAATCCTGGCTATGATTTAGGATACAGCCTAAAAATTTATTATTTTTTTTTGAAAATGACCATATTAATAGTGACGGGTGATAATAATCACCAGTCAGTAACGAGCACATTAATGATGGGTATAAAGTACTCCCCGTCACTTAATATGACCTATTCAAGATATAATCTAAAAATAATAATTATTTTTAAAATATGACCATAACATTAGTGATGGGTAACATTAGTCACCCATCCCTAAAAAACATAATAGTGACGGGTGTAAAGTACTCACTATCACTAAAGATGACATTTAGTGATGGGTAGCATTGGTTACCCATCGCTAAAAGGGGGCAGGCTAGACATGGAGGGGAACTAGAGAGACCCTTTAGTGATGGGTATTTACCCGTCATTAATGATAGGGCTTTACTATCCCGATAAGGGTGATGTGGGATATGCCCATCACTACTGTATGTTATGACCCGTCATTAATGTATGTTTCTATGGTAGTGAAGCTAGGAACCAACTATTCACAAGTCTGAGTTAGAATGAGTTTGATAGGATCCAGCACATACATACTGCTTATGAGATTTGGTCTACTCTTGCGGTTTTCCATGAGGGCTCTACCCAGATCAAGGCCAAGCGCAAGAGCACAAATAACCAAGAATATCAACTATTTACAACATTGTTAGCAATTTGCGCTTCACTGGGACTTTAGCTTACTCTTATTATGATAGAGAAATCAAACTTATCTATGCCCTCGATCATAGCATATGGGAGGTGAAGATCTCTAGTATCGAGAAGTCGGCAAGTTACGACACATTGACTTGCGACAAACTCTTTAGTAAGCTTAAGTCCATCGAGATTGCCAAGCTATCCCAACAAGGACTTGAAAACTCTTTGCCACCATCCATGACATTAGTTTCTAGTTCTAGCAGTGGCACCTCATATGAAGGTAATTCATCTGGTTTTTCTAGCACTTGTGCTTTTGTTGGTGGTTTTGCTTTATCCTCTCTGGTCTCAGTCGCAAAAAAGCAGGTGGCTACTTTGGATGATGAGGAGCTTGCTCTCATTGTCAAGAAGTTCACCCATTTCTACAATAATATATGGGATCATAGGAGAGGAGGCTCTCGTGGGTGTTTTGAGTATGGTGATACTTCACACATTAAAGTTAATTGTCCAAAGATAAAGAAGAGATTAGAGAGTGATCACACCAAATATCATAGGAGAGACAAAAAAACCCTTCCACAAAAAGAAACGAGATAAGATAGCCAAGAGAGCAGCCAAAGCAACATTCACAGTCTTCATGGCAGCATTGAGCGACATTGATACTTCTTCAAGAGAAGAGCCAAGCTATAATGAGGATGAACCACAAAAGAAGGAGGAGGGCAAGGCGAAGGACTTCACCACTCTTGGCTTCATGGTCGGTAGCGACAACGAGCCAGATTCCACCGAGGTAATGCTATCCTATGATGAACTTTTCAGTTAAAGTTGATAAATTGATTGATGCTTTGGTTCGTTAGGATAGACTACTCATTAAAGATGTGCGTGAACTAAAAGAACTTAGGCCTAAATATGAATCTGCTTCTACTGAACTTGCCATGATTAGGTCTAAGTTGAATGATGCTGAATGTGAATCATGTTTAGTTATCAAGAGTGAGCTTGCCGATATACATTTTGTGTATGCTCAAGTTATCAATCAACTTGAGAGTGCAAAGAAAAAGCTCATTGTGGAGGAGTCTAGACTCTCTCTTTTATATGCTTGTTTGAATTGTCTATTGCTTATTGAGAGTATTGATTTATGGGACAAGCATGTTAAGGAACTAGAGTCTAAATTAGAGAGTGTTGAGAATTCTAAGGATGTGCATCCTGAATGTTCCACCTGAACTATCCTTAAGTACAAACTTTGCTTTGCTAGAGGGCAAGTCGAGAAACTTATGACTATGAATGAATACATTCTTTCTAGGGTTAACAAGTGTATTGAGGGATAGGGTAGGATGGATTTGCTCTTAGCCAAGACCAAGATGTGCGCTGATAAGGCTAGGCTAGCTCTAGGGTTGGGTTTTGAGAGAACTACACTAGACAAAAAGAGCAAAACAATGTTCACTCCACCTACTACCCTTATGAAAGAAAGAGACAAGTTAAACACTCCACAAAAAGCCAAGAAATCCATCAAGCCTTCCAAAAAGAAAGTATGTCTTATGCCCAAGAGAGATTATGAACCAAAACCTAGAGAGCATGTGAAGAAAGCCCAAGTTACCAATGCCCCAGCTCCCATGAGGATATTACATTGTTCGTATTGTCAAAGGGTGGGTCATTTGATTGGTTTTTGCTTTCGTCGCATGAGGGATGAGCGACGCTCTTTGGTGTTAAGTGCATGAGACATGCATCATCCACCTATTGGTATACATGAGCCTGTCTCTCATCCTTTTTCTTACTTTAGAGAGGCTCCACGTTCTTATGATAGAGGCTTTGCCCAACGCAGATCTTACCAAGACTCATATGGTACTAGATCTCGTGTAAGAGGCTTTGGTCCTCGATAGGTTGGGATACCTCATCTTGGTTTTGGTTTTCTTCATGTTGGTAGACCGCATATTTTTTATCATGATTTACATTCCACTGATATGTAGTCTACTACTTTTACTTCTGTCGCTCGAGTTTCTCAATGCTGGATTCCTAGAATGTTTTTTACTTACCCCAGCACTAAGCACTCGAGACATTTTCATGGTATGTAGGTAGCAGGTGGAGGCCTAGAAAACAAGTGGATTGTCGATTCCAGTTATTTGCGTCACATGACTGGGAAGTTATCATGGTTCTCCAACCTCACCATGTCCAAGAGACACGAGTACATCACCTTTGGAAGCAATCAAAGAGGCAGAGTAAAAGGTGACGGTATGGTAAGGATTAATGAAAACTTCACTCTCAAAGATGTTGCTTTAGTTGAGCATTTAGTATACAATTTGTTGTCTATATCTTAGCTTCTGGATGAGGGATTAGAAGTGCATTTCATACGTGATACTTTTCAAGTTCTCAATTCTTCTAGCTCTTTGGTTTGCAAGATTTAAAAAATAGGGAGGGTCTTTGGAGCTGATATTTCTAGGTCTTTTGTTCTTCTCATTTCTTAATTGCTAAACCTTCTTCTGAGCTCTGGATGTGGCATAGGATATTGGAGCATATGAGCTTTGACTTGCTCGCTCGACTGAGTGCCCAAGGCTTGATCCTAGGATTGCCCAAGCTCATGTTTGAGAAGAATATTATTTGTGCTCCTTGTCGACATGGAAAGATGGTGGTTACATCTCATTCAATAGTCAATCTGGTGATGATTGAATAACCTAGAGAATTACTTCATATGGACATTGTTGGTGAGGAGCCATGCTGAATAGCGTGGGCCTCATGGCTCCAGATGTGATGAGTCATTGTCAACGATAGTCAAAGAGGACTGAAAAGAGAGAGAAGACCTGTTGCGTCTGGGCCGCGTGTGACTCAGGTACACGGGCAGCGAGCGACTGTCGGGCAGAGGGGCCGCGAAGTCGGGCTGGCCCAATCCGGGTACATGGGCTAGGAGCAGCAGAGGATCCACTGGACTGTTGACCGGGATTGACTCAGGTACACGGGCGGCGAGTGATTGCCGGGCTGAGGGAGCCGCGGAATCGGGCCGGCCCAATCCGGGTACCCGGTGCGAAGACGGTGGACGCTTTGTCAGTTTCGGCGCAAAACTGACGACCGTTGATTTCGGATCTGACCGTCCTGAGGCGAAGCCGTAGCTGCTACGAAAGCTCCGCATCAGGACAAGTTATCTTTATTTAGGATTTTACTATTTTGCCTTTAGGCCCACAGTCTGTCAGTCGAGTCTGTAAAAATATCCTAAGGGCAGTTTGGTCTTTTCCATTTATTTCAGCGTCTGTAAAAAACCCTAGGGGTATTTCTACATTTTACATTTAATGGGCTGCCTATAAATAGGCCCCAATATCCTAGGGTTAGGGTCACCCATTTTTTAGAAATCACTTTACCAATTCTGAAATTGAGTGGGTCATTTTTCTTCGGTCTCCACTGTTCACGGCCGCCTGTGTTCTTCTCAAAAATATTTCGGCGCCGCCACCGTTTCCTTCTTCTCTGCCGCCAACGTTTTTTCCACGGTCGCCGTTTGTTTTTGCCTTCGCTGCATCGGCCAGCTCACAACCAGCGCCACCGGTTTTTCGCGCGTTGGGAGTAGGAGTTTTGCTGGCGGGCTCGGCGGAGGGCTCGAGGCGTCAGGCTGCGCGCGGCAGGAAGCTGATGGCCAGCAGCGCACGAGCAGCCGGCATGTGAACACAGTGAAAGCTTTGGCATTTTGGCGGAGAAACAACGAACCAAGCAAAATCAGGGTTAGTACTAATTGCATTTCTCGATTTGCGTGCTTGTGAAATATCTCTGTTGTGCCTTGTGTTACGTGCCACTAGATGCTTGTGATTAGATTAATTACTTGATTAATTAGTGGTGGTTGCTGTAATTCCACGTGCTGTCACATCCGCATAGTATTTTATTGTTCAACTAGCAGCACGGTTCTCAATCTTCTTGTTTCATGTGCCCAGTTTTTTTTATTCCCAGATAATTTATGATTAATCCATTTGTTCTGTTAATTTATTTCAGAATGCATTAAATATTCACATATATATTTATGAGCACATTTTATTTACTGCATTTGTTTTGTCTAGATTAAATGCGTTAAATATTGTGTTTGCTCTTACTCGATGAACTTTCTATAAACTGTGAATATTTTGCATGTGCTTGATGGATCATCTGTGATTTGGTAAAACTTTTGTGAAGATGTCATTCGTACTGTGATGATTTTTTAATCTGCCTTTAAGCACTTTGATGGTGTCTTTTTGATTAGGACACCGGTCGTTTTTAGGCTAGATTATTTTTAGCTCTGTTGATCTGTTTTACTTTTCGTTGTTATTTTGTTGAGGTGCGTTGGGTGTTGGGAGCAGGCCATTGATTCGAAAGAATTTTTAGGCGCCCATTCACCGCACCTCTGGTCGCTACTCTCGGTCCTACAAGTGGTATCAGAGCCTGGTTAGGGTTTTCCATACCTTAACCGGTTCTAAAACCCAGTAGTGATCATGACGTCTCCTGGCAAGGTCCCGTCCTTGGAAGCTTATGGCTATAATTATTGGAAGACTCGCATGCGAGCCTATCTCATGAGCCAAAGCTCGGACATCTGGGACATTTGCGTTCACGCTACGTTTGTCATATTGCCAGTTGCTGAGCGTGGTACTCCTGGTATCATCGCTCAGCATGTGAACAATAGCAAAGCTGTGAACATCTTGTTTTCTGGTTTAGGTCCCACTGAATTTGAGCGTGTGAGCCATCTCTCCACTGCGAGAGAGATCTGGGCTACCCTCCAGGCACACCATGAGGGAACAGCCCAGGTCAAGGCTCGGCTCTATCAGACCTACCGGTGTGAATATGAGAACTTCACTCAAAAGCCGGGTGAATCTGTTGAAGCGTTGTTTGGTCGTTTTCAGTCGATCATAAACAAGCTTCGGGACAACAAGGCTGAGGGTGTTCAGTTAGTCTCAGATCATGAACAGACGCTCAAGGTTCTTCATACCTTGGACCCAAAGATCTGGGAGATCAAGGTATCCTCTATCATTGAGAGCACTTCTTATGATACCTTGACCATTTCTGATTTGTTTAGCAAGCTGAAGGCCACCGAGGTTGATACCCAGTTGAGATCAAATCTCACTAGCTCTGGATCAAAGTCTCTGGCCCTTGCTACACCTTCTGTTGATCCCTCTGCTGTGAGCTATGCTGGGTTCTCCTTGATGTCTATCACTGAGGACCAGCTTGAGCTGTTGGGAGATGATGATTTGTGTCTTTTTAACAACCGGGTGCGTCGTGTTTATGACAAAAGAATGATCAAGAGACACGGCACAAAGACCGGATGCTTTGAGTGTGGTGATCCAGGACACTTCATCGCCGACTGCCCCAAGCGCAATGGTCACAAGAAGGGCACCGGTAGGTGGCTTCCACGACTCCGGCAAGCACGACAGCTCCTCCTTCAACAAGGGCAAGCCAAAAACCAGATTCTTCAGAAAGGCCCTGAAGGACTACCGGCGAGAGAACAAGAAGCGCGACAAGGCCTTCTTCGTTGAGATGGAGAAGAGCTACTCCAAGCGGTCCACGTCTTCTTCCTCTTCATCGAGCTCAAGCGATGAGGAGATCATCGTCAGGAAGGGGAATGTTGGGGGAAAATATCTCATCTTCGGGGTTATTGCCGAAGCAGCATTAAGACAGTCAACCAATTCGAAGATTGTCCGAAGATCATCTTCGAAGATGCTCAGAACCTCGTTCGAAGCCCGAAGACAGGCACTGGTTCGAAGTATGTCTTCGAACTAAAGCCCTTCAAGATCTTTTCTGCCAGCTAAGATGGAAGACTTATCTTCTATCCTATTAGATTAGTCTTTTACCATTTTAGTCCTATTAAGGAAACCGAATAGTTTCCTTAATGTCGGTTGTAATAGAGGGGTAAATAGGTCTTTTCCTTAATGTTTAGGCCTATAAATACCCCCATTTCACCCTGTAAGAGGGACCGAATAAAAGTGATTCAATACACACTTTCGAACTATTCTAAGCTATTATCCTTTCGGAGGCTTAGAACAGTTTGCTTCACAAACACTTCGTTTGTTAGTTTCTTTTCTACAGAAACCTGTTAGCGTAATCTTTTACGCCAACAGGGAAGGACAAGGACGATCCAGCGGGCCTTTGCTTCATGGCCTTCGGGGACAGACCGAAGAGCGGCTCACATCAGCGCCGAAGATCCCGCAAGAGCTTCTGCTCAATGGCTCTTGGGGATAAGGAAGAAAAGAGCTCCTCCGATGACTCCGACGACGACGACAACAAGGTATCATCTTATGAACGAGAAATTGTTGATTTACTTGAGAGCAATTGTCAGGAGTTAAAGTATCGGGAAAAACTGCTTAGGGGGGCTAAGAAGAGGATAGATGAGTTAGAGAGTGAGCTTGCCGTGGCCAACGGCAGAATTGAGAGTCTATCTTCTTCCCCTTTCTTGGGTGATAGCAGTGAGTGCCCAAAGTGTGAGGTGCTTCTGTGTGACCTGTCGACTCTGAAGTCCAGGTACACAGAAAGGGTTGATGAGAGGGAAGCTTTGGCCACTGAGCTTGAAAGCGCTCAGCTGGAGCTGAAAGATGCTCAAGCCACTGTCGTTGCACCCTGTGCTGAGTGCCCATCTCATCTAGCTGTCTTAGCTGAGCTGAAAGCCAAGGGCGATGCGCATTTGGGTGATTTGGAGAGAGTGAGAGCTGAGCTTGTGCAGACTAGGCTAGAGCTTGAGACATTGTCAGTTCCACCCACTGTCTGTGAGAACTGTCTGTCTCTTAGAATGGAGTTGATTAAGCTGAAAGCCGAGAAGTCTGTCCAGATAGATAGTGAGTGTGAGACCTGCTTGTCTCAGGTGGAGGTTCTAGCTTCCTTGAGAGAGGAGCTAGCAGACTCTCAGAATGAGAACTTTTACATCCGTTCTATCCTGAGTTGGATCAGTGCCAGAGAGCCACAACTTGGCATGATGATCCAGCAGTTCAAGAGGCAGGATGGGTTTGGGGTAGGTTACACCTACACCAAGGCTGACTTTGAGAGTGCCATTAGCCGGGCAGTGGAGTGGAGTAAAATGACTCCTGAGCAGAGATATCCCAAGACTCACTCCACTGAGTCTTCCCTGGCTAGTCAGCCCAAGGATGGAGTAATCCATGAACAGCCCAAAGCTCCACCCAAGAAGCCCATCTGGGTTCCAAAGCCCAAACACCTCCACACTTCTCTTGACTCTCTTCCTGGACCCTCTCAACCCAAGAAGACTACACCGAACACCACTAAGCCCAAGAACCCCAAGCCTCAACCACATCCCATGAAGCCCACCTATCATTGTGAGTATTGTCAGAGAGACGGGCATCTTGCGGAGTTTTGCTTCAGGAGGAAGCGGGTTGAGAGAGCAGAGAGAGCTCGTGGTGGTCAGGAGCAGTTCTACCAGCAGGGTGGTAGACTGCGTGTTCCTCGACACGGGGAGAGGCTGGAGGCCAGGCCGCGTCGTGTAGGTGGTGGTAGAGGAGACGACTTTCTTGCTCGTACTCCTGTTGGTGGTGGTCGTTCCGGCAGAGCTCCAGGCCGTTTTGGCTACGGTCCTGGACCTCGTGGCCGAGGTTTTAGGCAGAACCGAGGACAACGCTTTGAGCCGCGTTTTGGTCCAAACATTTCTGATGATTTCTGCTTTCCATCTTTTGAGCAGATGGCTCGACACTGGTTTAGCTCTTTTGCTAAACCCGGTGCTGGACCATTTGCTCCCACTTACAGCCACTGATTGTGCAGGATCGGGGACTGGAGGACGTTAGGATCATGGACTCAGGGTGTTCTCGCCACATGACGGGACATCGCAGATGGTTTTCCAGTCTCACTCCCGGGAACAGTGGTCAAGGGAAAGTAAGTGGCATTGGCTCAATTCGCATTTCAGACCATTTTTCTTTAAAGAACGTTGCTTTGGTTGGAAACTTGAACTTCAATTTGATTTCTGTTTCGCAACTTCTTGAGGATGGTTTGGAGGTGCGTTTTAAGAAGGGCAATTCTTCTGTGTTTGATTCTAGAGGGTCTTTGATTTGCCAGATCTTACCTTTCGGTAAAGTTTTTCGAATTGACTTCTCTAGTTCCTTTGGCCCTTCTCGCTGTTTGATAGCTGGATCTTCCTCTGAGCTCTGGAAGTGGCATAGGAGGTTAGGCCATTTGAGTGTTGACCTGCTAGTCAGGTTGAGCTCTATGGACCTCATCCGAGGATTGCCCAAGCTTAAGATGGAGAAGGATCTGGTTTGCCATCCCTGTCGTCACGGGAAAATGGTTGCCGCTTCTCACGCACCTGTGACTCAGGTGATGACTTCGTATCCGGGCGAGCTATTACATATGGACACTGTCGGTCCAGCTCGGGTACGCTCAGTCGGTGGGAAGTGGTACGCACTAGTGATTAGGGTCTTGACCATCAGTTTTCTGCTCCTTACACTCCCCCACAGAATGGCGTTGTGGAACGAAAGAACCGCACGCTAGTCGAGATGGCCAGGACGATGCTCGATGAGCATAGGACTCCTAGGCGCTTTTGGGCTGAAGCCATGAACACGGCTTGCTATCTGGCCAACCGCATTTTTCTTAGAGCTTACCTAGGTAAGACCTCATACGAGTTGCGGTTTGGCAGACAGCCCAAGGTGAGCCACTTGCGAGCGTTTGGCTGCAGGTGCTTTGTGCTCAAGAAGGGAGGGCATTTGGACAAATTTGAGTCTCGTTGCTGGGATGGAGTTTTTCTTGGTTATGCTTTGCATTCTCGAGGCTTCCGTGTTTGGAACCTCGACTCCCAGCAGCTTGTCGAGACTTGCGAGGTTTCTTTTGATGAGTCCTTGCCTTCTTTAACTCCTTCTTTTGAGCTTTCTGGTGATGGTGAGCTCGGAGAGTCCATCTTCGAGGAAGATGAGGATACTCCAGCTGCTGATGAGGGTGGGCCTTCTGCACCTCCTGCAGAGCCCACACCTTCTGAGACATCGACTGAGGACGAGGGCGGACCTCTGATCACTTCTTCCACTTCGATCGAGCCCCCTCAGTCGAGTCCAGAGGTGCCAGCTGCTGACTCCGGTGAGGTGACTTCAGATCACCAGGGATCCCGAGCAGTTCAGCGTGATCACCCCTCAGAGCTCATCATCGGTGATGTGTCTACAAGAACTTTGCGATCGTCTGTTGACTCTCTTGCTGTGTTTGCTGAATCTGCTTTTGTTGCATCTTTTGAGCCCAGAGACATTTCTCATGCTCTTTCTGACTCGAACTGGATTAATTCCATGCAAGAAGAGCTTGAGAATTTTGTCCGCAATCGGGTTTGGACTCTAGTAGAGCTGCCACCAGGATGCAACCCCATAGGCACCAAGTGGGTGTTCAAGAACAAGCAAGGTGAAGATGGGGTTGTGGTGCGCAACAAAGCTCGACTAGTTGCCCAGGGTTTCTGCCAGAAGGAAGGTATTGATTTTGAAGAAACCTTCGCCCCTGTTGCCCGTCTTGAGTCCATTCGCATTCTTTTAGCTTTTGCCGCTTCGAAGGGTTTTAAGCTTTTTCAAATGGACGTCAAGAGTGCTTTTCTGAACGGGTACATAGAGGAGGAGGTTTATGTTAGGCAGCCCCCCGGTTTTGAGAACCCCAAGTTTCCTCGACATGTTTTTAAGCTGCAGAAACCTTTATACGGGTTAAAGCAAGCCCCCAGGGCTTGGTATGACCGGTTAAAGCAGTTTTTGTTGGGAAAGGGTTTTGTGATGGGTTCTGTGGATAATACTCTCTTCTTGCTCAGAGATGCTTCAGATTTTTTAGTCGCTCAGATATACGTGGACGATATTATCTTTGGCGGTACTACTAATGATCTTGTGTCCAAGTTTTCTGAGCAGATGCACAGCGAGTTCGAGATGAGCCTCATGGGTGAGCTTAAGTATTTTCTAGGGCTCCAGATCAGGCAGACCAAGGACGGCACCTTCGTCCACCAGGGTAAGTACACGCGGGACATGTTGAAGAAATTCGACTTTGGTGGAGAGCTGAAGCATCAGATGACCCCAATGGGTACATCTGGGGGCCTAGACAAGGACGAGAGCGGCGTCAAGGTCAACGAGAGAGAGTTTCGAGGGATGATTGGTTCACTGTTGTACTTGACGGCGACGAGGCCAGACATACAGTTCGCTGTGGGACTGTGCGCGCACTTCCAGTCTTCACCCCGCGCGTCTCATCGGCAAGCTGTCAAGCGTATCTTCAGGTATCTTACCTATGAGCCTGATCTTGGTCTTTACTATTCAGCATCATCTTCTCTTGATTTATCTGGCTTTTCGGACGCTGACTTTGGTGGGTGCCGGTTGGATCGCAAGTCGACTTCCGGTACTTGCCAGTTTCTTGGTTCTTCTCTTGTCTCTTGGTCTTCTCGAAAGCAATCTGGAGTTGCTCTTTCGACCACTGAGGCTGAGTATGTAGCTGCTGCTAGCTGCTGCTCACAGTTGGTTTGGATGATTTCCACTCTTCGAGATTTTGGGTTGTTCTTTCCTACCAGAGTTCCTTTGTTTTGCGACAGCACCAGTGCAATTAGTGTAGGGAAAAACCCATGTCTCCATTCAAAAACAAAACACATTGATGTGCGCTTTCACTTTTTGCGGGATCAATATGAGAAAGGTGTCATTGACCTTGTTCATGTTGATACCCATCATCAGTTGGCTGACATTTTCACCAAACCCCTAGATCAATCTACATTTGAGCGTTTACGAGGGGATTTGGGTGTTGTGTATCCTTTCTAGGATATTTTGCGTCAGTTTTCTTCTTCTTTACTCTTTTCTTGAGTCTTTTGGTGTGTGTTCATATCATACATATTCACATATCACACTTTTGAGCCTGCTTCTGTTATATGATTGAACTGCTTTACTTATTCTAGCTGGTACATGCTTTTGATTACTTGTCAATGATCATGCTTTGTTTCAGTTCGCTTGATATGTCTGATATCTGTCATATGCATGGCTTTTACGCTTTCAACTTGAAAAATGGTCACCATTGCTTCTGGTAACTAGCATGTGTAGGCTGAGTGCTTTTGCTATCTGTTACATGCCTTGTAGCTAGTTCATCACATAGATGCAGATATGCAACTTGGACATCTTTATGCTTTAACATGGAAAATGTGCTATAAAAATGATAAAAATCAAAAATGAATGAAAATTCCATGCCTTTTTATGCTTAAGTTGAAAAGATCCAAGTGGGTTTGCCTTGTCGCATTGCATTGTTCTGGACTGCTTGCCATAGCACTTTGGTATGAACTAGGACATTGTAGTGTATGCCAAGACCAATGTCTTAAGCTTCTGATGGTCCAGTTCTGGCCTAGGCTTGACTTGGTCGGTTAGCATAAGGTTTGACATGCAAATAACCCTTGGCAAAAATGAAAAAGGACAATGAAAAAGCCTGAAAATTAAAAAGACAACAAGTTTGCTGAAGCACTTTGTTTTGGACGATGCTTATCTTGGTAGATATCAGTTAGCTTCTGCATCTCATGCTTTACCTTGCTTGTTAACTGGAAAATGTGGTGATGCCTTTGTTTGCAAAAACTGAAAAATGTGTGCTAAATGACTTTCTTTGGATATCATCTGTTGTACTGATCATGCCATGTGACTTCGACAATATGTCTTTTGCTATACTTGTTAGATGTTGTAATTGCAGTCAATCATATCTGAGAAGCATGCTTTCTACACTCTACCCGCACCCCAGTTGCATTCATTGCATATTTTGAGGGGGAGTTGCATTTTAGGGGGAGTCAGTGTCATTTTAGAGTGCTTGATGAGTTCACTTGTCAACAAGGGGGAGAAATTTTGGTTTAAGAGTTTAAGGGGGAGTTTTGGCTTTCTCTGGGATTTGTTTCAGGGGGAGTTTTTGTCCCGGTTGTCCTTACTCTTTTGATATCCTTGTCGATGTTTCTTAGAATGCACTCATTTTGAGCTTTTACTTTTGGTTAACCATAATGACCGTTTCTTGCTTTTGTTCGGTTTTTGGTCATTAGGGTTAAACTTTTACTTTATTTTCTTCTTCTCTGTTTTCTTGTGTTTTGTTTTCGTGTTTCCACGGTTGCTTGCAGGTACTGAAAGCTGAAGAAGAGAAGTGTTGACAATGCACTCATCAAGGGGGAGATTGAGGAGCCATGCTGAATAGCGTGGTCCTCATGGCTCCAGATGTGATGAGACATTGTCAACGATAGTCAAAGAGGACTGAAAAGAGAGAGAAGACCTGTTGCGTCTGGGCCGCGTGTGACTCAGGTACACGGGCAGCGAGCGACTGTCGGGCAGAGGGGCCGCGAAGTCAGGCTGGCCCAATCCGGGTACATGGGCTAGGAGCAGCAGAGGATCCACTGGACTGTTGACCGGGATTGACTCAGGTACACGGGCGGCGAGTGATTGCCGGGCTGAGGGAGCCGCGGAATCGGGCCGGCCCAATCCGGGTACCCGGTGCGAAGACGGTGGATGCTTTGTCAGTTTCGGTGCAAAACTGACGACCGTTGATTTCGGATCTGATCGTCCTGAGGCGAAGCCGTAGCTGCTACGAAAGCTCCGCATCAGGACAAGTTACCTTTATTTAGGATTTTACTATTTTGCCTTTAGGCCCACAGTCTGTCAGTCGAGTCTGTAAAAATATCCTAAGGGCAGTTTGGTCTTTTCCATTTATTTCAGCGTCTGTAAAAAACCCTAGGGGTATTTCTGCATTTTTACATTTAATGGGCTGCCTATAAATAGGCCCCAATATCCTAGGGTTAGGGTCACCCATTTTTTAGAAATCACTTTACCAATTCTGAAATTGAGTGGGTCATTTTTCTTCGGTCTCTACTGTTCACGGCCGCCTGTGTTCTTCTCAAAAATATTTCGGCGCCGCCACCGTTTCCTTCTTCTCTGCCGCCAGCGTTTTTTCCACGGTCGCCGTTTGTTTTTGCCTTCGCTGCATCGGCCAGCTCACAACCAGCGCCACCGGTTTTTCGCGCGTTGGGAGGCGGAGTTTTGCTGGTGGGCTCGGCGGAGGGCTCGAGGCGTCAGGCTGCGCGCGGCAGGAAGCTGATGGCCAGCAGCGCACGAGCAGCCGGCATGTGAACACAGTGAAAGCTTTGGCATTTGGGCGGAGAAACAACGAACCAAGCAAAATCAGGGTTAGTACTAATTGCATTTCTCGATTTGCGTGCTTGTGAAATATCTCTGTTGTGCCTTGTGTTACGTGCCACTAGATGCTTGTGATTAGATTAATTACTTGATTAATTAGTGGTGGTTGCTGTAATTCCACGTGCTGTCACATCCGCATAGCATTTTATTGTTCAACTAGCAGCACAGTTCTCAATCTTCTTGTTTCATGTGCCCAGTTTTTTTTATTCCTAGATAATTTATGATTAATCCATTTGTTCTGTTAATTTATTTCAGAATGCATTAAATATTCACATATATATTTATGAGCACATTTTATTTACTGCATTTGTTTTGTCTAGATTAAATGCGTTAAATATTGTGTTTGCTCTTACTCGATGAACTTTCTATAAACTGTGAATATTTTGCATGTGCTTGATGGATCATCTGTGATTTGGTAAAACTTTTGTGAAGATGTCATTCGTATTGTGATGATTTTTTAATCTGCCTTTAAGCACTTTGATGGTGTCTTTTTGATTAGGACACCGGTCGTTTTTAGGCTAGATTATTTTTAGCTCTGTTGATCTGTTTTACTTTTCGCTGTTATTTTGTTGAGGTGCGTTGGGTGTTGGGAGCAGGCCATTGATTCGAAAGAATTTTTAGGCGCCCATTCACCCCCCCTCTGGTCGCTACTTTCGGTCCTACAGTTGGTCCATCCAGAGTTAGTTCAGTTCGAGCCAAATGGTACGTACTTGTCATGGTGGATTACTACTCCTGTTATTCTTGAGTCTTCTTTCTTGCAAAAAAGGATTAAGTGTTTTCACACTTTCTAAGATTAGCTTTGAGACTATTCATTGAACTCCCTAGTACACTGAAAGCAATGAGAAGTCATAATAACACCGAGTTCAAGAATAATTTCTTTGTTGACTTTTACCTACACATCTTTCAAATTTTGGACATAACTTTTGCATATGGACTTGAGATCAGACAAACGATCTCTTTCTAGAGATTTATAGGAAAAAGTTACATCTGTCCAAAGGATCAAAGAAAAAATGGTCTCAAGAAAAGAAAAGATAAAAAAGAAGAACACAAAAAGGAAACTCGAAAGAAGAAAGGAAAGAAGAGCAAGATAGCAAAAAGTGTTCTCATCCGTGTTGTATGTTTCTGATTCTAGATCTTCTATGCACGCGTCCCATTTTTCCTTGTACCTTTCTCTAGACTGTAAGGACAAGTCTCGGCTGGCAACTTTAACAAGTGATTGGGACTTTTATTCAGCATCACTAAATCTATTATTAAATTTTGCTAATCCTTTCTACTAAATATTGCCTTCAAAGATCCACATATTTCCTTTCAGAATAGGTTGGATCCTTGTAATCGCACCTCATAGACGTCGGATGTCCCACCTTTCCAATCGTATCAACTGCTTCCATCGGTAAGAACTTCGTAAATACTTGGTGAAACATGGAGAGTGAAAGAGATAGAGAGAGAGAGAGTGACCCACTAGCACATCAAGTGGAAGTCGACAGGGACCTTATAATTGTGATATTCTCCATTTCCTACTAACAATTGCAGGTGAGGTGACCGATTTTGGGGACTGTGCATCGAAGGAAGAACTTCAACGGATTGAAGAGAAATTTGATGCTAACATGAATGCCATGCAGCTAAGCATCCAAGCATTACCTAGGAGTACCGCTACTCTCACAGCTAACGTTAAGAGGATAGCCCCAGGATAGTAGCCTCCAACTCCAATGCCTGAGGTTGAAGACGATGAAGAGGACACCGATCATAGTAATGCACGTGCTGCAGACCAAGAAGAGCATCGATGACCTCGATTACACCACAATCGGCAAGGTAATAATCACCATGGAAATCAACCACAGGAACGAGATAACCCTGACCCTTTTGCCAAAGTCAAATTTACTATACCTTCCTTTACTGGTAAGTATGACCCTGAACTGTATCTAGATTGGGAAATTGTTGTTGAACAAAAAATTAGTTCCCATCTTGTTCTAGAATAGCATCGTGTTATACAAGCCACTAGTGAATTAGAGCATTTTGCTATCATCTCGTGGAATGAATTGGTAAAAGCTGGATTAGAACATGACACATGGGATCGATTGAAAAGATCCATGTGTGGTAGGTTTGTTCCACCATCTTACAAGCATGATTTGAGAAAAAATTACAACGTTTAGGCCAGGGTAATAGATATGTTGAGGAGTATTACTAGGAATTACAAATAGGTATGTTGCGTTGTGAAGTAGAAGAAGATGAGGAGGATAAGATGTCACAATTTTATGGGGTTACAGCGAGAAATTCAAGACATAGTTGACTATAAAGAGTATAATTCCATTAATAGAATATTTCACCTTGCTATGTTGGTTGAGAAAGAATTGCAGGGAAGACAACAAGCATCTGTTGATAGCAAAAAATGGCATTAATGGTTAAGACTATTGAAATATTAATTTTGGTAATTTGGGCCAAAAATACACATGTCTTGGGTTGGGCTGAAGCCCTACAAGGCCGAAGGCCCACCAGGCTATGGGCTTCAGAAGCTTCCAGCAAGCTTGCAGCCTGAAAACCCTCCGACAGCCACTTCAGAATAGTGGTAATCCTTGTTACTTCGCTTGTGAAGTATCTGTTAATCTACGTAATAGATTGCTATCGCCTTGTTACTTCGCCTGCGAAGTATCCGCTAATCTGCGTAACATATTGCTATCTTCGCCCCCTAGTGCAACACTTAGCAGAATTCGGTCCTCAGGCCGAATTGGTACTTTGAATCTACTCTGTTGCAGGTTTCATGTTCGGAGCTGCTTCGCTGGAGGTGTTCGGAGCTGAGAGATCAGTCTCAGAGGCTGACAGAACATCCTTCGGTGAGAATACTACTACGACCGCCCATGCCAGACCGTCATGCTGTTGTCGGTTTAACTAGGCTCCGCACGCCAACATGCTTCGCCAACAGACTTCATCCCGACAGGCTTCACCACGCTTGTACCCCACGTCAGACGAAGTTACGCCCGAGCGTTGCGTCTAAGTCATTATTCTATATCTTACTGTATCAGAGACTTCACATCGAACCCCGCTATTCGGAGTTAATTGTTGCGTCCAGATCGGTTTAGAGTTCATCTTCGTCTAGATCAGTACGAACGCTGAAGATACCCTTCGGCGGGACAATTCGCACTAGACGTCGAATGTACCCTTCGGCGACACCGTTCGCACTATACTTCGAATCAGTCAGGCTTCACTCGGCTTGTTGATTTGATCTGTTTAATACATTTCTTTCGGCTAATTGGATTATTTATGTGTGATATGATTACTTGGCGACTCCACCCCCCTTACCACGGTTAAGGGTAGTTGGAATGTGACGTCGGTGTTGTGTTACGCTTAGGCTTGTTCTTAAGTATCCACACAATTTTGGATCGTCGAACTAACCCAAGTGTGGGGACACATTTTCGTGTCAACACACTTTTTGGCGACTCCGCTAGGGAAAACTACGCCAACATGACAAGTACATCTACGTCAGCCGCCAGTACGTCTACAACGACTACTATGTCTACACCGCTGATGGATCCCATGGGAGGCACGGATATCGACAACCACAACATTATGACACCTACCCTTGAAGATATTCCTGTAGAAGACCGAGCAGAGATCGATGCAAAAATGAAGGCACTCCAGGACCTGATGCTTGGGAGCTACGTCAAGACACGTGCGGGCTTCATCAAGCACGACATCAACGTCCCCAACCTTGCTCGGATCTAGGTAACACCAGTATCGCCTCGTTTATCTTCTTTACAGATAGAGCAGAAAATAGCCACATCAGTAGATCAAGCCGTTAATGCTTTGCTAGCCTACCATTTTGATTCAGCAGTTGGCTCTCAAGTAGAGGCGATGCTTAGAAGGTTCGACTTTACTGAGGCCGCGCCATCAGCCCCTATTGCTAGCATACCTCCGATAAGTTTACATTTATAGCAGGACTAACAGTAGTACTGGCAAAACCATTACGTCTCCGGCCTTGATACCCATGGCCGAGACAAGTCATTATGCTTACAACCAAGCCCACACCGCTCACCATGCGCCGCTTCCACTTACATAGGCGCCAACTTTTCCCACGCTGCCTGCACCACATACACAAGCATGTAGACTCGAACACGTTGTGCAGCTAGCACATGAGGAAGAGACTCATGGCCGACACGCCGACATCCCACCGCGTGTCGCGCCCCTGCATTAGAGACGTGCGCAGGGAGTGGGTCAGGATGACATTGAAGAGCGGATCCGCGCACTGTTTAGGGAGTGCACCGGCTTTGTACCAAGGGGTTGAACTAGGGTTTACCGGAAGCCATACCCCGATCATTTTGATACAATACCTTAACCCTCGTGGGTATAGAGTCCCTGAATTCACCAAGTTCGACGGTGAGGGTAACAAAACCACACTAGAGCATGTTAGTCATTTTTTAGCACAATGTGGAGAAGCTAGTGGGTCAGACACTTTAAAGCTTAGATTATTTTCTCTCTCACTATCCGACACCGCTTTCACTTGGTTTTCGGCACTCCCACCAAACTCCATCCAAACGTGGGCTAAATTAGAACAAAAATTTCATGACTACTTTTACACGGGTGAAACAGAACTTAGGCTTTCACACTTGACATCGGTTAGACAGAAATCTAGCGAGAGCGTCTCTGAGTATATCAAGCGTTTTCGGGGTACCAGAAACCGGTGTTTTAGTCTTAATATTTCAGAAAGGGATTTGGCGGATCTAGCTTTTAGCGGGTTGCATTCTAAGATTAAGGAGAGACTAGACAACCAACAATTTTTAGAGGTTTGCCAAGTCTTGCAATAGGCTCTGGTCCAGGAAGGCCGAGCTAAGGATAAAAAGTTTGTTAAGACGTTTAACAAGCCTAGGGCTGTAGTCCACATCATGGAACACTCCGACGAGGAAGAGTCGGAGGAGGAGAAAGATTTAGCCGACATGTACATGGCCGAATGGGTTTGGAACGCTAAGAGTAAACATGTTACTTGCTCTGAGTTACGGCCGTCTCCTGCCAAGAATCGGCCTAGCGTGGTCAAATACTCATTTGATATAACTAAGTGTGATAAAATATTTGATTTCCTCTTGAAGAACCAACTTCTCAGATTGCCTAAAGGCCAAGTCATTCCATCTGCCGACGAGTTAAAGAAACATCCATAATGTAAGTGGCATGATTCGCATTTGCATTATACTAATGACTGCAATGTTTTTCGACGACAGGTTCAATCGGGCATAGAAGAAGGACGATTGAAGATAGACCACAATCCAAAGATGAAGCTAGATAAGGATCCCTTTCCCGTCAACACCGTCGACCTAGACGAGAAGAGAGTGTTGATTCGGCCACAACAGTCCGAGTCCACTAAAGGGAAGGCAGTGATTGTTGGAGAACCGCGCACATGCACACTCATACCTAAAAATCCTGAAGCAGGAGTGTGGAAGCAGAATGTTGGCACATCTCCTTCGGCTAGGGCTCACAAGAAGCCGAAGGTAACTTATCAAATGAAATAGGCCCCCGCACCAAAAGGCTAAGTCAACCGAAGGGGCCTAGGCATTCGGAGTGTGGCTTCGGGCCACACTGGCCGAACCGTCTACATGGTGGCTTCGGACCACAGTGGCCGAGCCCTCCACACAGTCACTTCAGGCCACAGTGGCCCAACACCCCCTATGGCGGCTTCAAAACATAGTGGCCGAACCCCCCGTATAGTGGCTTCGAACCCCAGTGGCCAAGCCCCATTCAGAGAAAGTTCAGCCCCCAATGGTCGAACCCTTCACCGCTCTGGACAAGCCCTTCGACAAGAGGCTTCGGCCCATGCTGGCCAAACGTACCCCCAGTCTGGTAGGACCCTTCACTGTTATGGTGTGAGACACCGTCGACTTTGCCGAGTCCTCCTCCAGGTAACAGGTTCATCTCACAGTGGGCGAAGCCACTAGAGTCACCAATGCCTCCTCCATACAACTGGGCGGGGACTCCGTGGGCTCCACTCATGTCACAACCGGAGTACCCTCCACGACATAACACTATTCTTTGTTTTCCTTTGGAGTATTATGACTGGCAGGGGCAAGTAGACACAGCGGAGGGAGGCATCATCCACAGGCTTGTCCGTGGTGCCTCTGAATCGACTCATGCCAAATGAAGTCAGAGAAGATGAACGCGAAGAGGCAAAGGACAGGGAGTTTGAAGCCATCACGGTTAGAGAGGTCTCAAGAAGTCCCAATCTCGAAGGCCCCTTCGCCGAAGCTTTGTAGAGGTATGTCTCCTACTCCGGCCGAAGCATGCGCCAGAGCCTAGTCCGATCGGCCAAACGAGGCCGGTCCGATGGCCGAGGTCCACAACGAAGAACCCTCCGAATACAGAACATGCGAGGCTGAGCTGGACAGTACCACTTCGGCCAAAATTAACAGGAACCAGGCAGTGGCAGATGGTACCAAGCCACAACCGTCTTGGGCACCTCCAAGTATGTCCAAATCACACAAGATGGTCTACAATGCCTACGGGCACAGGAGATGCGTGAGAAGAAGGTCGAGGACGGGCGAGATGCTATTTTTGAAGAAATCTACCCACGAACAACTATGAGACAGGTATGGAAAGTTAAGCCGATTGAGATGACCAAGCCGGCTCCTAGTTCGAGCGATGATGAAGATGACATGCTCGACGATGACTACTCTCCCGTCTTCGAGGGACCCACGCCCCAGGCGATGGACATCAACATCGTCATGCTACCCGCCGAGTTCGCCCTACCACGGGACGGGGCCGAGGTCGCTTAGTTGAACCTCGGCCCGCACAATGCTATCTTTGAGAAACCCGAGGACTCGACTCGCCATCTAAGGCCTCTCTACGTCAGGGGTCACATTGATGGAAAGTCGATCTCCTGGGTGCTTGTTGACTGTAGCGCCACTGTTAACCTAATGTCATACTCGCTATTGAAGAAACTTGGCAAGGATGAGGGTGACCTGAAGAAAACCAACTTGATGTTCCACGTCTTCAACGGCGATAGTTCCGAGGCCAAAGGCGTGCTCTCCATGGAGTTAACAGTAGGTAACAAGACATTGCCAATAGCACTCTTCGTCATCGATGTGCAAGGTAACTACAGTGTGCTGCTTGGGCGTGACTGGATTCATGCAAATTGCTTCATTCCTTCTACTTTGCACCAGTGCCTAATTCAGTGGGATGGCGATGAAGTAGAAGTCATACCCGCAAACACTTCGGCCCAAGTGGCATTGGCCGATGTGTCCATTGACACCGTTCACAAAAAAGTAGAGTGTCTATCAGGTAGGGATCTTTCGGATTACGACTTTGTTAGCGTATTCGGAGGAAATTTTGTACTAGTGTCTATAAAGCCGGCTAGTGTAGCATGGCTATTTCTAAATTAGTGGTCATGTCTATCAAGAGTAATCTAGATTGGCTAAAGTCTCGCGTGGAGCAATATCGGTGTACTAAAGATGGTATTGCCGAAGCCATCGAGGATTTTAGTGAAGTAGAGAAATTAGGGCAGGGCTTCACATCGTCCGATCCCTTAGAAGAAGTTGACATAGGCGATAGTATCATCCCAAGGCCGACTTTTGTAAACCAACAGTTATAGCCTGATGAGAAGGCTGAATTAATAAAGTTGCTTTGGTCGTATGTCGATTGTTTCGCGTGGGAGTATAGAGAAATGCCAGGATTAAGCTGTGAGCTCATGGAGCATCAGCTACCTATCAAATCCAGGTTTAGGCATTATAAACAGCCTCCTCGTCGCTTTAATTCGGCCGTCTATGACCGAGTTAAAGAAGAAGTGGAACGACTGCTCAAAGCTGAATTTATTAGGCCATGCAGGTATGCGGAATGGGTTGCTAACATCGTGCCTGTAGAAAAGAAAGGGAGCGGCAAAATACGAGCTTGTATTGATTTCAGTGATTTGAACAAGGCCACTCCGAAGGATGAGTATCCGATGCCGATAGCCAACATGCTAATCAACAACGCTTCAGGACACAAGGTACTAAGTTTTCTTGATGGCAATGCTGGTTATAATCAAATCTTTATGGCCGAAGAGGACTGTCTACAAGACAGCCTTTCGATACCCTAGTTTTGTCGGTTTGTTTGAGTGGGTCATTATGACTTTTGGTTTAAAGAATGCCGACGCTACATATCAACGTGCTATGAACTTGATCTTTCATGACTTGCTAGGAGTTATGTTATAAGTTTACATTGATGATGTTGTAGTCAAATCGGACGCTATGGGAAACCATTTAGCCGATTTGAAAGTTGCTTTTGATAGGATGCGACAATATGGCTTAAAGATGAATCCGCTCAAATGTGCTTTTGGCGTGTCGGCGGGCAAGTTCTTAGGCTTCATGATTCATGAAAGAGGCATAGAGATTGATCTTAAGAGGCTTGCGAAAATTAGAAACTCTGCAGTGCCGACATGTAAGAACGATGTGCAGAAGTTGCTAGGCAAGATGAATTATTTGCGTCGTTTCATATCCAACTTGTCTGACAAGATTGATGCCTTCGTCCCCATACTCTGGTTAAAGAATGAAGCCGAGTTCACTTGGGGGCAAGTCAGCAAAGCGCCTTTGAGAAGATCAAGGAGTGCTTGTCATCACCACCCGTGGTGAGAGCACCCAAAGTCGGGATTCAGTTTTGGCTGTACATTGCTGCTGAAAATAGCGTTATCGGGGTCGTGCTAACCTAGGAGGTATAAGGAAAAGAGTACATCATCAAATTCTTGAGCCGCCGCCTGCTGGACGCCGAGACCAAGTACGCGTTTGTTGAACGTTTATGTTTATCGCTTTACTACACGTGTACCAAATTACGTCACTATCTTCTCCCTACTACATGTGTTGTCGTTTGCCAAACCGATGTTATAAAGCACATGTTACAAAAGCCGATTCTAAGGGGAAGAATCGGAAAGTGGGCTTACACTTTTATTGAATATGATTTGGCCTATGAACCCCTAAGATCTATGAAGGGCCAAGTTGTAGCTAACTTTATAGTAGATCATCACATAGATGTCAGTTGGAGTGATAGTGTTGCTCTAATTGAGGTAGTGCCATGGAAACTTTACTTTGATGGTTCAGCTTGCAAAAATGGCCAAGGTATTGGAGTGGTCCTCATATCACCTAGTGGAAAGCATTTTGAAACCTCGACTCATTTACAATTTCCCTCTACCAATAACCAAACTAAATATGATACTTTATTGCTAGGACTTGAATTGTTGGAATCCATGGGTGTCAAACATGTTCATGCGCATGGTGATTCTCTGTTAGTAGTGCAACAAGTGGCTAAGAGTGCTCAATGTTTTAATGGCCAGCTAAACAGCTACTTGGACAAGTGCCTAGACATAGTCGCTACTTTTGATGACTTCAAAATTTCTCATGTGTCAAGAGAGGCCAATTCCATTGCAAATGATTTGGCTCAGCAAGCATCTGGCTACCAAGTCAGGAGAGGAAAATTTTCTATATAGGAAAAGTCAATGCTTGATCTCACTTCCGAAGCCAGTAGCTTCAAACAGGCGCGACGGCTGCCTAACCCTCCGGGTCATACCCCTCCGGCAGCAAGGGACTACCGCGCACCGGAGCCCAGGGCCAGAGTACTCCGCCCACCGAGGGGTACGGCGTGTTAGAGCCCATGCGCCAAAGTCCCCTGGATAGTGAGGGTTTCCAGAAGCCCAGACCCTCTAGCAGGAGGCTTCGGCCTAACCAGCTTTGCGCAGCCAGTCCGAGCAGGCTTCGGTAGAAGCGAGAAGGGCTCGGGGGGCACTCCGAAATTAGTAGCCTGGACATCACTCTGGTGAATGAGCTAGCAAACCGTTCGGGAGCCCATAAGGGTGATTAGAGAAATCCAATCATCCAGTATTTGAGAGAACCTAGTCAAAGGGCTATCGGAAAGTTCAGCGACAAGCGTTTAAATTTGTGTTGCTAGACGATACACTATATCGCCGAACTATTGATGTAGTACTGTTAAAGCATCTAGACGATGAATGGTCCCAGCTGGCTATGGTAGAAGTCCATGAAGGACTTTGTGGCACTCATCAGTCGGACCAGAAAATGAGTTGGATGCTCAAAAGAGCGGGTTTCTACTGGCCGACTATGACTGAGGATTGTTTTAAGTATTATAGAGGGTGTGAAGCGTGTCAGAAGTTTGGCAATATTTAGTTAGCTCCTGCTTCATTACTTAACCCTATTGTCAAGCCATGGCCGTTCCGAGGTTGGGGTTTAGACTTCATCGGCCAAATTCACCCTCCTTCTTCAAAAGGGCATCAGTTCGTGTTGATGGCGAAGGACTACTTCACCAAATGGACCGAAGTCATGCCTCTGAAGAACATGACTCACAATGGGGTACACGATTTTATCTTGAAGCACATTATACATAGATTTGGTACTCCTCAAACCCTCACTACAAATCAAGGTAGTTCGTTTGTTTCTAAGGAAGCGAGGGATTTTGCCGAATTTTATGGTATTAAGTTAACAAACTCTTCACCATACTATGCTCAGGCCAATGGTCAGTCTGAGTCTAGTAATAAGACTGTGATTAAGCTCATTAAGAAGAAAATTGAAGAGTTCCCTAAGAGGTGGCATGAAGTGCTTTTCGAGGCACTATGGGTTTGCAGAATTGCGAAGCACGGTGCTACCAAAGTTAGTCCATATGAGTTGGTATATGAACAAGAAGTCGTTCTACCTGTAGAAGTAGATCTTGGCTCTTTAAGAGTTCTAAAGCAAGATGGCTTATCGGTCGACGAGTATGAAACTCTTTTGAAGGACAATCTAGAAGAAGTGACTGATAAGAGGTTGAGGGATTTAGAAGCTATAGAAATAGACAAAAGAAGAGTAGCTAAAACTACAATAGGAAGGTTAAACCAAAATCGTTTCAAATAGGTGACTTGAGAGCCCTAAATTTGGTAAATGGTCACCTAGTTGGGAAGGTCCTTTCAAAATATCCGAAATCGCTCCTGACAATGCTTATGTGTTAGAGTCTCTGCAAGGAGAGAGGTTTCGAAGAACTTTGAATGGTAGGTACTTTAAAAGGTATTTCCCAAGTGTGTGGCAGACAACGTGAAAAGTGCGAAAGGCCGATATGAAAAGTATCGTTCTCAGCCCGTTGTGCTTTTAGTTCACTTAGTTCACTAAAAGGCAGGGGGCATGTGTTGATAGCAAAAAATGGCATTAAATGTTAGGATTATCGAAATATCAATTTTGGTAATTTGGGCCGAAAATACACATGTCCCGAGTTGGGCCGAAGCCCTACAGGGTCGAAGGCCCACCAGGCTATGGGCTTCAGAAGCTTCCAGCAAGCCTACAGCCTATAGCCTTCGGCCCGAAGGCCTTCGGAGGCCCACCCCACCGAAGCTTCGGCCTGAGGAGCAGGCTTCGGCAGGCCTGGCCAAAGACCCACTTCGGGCAGAGATAGAGATTGAGTCCGATTTTTGACTATGTCTTTCCACGTGTGATCAAGCCAAAACTTATCAGATTAGGCTTAGAGATTAGAAATCTAGCCCCTATAAATATAAGGGTGAGGCTGGTTCAGAACCCCCCAACACTAATAAACACAAAGCCCTAACTTTGAACCGTGCCTTTATTTTACCTTTACTTCCTGCAATCTTTGTGGGTTTACCTAGAAGCCCTCCGACGGTCACTTCGGAACCGTGGTAATCCTTGTTACTTCGCTTGTGAAGTATCCGTTAATCTACGTAATAGATTGCTATCACCTTGTTACTTTGCCTGTGAAGTTTCCGCTAATCTGCGTAACAGATTGCTATCTTCGCCCCTTAGTGGTATACTTAGCAGAATTCGGTCCTCAGGCTGAATTGGAACTTCGAATCTACTCTGTTGCAGGTTTCCACGTTTGGAGTTGCTTCGCCTAAGGTGTTCGGAGCTAAGAGATCGGTCTCGGAGGCTACCAGAACATCCCTTGGTGAGAATACTACTTTGACCGCCCGTGCCAGACCGTCACGTTGTTGTCGGTTTGACCAGGCTCCGCACGCCAACATGCTTCGCCAACAGACTTTGTCACGACAGTCTTCGCCACGCTTGTACCCCGCGTGCGATGAAGTTACGCCCGAGGGTTGCGTATAAGTCATTATTCTGTATCTTACTGTATCGGAGACTTCACGCCGAACCCCGCTCTTTGGAGTTAATTGTCGCGTACAGATCGGTTCAGAGTTCATCTTCGGCCAGTTTAGTCCGAACACCAAAGATATCCTTCAGCAGGACACTTCGCACTAGATGCCGAAGGTACCCTTCGGCGACACCCTTCGCACTATACTTCAAATCAGTCAGGCTCCGCTCGGCTTGCTGATTTGATCTGTTTAATACATTTCTTTCGGCTAATTGGTTTATTTCTGTGTGATCTGATTACCTGGTGACTCCACTCCCTTACCACGGTTAAGGGTAGTCAGAACACGACGTCGGAGTTGTGTTACGCTTAGGCTTGTTCCTAAGTATCCACACACTTTTGGATCGTCGAACTGACCCAAGTGCAGGGACACATTTTCATGTCCACAGCGTCTAAGAACCATTTCAAGAGTACGTCGACATAGAGGTCTTCCCTAGGATACGCCAAGACTCCATCGTCCACTTCCTATTGGCCCTCTACTCGCTTCGTTGATCGGGCATGATCCACAGTATTGACCCCTACCAAACAAGTGTCTGATGTGAACAAGTCATCCCCCACACTTACTGCTGCACCGAGCTCTTCATTAGTTGTTTCCACGAGTAGGACACAAGACATCCAATGCTACAAATGCAAGGTAATTGGCCATGTGCAACAAGATTTCCCTAACAAGCATGTGCTGATTGTTACGAAATGTGGTGAGTGCACTAGCACCAGTGAAAATGAAGATGACATTGTGCCTTCCACTAATCATGTAGAACACAAAGAGGACAACTCGCCCGGTGAGCAAGCAATGGAGCACATCGGTGCTACCGATACCTGCCGATACATGAGCATAGTGGTCCAACGAGTGCTGAGTGTGTAAGTGCAGATGATGGAACAACATCAACACCACAACCTGTTCCAAACCCGATTTGTCATCCAAGAAAGAGCATGTCCTATTGTCATCGATAGCGGAAGTTGTAGCAATCTTGCTAGCTCTGATATGGTTGAAAATCTCAACGTACAAACTCAACCCCACCCAGATCCTTACTCCATTCAATGGTTCAATTCTTGTGGTAAGTTGAAGGTATGTAAAACTGCCCGAATACAATTTTCAGTAGGGAATTATTATGATAGTGCAAGCTTCAACATTGTGCCTATGCAAGCATGTTCATTACTTTTGTGTAGGCCTTGGCAGTATAATAAGGATGTCTTGCACCGTGGGAGAACTAACACCTACGTCTTCACCCACAATGGTAGAAACATAGAACTCCTACTTATTAATCCTGCTGAAATCTCGAAAGACGATATGGCATGAATGGAGCATGCAATAACAACAATTGAATCGTGAACTAAAAATCAGCAGGTAGCTAAGGATGTTTTTCCATCCAAAAAATAAAATAATGTAACACTTATGAAGAAGGATGTAGTTAAGTTGAAGGGTGCTTCCATGCTATCTACTCGATCTGAAATTTCTGAATTAGTTACTCGTAAATCTCTCTGTTATGCTTTGATTTGCAAAAAAGTTTTCTTTACATTGGAAAATTTGATGACCTCCTTACCTCATGTTATTAATAATCTCTTGCAATAGTTTTTGGATGTGTTTCCAACAAAAGTATCCCTTGGATTTCCACCGAAGAGAAAGATCGAACATCAGATCAACATGATTTCGGAAGAAACACTACCAAACTACATGCCATATAGGATAAAAACTAAAGAAACTTTTGATAGAAAAAAATGGCATTAATGGTCAAGATTGTCAAAATATCAATTTTAGGAACTTGGTCCAAAAATACACAAGTCCTGGACCAGGCCGAAACCTTGTAGGGCCAAAGGTCCATCGAGCATTGGGATTCGGAAGCCTTCCAACGGCCTGCTACCTTCGGCCCGAAGGCCTTCGGAGGCCTGCCTCACTAAAGCTTCGGCCCGAGGAGCAAGCTTCGACAGGCCTTACCGAAGGCCCACTTCGGGTTGTTTCTAGAGATAGAGTTTGAGTCTGATTCTGGCTATTTTTATCTCAAAACTTGATTAGGACGAATCTTGCCAGATTAATCTTAGAGATAAGAAAACTAGCCCCTATAAATATATGGGTGAGGCCGGTTCATTAAACCCCCAAACACAAATCAATCACAAAGCCCTAGCTTTGAATCGTACCTTACGTTTATTTACTTTTCTGCACAACCTTTGTGGGTTTTCCTGGAAGCCCTCCGCTGGCCACTTTGGAACAATGGTAAGCCTTGCTACTTCGCTCGTGAAGTACTTGTTAATCTATGTAACAGATTGTTATCGCCTTGTTACTTTGCCTGTGAAGTATTCGTTAATCTACGTAACAAATTGCTACATTCATTCCTCTCCTCCAACACTTAGCAGATTCGGTCTCCAGGATGAATTGGCACTTGATCCTTATTCTGTTGCAGGTTTTCACGCTTGGAGCCCTTTCGTCGGAGGTGTCCGAAGCTAGAAAGCTAGTTTCGGAGGCTACCAGAACGCCCTTCGGTGGGACCCTGCTTCGACTCCCCGTGCCAGATCCATCACGCTGTTGTTAGTTTGAACGAGTCCCACACGCCAGAGCGCTTCGCAGCAGGCTTCGTCGCGCCAGGCACTGTCACGCCGGACGAAGTCACTCCAGTGCATTGCGCTGGGTAATTTTTTCTTCATGTCAGAGACTTCACGCCGAACCCCGTTGTTCGGAGGTGATTTCGCGTCGAGATCTATTCAGAGCCTGCCTTCGGCCAGATTGATACGAACGCCAAAGACTATCATCGGCGACACCCTTCGCACCAAACGTCGAAGGCCCCCTGTAGGACCGAAAGTAGCGACCAGAGGGGGGTGAATGGGCGCCTTAAAAATTCTTTCGAATCAATGGCTTGTTCCCAATACCCAACACACCTCAAAAAAAGACTACGCAGCAGAAAATGAACCGAAGGCCTAAGTCTAAAGGTTTCTAACCTAGAAGCAACTAATGATAAATAGTGTAATACTAAAGTAGTGCAACAAGTCAGATGAACAAGGTGTAACAGGCCTAAACTTCTCAATGAAATGATCTAAGTATGTGTAAGATGAAAAGAGAAGTTACTGTCCAAATTTGTCTCCTGTTCGGAACTTGGCGAAGCCCCCTTCGCACGTCGAGGTCTGCTTCGGAGGTTGGTGACGGAGCCTGTCCGAGATGCCGAAGATGTCACGGTCTAGCCTAGTTCGAAGTGGTAAGTTGCGAAGTGTACTTCGGAGCGAAGTATGACAATGCCGGACCCTGGTTCGAAGTATGTACTTCGAAGTCAAGGCTTCGAACACACCTTCGAACCAAGAGCTTCGGAGCAAAGTGACAGAGTCGGAGCCTGCTTCGAAGTGAGCACTTCGAAGACAAAACTTCGAACACAACTTTGAACCGAAAGCTTCGAAGCAAAACCTTCGGACAGAAAGCTTCGAACACAACACACAAAAGGACAACCTTCGAACAAAGAAGCGAAGTCTGTCACGCGACAGAAAATCAAGTCCGAAGCCTACACTCTATCTTCGAACAGGGAAAGCTTCGGAAGGAGAATCGAAGGCTGACACGCCACAAAGAAATCCAAGCGAAGTCTATCAGAAAAGACAAGCTTCGAACCCAACTTCGAAGCCTAACGAAGTGTGCACTTCGAACAGATAGATTCGGAGTATGCTTGTTCGAAGTATGCGATGCTGTCCATTCAGAAAGAACTTCGAAGCTAGCAACTCAGACACAAAAACCGAAGTTCGTAGTTTGAACGAAAGCTTTGCAAATGTTAGATCGAAGCCTGCCTCACGGAGCTGAGGGGCTTTAAACAGAGAAAGATGACTTCGCAGAAACAGTCAAAAAGGCATTTACTCCAATCTGCTTCGATCAAAAAGGCAGTACAGTAGAGGGTAAAAAGCTGGCAGCAAGTACTGTAGCTACAGTAGCAGTACTACTTGCAACAGCAAGAACTAGTACTACTTCTCACGAAGAACACACGCAAGAGATGGACATTCTCAGGAATAAAATCAACACAGCTCACCCAACTGAAGCTTCTTGAAACAGTGGAATAAATGCACACGCTTCAGCAAAGAACACGGAATTCAATCTCACAGAAGTAAAATAAATGCACAGTAACCAGGGAAGAACAAGTGCCTGGCGGCGCACACAGGAGAGAGAGGAAACGTGAGAGGCAAAATGACCCAATGAATGATGCAAAAGTGATTTCTAGAAGGGTAGTCCAAACCCTAGGGATTGGGGTCCTATTTATAGGCAGCCCAACACTAGGAATATTCTACCAGCCCCTTAGGGTTTTTACAGACTCAAAAATAAAGGAAAAGACTCTACTGCCCTTAGGAATTTTTACAGACACGACTGACTGACTGTGGGCCTAGAGTTACAGATGACTTATCCGGAAGCTAAGTTTTCGTAGCGACTACGGCTTCTCTTCTGGACAGTCGGATACAGAATCAACGGTTGTCAGTTTTACGCCGAAACTGACAAAGCCTCCACCAGCTTTGCACCAGGTACCCGGATTGGGCCGGCCCGATTCCGCAGCTCTCTCAGCCCGGCAATCACTCACCGCCCGTGTACCTGAGTCAACCCTGGTCAACAGCCCAGTGGGTCTTCTACTGCTTCTGGCCCATGCACCCGGATTGGGCCAGCCCGACTTCGCAGCCTCCTCTGCCCGACAGTCGCTCGCTGCCCGTGTACCTGAGTCACACGCGGCCCATTAAACAGCAGATCTCTTCTCTTCTTCAGTCCTCTTTGACTATCGTTGACAATGACTCATCACTTCTGGAGCCATGAGGCCCACGCTATTCAGCATGGCTCCTCAATCTCCCCCTTGATGAGTGCATTGTCAACACTCCTCTTTTCTCAGCTCTTCAGCACCTGCGAACAAATGTGGAAACACGAAAACAAAATACAAGAGAACAAAGAAGAAGAAAAATAAGGTAAAAGTTTAACCCTAATGACCAAAAGCCGAACAAAAGCAAGAAGCGGTCATTATGGTTAACCAAAACATAAAAGCTCAAAATGAGTGCGATTTCAGAAAAACAAGGATATCAACAGAGTAAGAACTCCCCCTTAAACTCTGATCCCAAATTTTCTCCCCCTTGTTGACAAGTGAACTCATCAAGCACTCAAAAGAGACACAGACTCCCCCTGAAATGCAACTCCCCCTCAAAATATGTAGTGAATTCAACTGGAGTGCATAAGGAGTGTAGAGAGCATGCTTCTCAAATATGATTGACTGCAAATACAGTATCTAACAAGTATAGCAAAAGAGATACTGTCTAAGACACATGGCATGATCAGTGCAACAGATGATATCTAAATAAAGTCATTTAGCACGCATTTTTCAGTTTTTGCAAACAAAAGCATCACCACATGTTCCAGTAAACAAGCAAGGTAAAACATGAGATGCAGAAGCTAACTGAAATCTACCAAGTTAAGCATTGTCCACACCAAAGTGCTTCAGCAAACATGTTATCTTTTAAATGTTCAGGTTTTTTCAGATTTCCTTTTTCATTTATGCCAAGGGTTATTTGCATGTCAATCCTTATGCTAACCGACCAAGTCAAGCCTAGGCCAGAACTGGACCATCAGAAGCTTAAGACATTGGTCTTGGCATACACTACACTGTCCTAGTTCATACCAAAGTGCTATGGTAAGCAGTCCAGAACAATGTAATGCGACAAAGCAAACCCACTTGGATCTTTTCAATTTAAGCATAAAAAGGCATGGAATTTTCATTCATTTTTGAATTTTATCATTTTTATAGCTCATTTTCCATGTGAAAACATAAAGATGTCCACGTTGCATATCTGCATCTATGTGATGAACTAGCTACAAGGCATGTAACAGATAGCAAAAACACTCAGCCTACACATGCTAGTTACCAGAAGCAAAGGTGATCATTTTTCAAGTTGAAAGCGTAAAAGCCATGTACATGACAGATATCAGATATACCAAGTGAACTGAACCAAAGCATGATCATCGACAAGTAATCAAAAGCATGTACCAGCTAGAATAAGTAAATCAGTTCAATCATATAACAGAAGCAAGCTCAAAGGTGTGATATGTGAATATGCAAGATATGAACACACACATAAAGACTCAAGAAAAGAGTAAAGAAGAAGGAAAAAACTGACGCAAAATATCCTAGAAAGGATACACAACACCCAAATCCCCTCGTAAACGCTCAAAAGTAGACTGATCTAGGGGTTTGGTGAAAATGTCAGCCAACTGATGATGGGTATCAACATGAACAAGGTCAATGACACCTTTCTCATATTGATCCCGCAAGAAGTGAAAGCGCACATCAATGTGTTTGGTTTTTGAATGAAGACACGAGTTTTTCCCTACACTAATAGCACTAGTGCTGTCGCAAAACAATGGAATCCTGGTAGGAAAGAACAACCCAAAGTCTCGTAGAGTGGAAATCATCCAAACCAACTGTGAGCAGCAGCTAGCAGCAGCTACGTACTCAGCCTCTGTGGTCGAAAGAGCAACTCCAGATTGCTTTCGAGAAGACCAAGATACAAGGGAAGAACCAAGAAACTGGCAAGTACCGGAAGTCGACTTGCGATCCAACCGGCACCCACCAAAGTCAGCGTCCGAAAAGCCAGATAACTTAAGAGATGATGATGCTCAATAATAAAGACCAAGATCAGGCGCATAGGTGAGATACCTGAAAATGCGCTTGACAGCCTGCCGATGAGACGCGCGTGGTGAAGACTGAAAACGCGCGCAAAGTCCCATGGCGAACTGTATGTCCGGTCTTGTTGCCGTTAAGTACAACAGCGAACCGATCATCCCTCGAAATTCCCTTTCATTGACCTTGACGCCGCTCTCATCCTTGTCCATACCCCCAGAAGTGCCCATCGGGGTCATCTGCGGCTTCAATTCACCACCAAAGTCAAATTTCTTTAGCATGTCGCGAGTGTACTTACCTTGGTGGATGAAGGTGCCGTCCTTGGTCTGCTTGATCTGGAGCCCTAAGAAATACTTGAGCTCACCCATGAGGCTCATCTCAAACTCACTGTGCATCTGCTCAGAAAACTTGGACACAAGAGAAACAGTAGTACCGCCAAAGATAATATCGTCCACGTAAATCTGAGCAACTAAGAAATCTGAAGCATCTCTGAGCAAGAAGAGAGTTTTGTCCACAGAACCCATCACAAAGCCCTTCCCCAACAAAAACTGCTTCAACCGGTCATACCAAGCCCTGGGGGCTTGCTTCAACCCGTATAAAGCTTTGTGCAACTTAAAAACATGTCGAGGAAACTTAGGGTTCTCAAAACCGGGGGGTTGCCTAACATAAACCTCCTCTTCTATGTACCCGTTCAGAAAAGCACTCTTAACATCCATTTGAAAAAGCTTAAAACCCTTCGAAACGGCAAAAGCTAGAAGAATACGAATGGACTCAAGACGGGCAACAGGAGCGAAGGTTTCTTCAAAGTCAATACCTTCCTTTTGGCAATAACCCTGGGCAACTAGTCGAGCCTTGTTGCGCACCACAACCCCATCTTCACCTTGTTTGTTCTTGAATACCCACTTGGTGCCTATGGGGTTGCATCCTGGTGGCGGCTCAACCAATGTCCAAACCCGATTGCGGACAAAGTTCTCAAGCTCTTCTTGCATAGCATTAATCCAATTAGAATCAGAAAGAGCATGAGAAACATCTCTGGGCTCAAAAGATGCAACAAACGCAGATTCCGCAAACACAGCAAGAGAGGCAGAAGAACGCAAAGTTCTCTCAGTCAAATCACCTATGATGAGCTCTGAGGGATGGTCACGCTGAACTGCTCGGGTTCCCTGGTGATCTGAAGTCACCTCACCGGAGTCAGCAGCTGGCACCTCTGGACTCGACTGAGGAGGCTCGATCGAAGTGGAAGAAGTGATCAGAGGTCCGCCCTCATCATCAGTCGAAGTCTCAGAAGGTGTGGGCTCTGCAGGGGATGCAGAAGGCCCACCCTCAACAGCAGCTGGAGTATCCTCATCTTCCTCGAAGATGGACTCTCCGAGCTCATCATCACCAGAAAGCTCAAAAGAAGGAGTCATAGAAGGCAAGGACTCATCAAATGAAACCTCACAAGTCTCGACAAGCAGCTGGGATTCGAGGTTCCAAACACGGAAGCCTCGAGAATGCAATGCATAACCAAGAAAAACACCATCCCAGCAACTAGACTCAAACTTGTCCAAATGCCCTCCCTTCTTGAGCACAAAGCACTTGCAGCCAAACGCTCGCAAGTGGCTCACCTTGGGCTGTCTGCCAAACCGCAACTCATATGATGTCTTACCAAGGTAAGCTCTAAGAAAAATGCGGTTGGCCAAATAGCAAGCCGTGTTCATGGCTTCAGCCCAAAAATGCCTAGGAGTCCTGTGCTCATCGAGCATCGTCCTCGCCATCTCAACTAGCGTGCGGTTCTTTCGTTCCACAACGCCGTTCTGTGGGGGAGTGTAAGGAGAAGAAAACTGATGGTCCAGACCCTGATCACTACAGAAGCTGACGAACTGAGAGTTCTTGAACTCAGAGCCGTTGTCGGAGCGAATTGCTCGCATCCGACCATTGTTCTCATTCTTCAGCTTCAAAATCAGGTCATGGACAAATTGAAAAGTTTCATCCTTAGACTCCAAAAAGAAAACCCAGGAGAATCGAGAAAAGTCGTCAACAATCACAAGTGCATACCACTTCCCACCGACTGAGCGTACCCGAGCTGGACCTACAGTGTACAAATGTAAAAGCTCGCCTGGATACAAAGTCATCACCTGAGTCACAGGTGAGTGAGAAGTGGCAACCATTTTCCCATGACGACAGGGATGACAAACTAGATCCTTCTCCATTTTAAGCTTGGGCAATCCTCGGATGAGGTCCATAGAGCTTAACCTGACTAGCAGATCAAAACTCAAATGACCTAACCTCCTATGCCACTTCCAGAGCTCAGAAGAAGATCCAGCAATCAAACAACGAGAAGGGCCAAAAGAACTAGAGAAGTCAATTCGAAAAACTTTACCGAAGGTTAAAATCTGACAAACCAAAGACCCTCTAGAATCAACCACAGAAGAATTGCCCTTCTTAAAACGCACTTCCAAACCATCCTCAAGAAGTTGCGAAACAGAGATCAAATTAAAGTTCAAATTCTTAACCAAAGCAACATTCTTCAAAGAGAAATGATCTGAAATGCTAATTGAGCCTATGCCACTTACTTTCCCTTGACCGCTGTTCCCGAATGTGATGTACTCTTTGGAGCTCGGGGGAGTGAGACTGGAGAACCATCTGTGATGTTCCGTCATGTGGCGAGAGCATCCTGAATCCATGATCCAAACATCCTCCAGTCCCCGGTCCTGCACAATCAGTGTCTGTAAGTGGGAGCAAATGGTTCGGCACCAGGTTTAGCAAAAGAGCTAAACCAGTGTCGAGCCATCTGCTCAAAAGATGGAAAGCGAAAACCATCAAAAGAGTTCGGACCAAAACGCGGCTCAAAGCGCGGTCCTCGGTTCTGCCTAACCCTGCGGCCACGAGGTCCAGAACCATAGCCACCACGGTCTGGAACTCTGCCGGAACAGGATACCACCAACTGGAGCACGGGCAAGAAAGTCCGTCTCCTCTACCACCACCTACACGACGCGGCCTGGCCTCCAGCCTCTCCCCGCGCCGAGGAACACGCAGTCTACCACCCTGCTGGTTGAACTGCTCCTGATCACTACGAGCCCTTTCTGCTCTCTCAACCCGCTTCCTCCTGAAGCAGAACTCCGCAAGATGCACGTCTCTCTGACAGTACTCACAATGATAGGTAGGCTTCTTGGGATGTGGTTGAGGTTTAGGATTCTTGGGCTTGGTAGTGTTTGGTGTGGTCTTCTTAGGCTGAGAGGGTCCAGGAAGAGAGTCAAGAGAAGTGTGGAAATTTTTGGGCTTTGGAACCCAAATAGGTTTCTTGGGTGGAGCTTTAGGTGGTTCATGGATCACTCCATCCTTGGGATGACAAGCCTGGGAAGACTCAGTGGAGTGAGTCTTGGGATACCTCTGCTCTGGAGTCATTTTACTCCACTCCACTGCCCGGCTAATGGCACTCTCAAAGTCAGCCTTGTTGTAGGTGTAACCTACCCCAAACCCATCCTGCCTCTTGAACTGCTGGATCATCATGCCAAGCTGTGGCTCTCTGGCACTGATCCAACTCAGGATAGAACGGAGGTAAAAGTTCTCATTCTGAGAATATGCTAGCTCCTCTCTCAAGGAAGCTAGAACCTCCACCTGAGACAAGCAGGTCTCACACTCACTCTCTACTTGGACAGACTTCTCGGCTTTTAGCTTAATCACCTCCATTCTAAGAGACAGGCAGTTCTCACAGACAGTGGGTGGAACTGACAATGTCTCAAGCTCTAGCCTAGTCTGCGTAAGCTCAGCTCTCAACCTCTCTAAATCACCCAAATGCTCATCGCACTTGGATTTCAGCTCAGCTAAGGCAGCTAGATGAGATGGGCAATCAACACAGGGTGCGACGACAGTGGCTTGAGCATCTTTCAGCTCCAGCTGAGCGCTTTCAAGCTCAGTGGCCAAAGCGTCCCTCTCATCAACCCTTTCTGTGTACCTGGACTTCAGAGTCGACAGGTCACACAGAAGCACCTCACACTTCGGGCACTCACTGCTATTACCCAAGCAAGGAGAAGACGATAGACTCTCAATTCTGCCGTTGGCCACGGCAAGCTCACTTTCTAACTCATCTATCCTCTTCTTAGCCCCCCTAAGCAGTTTTTCCCGATACTTCAACTCCTGACGATTGCTCTCAAGTAAATCAACAATTTCACGCTCATAAGATGATACCTTGCTATCGTCGTCGTCGGAGTCGTCGGAGGAGGTCTTTTCTTCTCTATCCCCAAGAGCCATTGAACAGAAGCTCTTGCGGGATCTTCGGCGCTGGTGTGAGCGGCTCTTTGGCTTGTCCCCGAAAGCCATGAAGCAGAGGCCCGCCGGATCATCCTTGTCCTTCCCCTTCCTGATGGCGATCTCCTCATCGCTTGAGCTCGATGAAGAGGAAGAGGACGTGGACCGCTTGGAGTAGCTTTTCTCCATCTCGGCGAAGAAGGCCTTGTCGCGCTTTTTGTTCTCTCGCCGGTAGTCCTTCAGGGCCTTCTTGAAGAAACGAGTCTTCGGCTTGCCCTTGTTGAAGGAGGGGCTCTCATGCTTGCTAGAGCTCGTGGAAGCTGCTGCCGGTGCCCTTCTTGTATCCACTGTGCTTGGGGCAGTCGGCGATGAAGTGTCCTGGATCACCACATTCAAAGCATCCGGATTTTGTGCCGTGTCTTTTGAACATTCTCTTGTCATAGACACGACGCACCCGGTTGTTAAACAGACACAAATCATCATCTCCCAAAGACTCAAGCTGGTCCTCAGTGATAGACATCAAAGAGAACCCAGCACAGCTCACAGCAGAGGGATCAACAGAAGGTGTAGCAAGGGCCAGGGATTTTGATCCAGAACCAGTGAGATTTGATCTCAACTGGATATCTACCTCAGTGGCCTTCAGCTTGCTAAATAACTCAAAAATGGTCAAGGTATCGTAAGAAGTGCTCTCAACGATAGAAGATACCTTGATCTCCCAGATCTTTGGGTCCAAGGTATGGAGAACCTTGAGCGCCTGCTCATGATCTGAGACTAACTGAGCACCCTCAGCCTTGTTGTCCCGAAGCTTGTTAATGATCGACTGAAAGCGACCAAACAAAGCCTCAACAGATTCACCCGGCTTCTGTGTGAAATTCTCATATTCACGCCGGTAGGTCTGATAGAGCCGAGCCTTGACCTGTGCTGTTCCCTCATGGTGTGCCTTGAGGGTAGCCCAGATCTCTCTCGCAGTGGAGAGATGACTCACATGCTCAAATTCAGTGGGACCTAAACCAGAAAAAAAAATGTTCACAGCCTTACTGTTGCTCAGATGCTGAGCAATGATACCAGCTGTACCTTGCTCAGTAACTAGAAAAATGACAAACGTGGTGTGAACGCAAATGTCCCATATGTCCGAACCCTGGCTCATGAGATAGGCTCGCATGCGAGTCTTCCAATAATTATAGCCATAGGCTTCCAAGGACAGGACCTTGCCAGGAGACGTCATAGTCACTACTGGGGTTTAGAACCGGTTAAGGTATGGAAAAACCCTAACCTTGCTCTGATACCACTTGTAGGACCGAAATTAGCGACCAGAGGGGGGGGTGAATGGGCGCCTTAAAAATTCTTTCGAATCAATGGCCTGTTCCCAATACCCAACACACCTCAAAAAAAGACTACGCAGCAAAAAATGAACCGAAGGCCTAAGTCTAAAGGTTTCTAACCTAGAAGCAACTAATGATAAACAGTGTAATACTAAAGTAGTGCAACAAGTCAGATGAACAAGGTGTAACAGGCCTAAACTTCTCAATGAAATGATCTAAGTATGTGTAAGATCAAAAGAGAAGTTACTGTCCAAATTTGTCTCCTGTTCGGAACTTGGCGAAGCCCCCTTCGCACGTCGAGGTCTGCTTCGGAGGTTGGTGACGGAGCCTGTCCGAGATGCCGAAGATGTCACGGTCTAGCCTAGTTCGAAGTGGTAAGTTGCGAAGTGTACTTCGGAGCAAAGTATGACAATGCCGGACCCTGGTTCGAAGTATGTACTTCGAAGTCAAGGCTTCGAACACAGCTTCGAACCAAGAGCTTCGGAGCAAAGTGACAGAGTCGGAGCCTGCTTCGAAGTGAGCACTTCGAAGACAAAACTTCGAACACAACTTTGAACCGAAAGCTTCGAAGCAAAACCTTCGGACAGAAAGCTTCGAACAAAACACACAAAAGGACAACCTTCGAACAAAGAAGCGAAGTCTGTCACGCGACAGAAAATCAAGTCCGAAGCCTACACTCTATCTTCGAACAGGGAAAGCTTCGAAAGTAGAATCGAAGGCTGACACGCCACAAAGAAATCCAAGCGAAGTCTATCAGAAAAGACAAGCTTCGAACCCAACTTCGAAGCCTAACGAAGTGTGCACTTCGAACAGATAGATTCGGAGTATGCTTGTTCGAAGTATGCGATGCTGTCCATTCAGAAAGAACTTCGAAGCTAGCAACTCAGACACAAAAACCGAAGTTCGCAGTTTGAACGAAAGCTTTGCAAATGTTAGATCGAAGCCTGCCTCACGGAGCTGAGGGGCTTTAAACAAAGAAAGATGACTTCGCAGAAACAGTCAAAAAGGCATTTACTCCAATCTGCTTCGATCAAAAAGGCAGTACAGTAGAGGGTAAAAAGCTGGCAGCAAGTACTGTAGCTACAGTAGCAGTACTACTTGCAACAGCAAGAACTAGTACTACTTCTCACGAAGAACACACGCAAGAGATGGACATTCTCAGGAATAAAATCAACACAGCTCACCCAACCGAAGCTTCTTGAAACAGTGGAATAAATGCACACGCTTCAGCAAAGAACAAGGAATTCAATCTCACAGAAGTAAAATAAATGCACAGTAACCAGGGAAGAACAAGTGCCTGGCGGCGCACACAGGAGAGAGAGGAAACGTGAGAGGCAAAATGACCCAATGAATGATGCAAAAGTGATTTCTAGAAGGGTAGTCCAAACCCTAGGGATTGGGGTCCTATTTATAGGCAGCCCAACACTAGGAATATTCTACCAGCCCCTTAGGGTTTTTACAGACTCAAAAATAAAGGAAAAGACTCTACTACCCTTAGGAATTTTTACAGACACAACTGACTGACTGTGGGCCTAGAGTTACAGATGACTTATCCGGAAGCTAAGTTTTCGTAGCGACTACGACTTCTCTTCTGGACAGTCGGATACAGAATCAACGGTTGTCAGTTTTACGCCGAAACTGACAAAGCCTCCACCAGCTTTGCACCAGGTACCCGGATTGGGCCGGCCCGATTCCGCAGCTCTCTCAGCCCGGCAATCACTCACCGCCCGTGTAACTGAGTCAACCCTGGTCAACAGCCTAGTGGGTCTTCTACTGCTTCTGGCCCATGCACCCGGATTGGGCCAGCCCGACTTCGCAGCCTCCTCTGCCCGACAGTCGCTCGCTGCCCGTGTACCTGAGTCACACGCGGCCCATTAAACAGCAGATCTCGTCTCTTCTTCAGTCCTCTTTGACTATCGTTGACAATGACTCATCACTTCTGGAGCCATGAGGCCCACGCTATTCAGCATGGCTCCTCACCCCCTTCGGTGAAACCCATCGCACAACTCACTTTGAATCAGTTAGGCTCCATTCAGCTTGCTGGTTTATTTTATCTAATATATTTCTTTTCGACTAATCGGATTATTTTTGTGTGATGTTATTACCTGCTGACTCCACCCCCATTGCCACTATTAAGGGTAGTCGGAACGCGACATCAGTGCTATGTTATTCTTAGGCTTGTCCCTAAGTATCCGCACACTTTTGGATCATCGAACTGACCCAAGTGCGGAGGCACATTTTCATTTCAACACACTTTTTGGCGACTCCGCTGGGGAAGGCTAGGCCAACATGATTAGTACATCTACATCGGCCGCAAGAACGTCTACAATGACTACGACATCTACATCGCTGATGGATCCCATGGGGGCGCAGATATCGACAACCGAAACATCATGACGCCTACCCTTGAAGACATCCCCGAAGAGGACTGAGCAGAAATCGAGGCAAAGATGAAAGCGCTACAATACCTCATGCTTCGAAACTACGTCAAGACACGAGTAGGCTTCATCAAGCATGACGTCAATGTCCCTGACCTCGCTCGGACCCAAGTAAACATCAATACCGCCTCCTTTATCTTCCTTATAAATTGAGCAAAAAATAGCCGCATCAGTGGATCAAGCTATTAGCGCTACGCTAGCCAACTGTTTAGATTCGGGAATTAGCTCTCAGGTAGAGGCGACACTTAGAAGGTTTGGCTTTACCGAGGCCATACCTCCAGCTCCGATTGCTAGCGTACCTCCGATAAATCGCATTTACAGCAGAACTGACGGTAGTACCGAAAAAGCCATTGCGTCTTTGGCCTCGACATCTATGGTTGAGACCAGTTACCATGCTCACGACCAGATTAACACTACCTGCTATGCGCCACCTCCACCTATGCACACACCAATTTTTGCTGCATTGTCCGCGCCGCATGAACAAACACATAGGCATGAACACGTTATGCTTCTCGAGCTAGCGCATGAGGAGGACCCCCACGGCCGACACGCCAACATATTGCCATGTGTCGTGCCCCCACATGAAACGCGCACGCAGGTGGTAGTCCAAGACGACATAGAAGAGTGAATCCGCGCACTATTTAGGGAGTGCACCAGTTTCATACCTAGGGTTCGGGCTAGGGTTTACCGGAAGCCGTACCCCGACCATTTCGACACTGTACCATACCCTCGCGGCTATAGAGTCCCTGAATTCACCATGTTCGATGGTGAGGGTAGCAAAACCACACTAGAGCATGTCAGCCAGTTCTTAGCACAGTGTGGAGAAGCTAGTTGGTCGAATGCTTTAAAACATAGACTATTTTCTCGTTCCCTATCTAGCACCGCTTTCACTTGGTTTTCGGCGCTTTCGCCGAACTCTTTCGAAACATGGGCTGAATTAGAACAAAAATTCCATGACTACTTTTATATGGGCAAGACAGAACTTAGGCTTTCACACTTGACATCGGTTAGACAGAAACCAAGCGAGAGTGTCTATGAGTATATCAAGCGCTTTAGAGATACTAGAAACTGATGTTTTAGTCTCAATATTTCAGAGAGGGATTTTGTGGATCTAGCTTTCAACGGGCTGCGTTCTGAAATTAAAGAGAGGCTAGGCAACCAAAACTTTTTAGAAGTTGTTGGACCGGAAACGGCGACCAGAGGGGGGGTGAATGGGAGCTTTTAAAATTTTGGGCTAAAAACAAGCCTTCTGTTTTAATTCTGTCTTCTGCGGAACAGGCTTCGAACACTACCTTCGAAGGACTGGTTCGGAGGTGTTTTGACAGCTTCGAACACAGGCTTCGCAGGAGCAAAAGTTCGAAGCCAAGAAGACTTCGCTCCGATCACACCCTTCGAAAATCTACTCTGCTAAGTCCGTGCAGGCTCCGCACACAGGGTGCCTCGAGCAGGCTTCGCACTACACCCTTCGCAAGAGTGGACAGCCCTCTGAGGACTTCAACCAAGTACTTGGCAGCAGCAACTGGTGCTGGGCTTCGTACACGAAGGTCTAAACGCACACAAACGGACTTCGCTAAGGGCTTCGACACAAGAAGCAAAACTGGCTTCGATCAGGGCTTCGCTAGTAAGCTGTGAGGTCTAGCCTCAAGTTACACAGAGCGACAGCACACTGAAAAACACACTTCGCACGAAACACCCTTCACCTAGACACGCTTCGGTGCACTACAACTAGCGAGGTATGTAACGCGAGCTCAAGCAAAAAGCACAAAGAAGCAGGGCTTCGCCGCTTGAACAAGGAACACAGAAAATGAACTCTCTGGATGAAATACAACGAAGTGTGTGGCTACAGGAGCTCAACAGTAAATGCTCAAAAGTGTTAAATGTTACCTACCGAGCCCCCATATTTATAACCCACAGTTCACCCAAAGGAATTGACTACTTTACCCCTAGGGTTTACATTGGTTTTGTCTCTACAGAACTGAGGGGTACAAAAGGTAGTCAACTTTTATTGGAGGCTTCTCTGTCAGCCTTTGCAGAGGGGACAGTGCCAGCTTTTTGCAGAGCAGACACTGTCAGACTTGCAGCCTTTGACCTTTCCGAAGCCCCCCTTCGCACACGAGGGGTGCGGTAGCTTCGGTGAGAAGCCTTGAGCCAGATGCCCTTTGCTTCACCGAAGTCAGCCTTCGATACAGTGACGGTTTTAAGCCGAAGCCGTCAAAGCCCTTGGGCCTTCGCGCCAACACCTCCAGAGTGGACCACCACGGCTTTGCAGCTACTCTCAGCTTGAACTCCGTCAGTCCGTGTACCGAAGCCATGCAGGCCGAAGCACCACAAGACAACCACACTCCGAAGCCTCACCTTCGGAGTACCGCCCTTCGAAGTCCCTCCTTCGTCCAAGGCCTCCGCACGAAGCATTCCATGAGCCCTTCGTCGCAGTGTCTCTCCCCGAGCACACTCCTCGACGAGCCTCACCCGGACCATGCCTTCGATGTGCCTCGACTTCTGAGACCTTCATCGGGCACCTTCGAATGTCTCCCTCCGGAGCACACTTCGAACGCCTTGCCTCCGTAGAGGACTTGATCCATCCAACTCCGAAGTGACTCCATCCGGAGTACCTTCGAAGTGCCTCACCTCCGAGGACTTTGTCTCGGAGTACCTTCAGCCGGAGCCACGCTCCGCACTCTCTGCCTTCACCTGGCGCACCTCGACCCGAGGACCGACCTGGACCCCTTCGCAGTCACCGTGACGGAGCTCCCCGCTCCCCTGGCATCAAGCCTCCCGCTTGACCCAGGTTCACCTGCTGCGAACCTGTCCGTCGCCTCCGAAGTCCCTGCGCACCACAGACAAGCAGACAAGTGTATCCAGTACTCCGGAGACCTCTCCGGGTTAGCAACCTCCGGCACACACTCTGGTGTACCGCCCAAAGTACCGAAGCCTTCGGTACACACCCAGTCATCGTGTACTGTCGGACCCCTCCGACACGCACACTCCGCTGCAACAGCTGCAGCAAACAAACACCGAACATACTTTGGTGAAACCACCTCTGAGCACCCTTCGGAGGTCCAACCTCCGAACCCCCTTTGGAGGTACCCTCCTCCGAACACCTTCGGAGGTACCCCTTCGAACCAGGGGTTAAAAGCCTATCAATAACTCATCACAAACACCGAAACCAACACTTGGTTTCTCAATCTCCCCCTTGATGAGTGCATTGACAACCAACTTTAAGTTCAAGAAAAATTAAAAGACTTTTAGCACACAAGTGACCATAAAAACTCAGAAAAGAGTCAAATCATGTCACTTGACAGAAGAATTTTCCTCCCCCTTTCTCAAAAGAGTAAAAGCCCCTTCGGCAAATAAAAACTCCCCCTGAGTTATGTTTTCCCCTTTGGCAACAAAGAACCTTCTCCCCCTTCATGTCAACTTTTCTCCCTCTTTGGAAATTATACCCCTTTGCGGCAGAGAACGTAGCAAGTCTCTCCCCCTTGAGGAATTTCTCCCCCTTTGGCAATGCAAGCATCAAGGAGCATGTAAAAGATGCAAGGCTTCGAAATGAGCAGAATTGCAAAGACATATGAAGCAAAAATATGCCAACATTAATACCAATGATCGTGTGCTCAGCTCAAATTAATATTCTCTAAAAACATGATGAAGCATGTGAATTGATCATTTTTGAAATAAAACGCATCACCACTTAGTCAAGGGAACTAGACAAGTAAGAGCAGGGAATGCGCAAAGCTAGTCAAATTCTACTCTAGACAGACAAGTCCAGTTCAAATGGAGCATGAAAAGCAAACTTGATAATCAATGAATTTTTTGTTGTTCTTTTCTTAGTGCCAGGGGTTATTTGATTGTCCACCTTATACTTTCCAATCAGGCCAAGCCTAGGCATGAAAACCATAAGAAGCTTAAGGCAATGATTTTGGCAAACACTACACTATTCCAGTTCAGACCAATGTGCAATGGTAAGCAGTCTGGAATAGGGTAGTGCGACAAACAAACCGACCAGGATCTTTTAACTTGAAGCATGCAAATCATGGAATTTGTGATTTTAACTAAGTGAACCAAATGTTTGGCACTTTATGAATAACCATGAAAATGTAGAACAATTTTTCAAGTTGCAGTTTTTAGCACCCAATGAACAGTGTCTTGCTATCAAGCAGATAAAAGATAGCTAAGGCAGTCCTGCCTAAACATGCTAGATTCAAGACTAAGCAGTGAGCACGATGAGATGTTGAAAAGAAAACATCATGCACATGAATGCTTCAGAGTAATTAAAAAGAGCTGAGCTGTCATGATTTCATGAATTATAAGCAGGCATATAAGTGCAAAAGATGTAAATGCAATTTCAGCCCACAAGTAGCAAATGCACATCAATCTAAAACTGCTCCCCCTCACAAAATGCCGTAAGGGTGACAAATGCCAAGTTCCCCACGCAAGTAGGCAAATCGAGAAGCATCGAGGGGTTTTGTAAAAATGTCGGCTAGCTGGTGTTGGGTATCAACATATTGAAGTTCAATATCACCCTTCTCATTGTGATCTCTGAGAAAATGATACCGCACATCAATGTGTTTGGTTCTGGAGTGCTGAACCGGGTTGTTTGCAATACAAATAGCGCTAGTGTTATCACAAAAAAGTGGAACACTCTTATAATCTAACCCGAAATCCCGCAAAGTGGAAGCCATCCACAAAATCTGAGAGCAACAGCTAGCTGCAGCAACATATTCGGCCTCAGCCGTTGATTGTGCAACACTAGACTGTTTGCGGGAAGACCAGCAAACCAGAGAAGTACCCAGAAAATGACATGTACCAGAGGTACTCTTCCTATCAATCCTACACCCAGCAAAGTCCGCATCTGAATAACCTCGAAGACATAAAGATGAAGATGCTGAATAACATATGCCAAATTCAAGGGTGTGTTTGAGATACCTTAAGATGCGCTTTACCGCTTGGCGGTGCGAAGCTCGTGGTGAAGCCTGAAAATGAGCGCACAGACACACATCGAAGTGTATATCCGGCCTCGTAGCATTCAAGTAGAGGAGGGAGCCGATCATGCTTCGGAACTCCTTCTGATCTACGGCTTCTCCATCTTCGTCAGGGTCCAATGCTACAGATGTAGCCATTGGAGTGGCGAGGGGCTTCGCATCGGACATGTCAAACTTCTTGAGCAGGTCCTTGGTGTACTTTGTCTGGTGGACAAAAGTACCTTGTTTGCTTTGCTTGATTTGCAAACCAAGGAAAAATGTGAGTTCACCCATCATTGACATTTCAAATTCCCTGCTCAAGGTATCTGCAAACTCGGCAACCAAAGCATGAGAAGAGCCACCAAAGATGATATCATCCACATAAATCTGAACTAGGAGGAAATCTTTGCCATGCTTGAGAGTAAACAGTGTTTTATCAACAGAGCCCATCAAATACCCTCGCTCAAGCAGAAAAGACTTAAGTCTATCATACCAAGCCCGAGGGGCCTGCTTGAGTCCATAAAGAGCCTTATGAAGTTTAAGGACTTTATGCGGGTACTTGGGGTTTTCAAAACCAGGGGTTGTTTTACATAAACATCTTCACCTATGAAGCCATTAAGAAAAGCACTTTTGACATCCATTTGATAGAGTTTGAATCCCCGGGATGTCGCAAAGGCAAGCAAAATCCTAATGGCCTCAAGGCGAGCAACAGGTGCAAAAGTTTCAGTAAAATCAATCCCTTCTAGTTGAGAAAAGCCCTGAGCTACAAGTCTAGCCTTGTTTCTAACTATAGTCCCATCCTCCCCTTGTTTATTTTTGAAAATCCATTTTGTTCCAATGAAATGAACATTTGGTGGAGGATCAACTAAAGACCAGACTTGGTTTCTCTCAAAATTTTCAAGTTCCTCATGCATGGCATTGATCCAACTAGAATCAGAAAGTGCATGACTAACATCTAAGGGCTCGAAAGAAGCAACAAAAGCGGAATCAATGAAATGAGCATGAGAACGTGTTACCCTTTGATCAAGCTCACCAATGATCTGCTCGGGAGGGTGCATCCTTTGAACATGATGTGGAGCCTCGCGGCAGGATGCAGTCTCCCCCTCAACTTGTGCGTTGGAGTGGTCCAAGATGACCGATGTTGAGGTAGTCGCTTCGGGACCTCGTGCCGAAGTAGTTGAAGCGGGGTCAGCTTCGGGGGTCGATGTCGAGGGTAGCAGGGGTTCATCCTCGAATTCCCTGGGATCTTCTTCTTCGAATAAGGTCTGTTCCATGTCGTGTTCGTTTGCCTGTTCGAAAGCAGAACTAACAGAGGGGGTTGATTCATCAAAAGTCACATCACATGACTCGATGACAGTGTTAGTTTCCAAATTATAAACACGATAAGAATGACCATGAGTAGTGTAACCCAAAAAGATCCCGTCAGAAGATCGCAACTCAAATTTATCCAAATTTCCACGTTTTAGGATGAAGCAGCGACAGCCAAAAACTCTAAGATGAGTAACCTTGGGCTGTCTCCCAAAATGTAGCTCATAAGATGTCAAATTTAAAATTGAGCGCAAGAAGATTCGGTTTGAGATGTAACATGCAGTGTTCATGGCCTCAGCCCAGAATTTCCTAGGAGTCCTATGCTCATCAAGCATCGTCCTAGCCATCTCAACCAAAGTGCGTTTTTTCCTTTCAACAACACCATTCTGTTGAGGAACCCGCGGAGCAGAGAATTGATGTTCTATGCCATGCTCCATGCAAAAGTCAACAAAGAGACTGTTTTTGAACTCGGTGCCATTATCACTACGAATGAATTTCAATGCACCTGGGAGTTCAGTAAAAAGTCTCAAAGCCAAGCTCCGAAAGTGTGAAAACACTTCATCCTTGCTGGCAAGAAAGAAGACCCAAGAGTAGCGAGAGAAATCGTCGACAATGACTAATACATACCACATGCCGCCTAAAGAACTAACCCGAGAAGGACCTACAGTGTCCATGTGGAGAAGTTCTCCGGGTTGTTCAGTCATCACTGTGGTGACTGGCGAATGCGAAGCAGCAATCATTTTTCCATGTCGACATGGAGCGCAAACTAAATTCTTCTCAAACTTGAGCTTGGGCAATCCTCGGATCAGACCTAGGGCGCTCAGACGAGCAAGCGACTCAAAGCTCATATGCCCTAGTCTCCTATGCCACTTCCAAAGCTCAGAAGTCGAATGTGCAACAAGACAATGAGAAGATCCAGACGACTCAGAAAAATCAGCTCCAAAAACTCTCCCAACTCTAAAGATCTTACACACCACAACGCCATCAGAATTGAGCACTTGCGAAGTATCGCGATGGAATCGCACTTCGAAGCCCTCATCAAGCAACTGAGATACAGACAGCAAATTGTATCCCAGGTTTTCAACCAATGCAACATCTTTGAGAGTGAAATTCGAGTTAATTCTTACCACACCTTTACCTTTCACTCTACTCCTTCGATTGTTTCCGAAGGTGATATGTTCCCTTTGCTTGGTTGTGGTGAGGCTAGAGAACCATGCTGCATCTCCGGTCATGTGGCGCGAACAACCGGAGTCCATGATCCACGTGCTCTCCAAGCCTCGATCTGTCGCCTACACATGATAAGAGTATCTCGATCGCTCAGTGCTGGGGTGAGTGAAAAAATGACGAGGCATCCAGCACTGAGTGACCCGAGTAGTAGGCACAGAAAAAGTAGACGATCTACGCACATGATAATCTGAATGATGCAAAGTGCGAGGTCTACCTACATGCTGTGATCGAACAACATGTCGAGGTCTCCTACTCTGACGAGGTACAAAGCTACTCGCCCGAGGTCTACCACCATATGGAACATGGTGAACACCTCGAGGAGCAAAACCTCTCCGAGAAGGGCGAGGAGCCTCAAAAGCAGGACGATAGTACAACTCAGACTCATGCATACCTAAAGATGGGTAATGCATGTCCTGGTAACTCATCGCCTGAGCGCGTCGCTCATCCTTGATGCGACGAAAACAGAAACCAATCAAATGAACCGCCCGCTGACAGTAGGTACAATGAAAAACTCTCCTGGGGGCACTCTCATGGGTCACAGGAGCAACTCTTACAGGCTCCTTGGGTTTTTGTTGAGTGGTTTTCTCGGGAGGATTTTTCTTGGCAGGAGTTGTGGTTTTCTTTGGTGGTCGGGTAGGCTTTTTGGCTGATGGGGTGTCTAACAGAGCTCTCTCTTTCTCTAAGTTAGTGGGAGAGGTAAAAACAGTTTTGGTCTTACTGTCTGAAGGAATCCTCTCAAAACCCAAACCTAGAGCTACCCCTGCTCTGTCAGCACACATCTTGGTCTTGGCCAAGAGCAAATCCATCCTACCCTTTCCCTCAGTGCATTTGTTAACCACAGAAAGAAGGTACTCATTTTCAGACATGAGGTTTTCAGCTCGCTCTCTAACAATGCCTAGTTGGTCCTTAAGGGTGATGCAAGTGTCACACACAGGCTGCACATCCTTAGAACTACCGGCCCTCTCCAATCTAGCCTCTAAATCATGAACATGCTTATCACGTAAATTAATGCTTTCGCGTAATAAAGAGCAGTTCATGCAATCAATAACATCATGAGGTCTAGAATCCACCTCCAAAAGCTGCTTCTGTGCAGTCTCAAGCTCAGATAGAGTTTTAGCATGAACAGAACACAACTGAGCAAGCTCACCCATGACGACAGAACAATATTCACATTCAGCATCATTAAACTTAGACATAAGCATGGCATATTCAGTAGAAACAGATTCTAGCCTAAGTCTAAGGTCTTTTCTTTCTCTAGCAGCTTGCACAAGTAATCTATCCTGACCAAGAACTACTTCATTCAGCTCATCTAATTTAATCAATAGCTGGTCAGATGATAGAGTTACCTCAGATGAGTCAAGCTCATCGCCGCTGTGATCGCTGTCGGCCATGAAGCAAAGGCCGGTGAAGTCTCATCCCTTCTTGTCCTTCTTGTCCTCCTTCCTTGGGGTCTCCTCCTCCTCAGAGCTCGACTCCTCAATTGAGGAAGTGTTGATGTCGCTGAGAGCAGCAACAAATGCTCTGGAAGCGGCTTTGGCTACTTTCTGAGCCATCTTGCCGCGCTTGCCCTTCACAAAAGGCTTCCTCTCATTTTTGTGGTATTTGGGGCGCTCACTCTCATCTTTCTTCTTGAGCTTAGGGCAGTTAGCCTTAATATGAGAAGTGTCACCACACTCAAAGCAACCACTAAAACCACTTCTCCTCTGATCCCGTCTCTCATGGTGAAAACGGGTGAACCTCCGGGCAATGAGAGCAAGCTCATCATCATCTAGAGTGTCCACATGCTCCTTTGTGATGGAGACCAGGGAGGACAAAGCAAAACCATCTGCAAAAACACAAGTGCAAGATGTGCTTGGTTCTGCAGTGGTGCCACGGCTAGTGCTAGAAACCAATGCCAATGGCTGTGGCAAAGAGCTTCTGTGCACTACAAGAGATGCCTTGGCAATCTCTGTGGACTTCAGCTTGCTAAAGAGCTCATCACAGGTTAATGTGTCATAACCTGCGGACTCCTCAATGCTGGATATCTTCACTTCCCATATGCTACGGTCAAGAGCATAGAGAAGCTTGATAGCCCTATCGTGATCATTGTAAGCAAGCGTCCCGTTGGACCGCAAGTTACTCACTATCGCATCAAAGCGAGAAAACATGGCATCTATAGATTCACCAGGTGCCTGCACAAACAGCTGATACTGTTGATTGTATGTGCTTTGGCGCCTGGCCTTGATCTGTGTAGAGCCCTCATGAAAAATAGTGAGTGTTGTCCAAATCTCCCTAGCAGTCCTAAGGTGCTGCACTCTATCAAACTCACTCCGGCTCAAACCAATGAACAGTATATTCCTAGCCTTGGAGTTGGCGTTATACTGATCTTTTTCTGTTTGAGTGGTGCGAGTATCAGGGATGGAGTATTGTGAGTCCACAATCTCCCAAATTGCATTTCCTTGGCTTAGCAAGTAAGCCTCCATGCGCACCTTCCAGTATGCAAAATCTGTCCCATCGAACAGAGGAATTTTACTGCCTCTATCCATGTCGCCAACAGATCACAAAACCGGTTAAGGTCAACTGGTGATCTTAACCTGCTCTGATACCAATTGTTGGACCGGAAAAGGCGACCAGCGGGGGGGGTGAATGGGAGCTTTTAAAATTTTGGGCTAAAAACAAGCCTTCTGTTTTAATTCTGTCTTCTGCGGAACAGACTTCGAACACTACCTTCGAAGGTCTGGTTCGGAGGTGTTTTGATAGCTTCGAACACAGGCTTCGCAGGAGCAAAAGTTCGAAGCCAAGAAGACTTCGCTCCGATCACACCCTTCGAAAATCTACTCTGCTAAGTCCGTGCAGGCTCCGCACACAGGGTGCTTCGAGCAGGCTTCGTACTACACCCTTCGCAAGAGTGGACAGCCCTCTGAGGACTTCGACCAAGTACTTGGCAGCAGCAACTGGTGCTGGGCTTCGTACACGAAGGTCTAAACGCACACAAACGGACTTCGCTAAGGGCTTCGACACAAGAATCAAAACTGGCTTCGATCAGGGCTTCGCTAGTAAGCTGTGAGGTCTAGCCTCAAGTTACACAGAGCGACAGCACACTGAAAAACACACTTCGCACGAAACACCCTTCGCCTAGACAGGCTTCGGTGCACTACAACTAGCGAGGTATGTAACGCGAGCTCAAGCAGAAAGCATAAAGAAGCAGGGCTTCGCCGCTTGAACAAGGAACACAGAAAATGAACTCTCTGGATGAAATACAACGAAGTGTGTGGCTACAGGAGCTCAACAGTAAATGCTCAAAAGTGTTAAATGTTACCTACCGAGCCCCCATATTTATAGCCCACAGTTCACCCAAAGGAATTGACTACTTTACCCCTAGGGTTTACATTGGTTTTGTCTCTACAGAACTGAGGGGTACAAAAGGTAGTCAACTTTTATTGGAGGCTTCTCTGTCAGCCTTTGCAGAGGGGACAGTGCCAGCTTTTTGCAGAGCAGACACTATCAGACTTGCAGCCTTTGACCTTTCCGAAGCCCCCCTTCACACGCGAGGGGTGCGGTAGCTTCGGTGAGAAGCCTTGAGCCAGATGCCCTTTGCTTCACCGAAGTCAGCCTTCGATACAGTGACGGTTTTGAGCCGAAGCCGTCAAAGCCCTTGGGCCTTCGCACCAACACCTCCGGAGTGGACCACCATGGCTTTGCAGCTACTCTCAGCTTGAACTCCGTCAGTCCGTGTACCAAAGCCATGCAGGCTGAAGCACCACAAGACAACCACACTCCGAAGCCTCACCTTCGGAGTACCACCCTTCGAAGTCCCTCCTTCGTCCAAGGCCTCCGCACGAAGCTTTCCATGAGCCCTTCGTCGCAGTGTCTCTCCCCGAGCACACTCCTCGACGAGCCTCACCCGGACCATGCCTTCGATGCGCCTCGACTTCTGAGACCTTCGTCGGGCACCTTCGAATGTCTCCCTCCGGAGCACACTTCGAACGCCTTGCCTCCGCAGAGGACTTGATCCATCCAACTCCGAAGTGACTCCATCCGGAGTACCTTCGAAGTGCCTCACCTCCGAGGACTTTTTCTCGGAGTACCTTCAGCCGGAGCCACGCTCCGCACTCTCTGCCTTCACCTGGCGCACCTCGACCCGAGGACCGACCTGGACCCCTTCGCAGTCACCGTGACGGAGCTCCCCGCTCCCCTGGCATCAAGCCTCCCGCTTGACCCAGGTTCACCTGCTGCGAACCTGTCCGTCGCCTCCGAAGTCCCTGCGCACCACAGACAAGCAGACAAGTGTATCCAGTACTCCGGAGACCTCTCCGGGTTAGCAACCTCTGGCACACACTCTGGTGTACTGCCCAAAGTACCGAAGCCTTCGGTACACACCCAGTCATCGTGTACTGTCGGACCCCTCCGACACGCACACTCCGCTGCAACAGCTGCAGCAGCCAAACACCGAACATACTTCGGTGAAACCACCTCCGAGCACCCTTCGGAGGTCCAACCTCCGAACCCCCTTTGGAGGTACCCTCCTCCGAACACCTTCGGAGGTACCCCTTCGAACCAGGGGTTAAAAGCCTGTCAATCACTCATCACAAACACCGAAACCAACACTTGGTTTCTCAGAAGTCAACCAACTCTTGCAGCAGGCTCTGGTCCAAGAAGGCCGAGCAAAAGACAAAAAGTTTGTTAAAACATTTACCAACTTAGGGCTGAAGTCCACGTCAAGGAACACTTTGAGGAGGAAGAGTCGGAAGAAGAAGAAGATTGAGCTTACATATATGCGGCCGAATGGGTTTGGAATGCTAAGAGAAAACTCGTTACTTGCTCTAAGTTACGACCATCTCCCACTAAGAATCGGCCTAGCGAAGTCAAATACTCGTTTGATATAACTAAGTGTGATAAAATATTTGATTTCCTCTTGAAGAACCAGCTTCTCATGTTGCCTAAAGGCCAAGTCATTCCATCTACCGATGAGCTAAAGAAACGCCCCTACTGTAAGTGCCATGATTCGCATTCAAATTATACTAACGACTGCAATGTTTTTCATCAACAGGTCCAATCGGCCATAGAGGAAGGATGATTGAAAATAGACCACAGTCCAAAGATGAAGCTGGACAAAGACCCCTTTCCCGTAAACACCGTCGGACTAAAGGGAAAGTGGTCATTATTGGAGAATCGTGCACACGCACACTCATGCCAAAGAACCCTGAAGTAGGAGTGTGGAAAAGGAATGTTAGCACGTCTTCTTTGGCTAGGGCTCGCAATAAGCTGAAGGTGACATATCAGATGCTATTGAACAAACATCAGAAAAAGGCTAAGGAAACAAGCCCCCGTGCAAAATGGCTAAGACAGCCGTGGGGGCCAGGGTAGTCAAAGGATGGCTTCGGACCACAATGGCCGAACCCTCTACACAAAGGCTTTGGACCACAATGGCCGAACCCTCCGCACAAAGGCTTTAGACCACAGTGGCTGAACCCTCCGCACAGTGGCTTTAGACCCCAGTGGTCGAACCCTCCGCACATCGAGTTCGGACCTCAATGGCTGAACCCTTCATACAACGAGTTTGGACACCAATGGACGGGCTCAACACCGCTCTGGGCGAACCCTCTGGCAGGTAGCTTCGGCTCACAATGGCCAAACATACCTCTGTCCTGGCAGGACCCTTCGTTAATATGTTCCAAAATACCTTTGACATTGCAGAATCCCCCTCCGGGCAATGGGTTCGGCTCACAGTGGGCGAAGCCACTGGAGCCACCAATGCCTCCATCATACAATTGGGCAGGACCCCATGGGCTCTGTACACTTCGTCACCCGAGAACCCTTCGTAGTATAACATTGCCTCCTCTTTTCTTTCGGAGTATTATAACTGGCAGGGACAAACAGATGCGGTGAAGGGAGACATCATCCATAGGTTGTCCGTAGTACCTCCGAATCGGCTCCCACAGGATGGACCTGAGGGAGATGGATGCGAAGAGGTGTTGGTGAGGAAGTCTGAAGCCATCACAGTCAAAGTACGGTCTCACGAAGTCCCAATCCCAAAGGCTCCCTCGTCGAAGCTTGACGGAGGTAAGTCCCCTTGTCCAGCCAAGGCTAGCACTGGAGCCTTGTCCGTTCGGCCGAGCGAGGCCGGTCTGACTGGCCTGGGTGGTGCCCCTTCGGCCAAAAATCACAAAAACAGGATGGTGGCACCTAGTACACGGCCACAACCATCTTGGGCAACTCCGGACATATCCAAATCACAGAAAAGGCACCTACAATGCCTACGGGCATAGGAGATGCGCAAGAAAAAGGCTGAGGACGAACGAGACACTATCTTTGAGGAAATCCACCCTCGGCCAGAAGTAAGACATGTATGGAGGATCAAGCCGGTTGATATAACCAACCTGGCTCCTATTCCGAGCGACGACGACGACATGCTCGACGACGATTATACGCCTGTCTCCGAGGGGCCCACACCTCAGGCGATGGACATCAACGTCATCATGTTGCCCACTGAATTCGCCCTACCACAAGATGAGGTTGAGGTCGCTCAGTTGAACCTCGGTCCACGCAATGCTATTTTTGAGAAACCCGAGGATACGGCTTGCCACCTAAAGCCTCTCTACGTCAGAGGTCACATTGACAGGAAGCTGATCTCCAGAATGCTTGTCGACGGTGGTGCCACAGTTAACCTAATGCCTTACTCTCTGTTAAAGAAGCTTGGCAGGGACGAAGAGGACTTAAATAAAACTAACCTAATGCTCAATGGCTTCAACGGCGAGAGTTCCGAGGCGAAAGGCATACCCTCCATGGAGTTAACAGTAGGTAACCAGACGTTGCCGATAGCATTCTTTGTCATCGACGTGCAAGGTAACTACAGTGTGCTGCTCGGGTGTGCCTAGATTCACGCAAATTGTTGTATTCCTTCTACTTTGCACCAATGTCTTATACAGTGGGACGGCAATGATGTAGAAGTCATACTAGCCGACACTTTGGCCCAGGTAGCATTGGTCGATGTGTCCATCGACGCTATCCACAACAAAGTAGAGTGTCTATCAGGCAGAGACCTTTCGGATTATGACTTCGTTAGCGTATCCAGGGGACGTTTCGTACCAGTGTCTGTAAAGCTGGCTGGTGTAGCACGACTATTTCTAAATTGGATTTTTTGTAAAAATGCCATTACAATTTTCTGTAATTTTAAAAATGCCACTATCAGTGACTGTGGTAGGTCTCATATGTCAGTGACACGCCGATGGCATATTTCAAAACCATGAAAATTGTAATGGCACGGAAAAATTTGGCCCTTCTAAATTAGTGTCCATGTCTAGCGAAAGTAATCTGGATTGGCTGAAGTCTCGCGTAGAGCAATATCGGTCTTCTAAAGACGGTATTGCAGAAGCCATTGAAAATTTGAGCGAAGTAGAGAAATTAGGACAAGGTTTTGCGTCGGCCGATCCTTTAGAAGAAGTCGACATAGGCAATGGTAGCATCGCAAGGCCGACCTTTGTAAACCAAAATTTACAGTCTGATGAGAAGGCCGAAGTAATAAAGTTGCTTCGGTCGTACGTTGATTGTTTCGCATGGGACAATAGCGAGATGCCCGGATTAAGCCATGAGCTCGTAGAGCATCGGCTACCTATTAAACCTGGGTTTAGGCCCTATAAACAGCCCCCTTGTCACTTTAATTCGGCCATGTATGACTGAGTTAAAGAAGGGGTAGAACGATTACTCAAAGCTGAGTTTATTAGGCCATGCAGGTATGCTGAATGTGTCGCTAATATTGTGCCTGTAGAGAAGAAAGGGAGTGGCAAAATACGAGTTAGCATTGAATCCAGGGATCTGAACAAGGCCACTCCAAAAGATGAGTATCACATGCCGATAGCCGACATGTTGATCAACGATGCTTTAGGACACAAGGTACTAAGTTTTCTTGATGGCAACACTAGTTATAATCATTTTTTATGGACGAAGAAGATGTCTACAAGACAGCCTTTTGATGCCCCGATTTTGTCGGCTTATTTGAGTGGGTAGTTATGACTTTTGGTTTAAAGAATGCTGGCGCTACATATCAACGTGTTATGAACTTGATCTTTCATGACTTGCAAGGAGTTATGTTAGCAGTATACATAGATGATGTTGTAGTCAAATCAGATGCTACGGGAACCCACTTAGCCGATTTGAATGTTGCTTTTGATAGAATGCGGCAATATGGTTTAAAAATGAACCCGCTCAAATGTGCTTTTGGCGTCTCAGTGGGCAAGTTCTTAGGATTCATGATTCATTAAAGATGTATTGAAATTGATCCTAAGAGGCTCGAAAATATTAGAAACTTTGCAGCGCCGACAAGGAAGAGATGTGCAAAAGTTGCTAGGCAAGATGAATTATTTGTGTCGCTTTATATCTCACTTGTTTGGCCAAATCGATGCTTTTGTCCCTATACTCCGGCTAAAGAATGAGGCCGAGTTCACTTGGGGGGCAAGTCATCAAAGCGCCTTTGAAAAGATTAAAGACTTCTTGTCATCAACACCCGTTGTGAGAGCACCAAAGGATGGAATCCCATTTTGGCTATACATCGCTGCAAAAGATAGCGTGATAGGGGTCGTGCTAACCCAAGAGGTGGAGGGGAAAGAGTACATCATCACATTCTTGAGCTGCCACCTACTGGACGCTGAAACTAGGTACATGTTTGTGGAGCGTCTATGTTTGTCACTTTATTACGCATGTACCAAATTACGCCATTATCTTCTTCCTAACACATGTATTGTAGCTAGCTAAATCGATGTCATAAAATACATGTTGCAAAAGCCGATTCTAAGTGGAAGAATAGGAAAGTGGGCTTACACTTTGATTGAGTACGATTTGGCCCATGAACCTCTAAGAGCTATGAAAGGCCAAATTGTCGTTAATTTTATAGTTGATCACCACGTAGATGTCAATTGGGGTAATGATATTGCTCTAGTTGAAATAGTGCCATGGAAACTTTATTTTGAGGGTTCAACTTGTAAGAATGGCCAAGGTATCGGGGTAGTTCTCATATAACCTAATGGCATGCACTTTGAAACCTCGGCTCATTTAGAGTTTCCTTCTACTAATAACCAAGCTGAATATGAAGCTTTATTACTAGAGCTTGAATTGCTAGAATCCATAGGTGCCAAACATGTTCATGTGCATGGTGATTCTCTGTTAGTAGTATAACAAGTAGCTAAAAGTGCTCAATGTTTTAATGGCTTGTTCAATAGCTACTTGGATAAATGTTTAGACATAATTGCAACTTTTGATGACTTCAAAATTTCTCACATATCAAGAGAGGCCAACTCAATTGCAAATGATTTGGCTCAGCAAGCATCTGGCTATCAAGTCAGGAGAGAAAAATTTTCTATATAGGAAAAGCCAATGATTGGTCTCACTGCCGAAGCCAAAAACTCCAGGCAAGCGCGAGGTCCGTCAGACCCTCCGGGTCGGACCCCTCCAGCCACCGGAGGGTGTTGTGTGCTGGAGCCTTTGTGCCAGAGCCCTTCATTCATCAGAGGGTCCTTCACGCTAGAACTGGACCCATCCGCCGGTAGGCTTCGGTCTGATCGGCTTCGCACAATCGATCCGATCAGCCTTCGGCAGAAGTAGGAAATGCCCGGGGCACCCCGAAGTTAGCAATTTGGACATACTTTAATAAAGGAGTTAGCAAACCCTCTCGATGTCCATGAGGATGATTGGAGAATTCCAATCATCCAGTATTTAAGAAATCCCAATCAAAGGGTTGATCAGAAAGTTCGGCAACAAGCGTTTAAATTTGTATTGCTAGATGATGCATTATACTGCCGAACTATTGATGGAGTACTCTTAAGGTGCTTAGATGCCGATCAATCCAATGTAGCTACAGGAGAAGTCCATGAGGGGCTTTGTGGCACTCATCAGTCGGCCTAGAAAATGAGTTGGATGCTAAAAATAGCGGGTTTCTACTGGCCGACTATGACCGAGGACTGTTTTAAGTACTATAGAGGATGTGAAGCGTGTCAAAAGTTTGTTAATATTCAGTTAGATCCTGCATCGCTACTTAATCATATTATCAAACCATGGCCATTCTGTGGTTGGGGTTTAGACTTCATCGGCCAAATTCATCCTCCCTCTTCAAAATGGCATCGGTTCGTGTTGATGGCAACAGACTACTTCACTAAATGGACCAAAGCCGTGCCTCTTAAGAATATGACTCACAATGAGGTAACTGATTTTATCTTGAAGCACATTATACATAGATTTATGTATTCTCCAAACTCTCACTACAAATCAAGGTACTTCATTTGTTGCTAAAGAAGTGAGAGACTTTGCTGAATTTTATGGTATTAAGTTAAAAACTCTTCACCATACTATGCTCAGGCCAATGGTCAGGCCGAGTCTAGTAATAAAACCGTGATTAAGCTCATTAAGAAGAAGATTGAAGAGTTACCTAAAAGGTGGCATGATGTGCTTTCCGAGGCACTACGAGCCTGTAGAGTTGCAAAGCATGGTGCTACCAAAGTTAGTCCATATAAGTTAGTGTATGGACATGAAGCCGTTCTACCAGTAGAAGTGGATCTTGGCTCTTTAAGATTTCTTAAGAAAGACGGCTTATCGGTCGATGAATATGAAACTCTTTTAAAATATAATTTAGAGGAAGTGACCGATAAGAGGTTAAGGGCTTTAGAAGATATAGAGAAAGACAAGAGGAGAATAGCTAGAGCCTACAATAAAAAGTAAAGCCAAAATCGTTTCAAGTTGGTGACTTGGTTTGGAAGACGATTTTACCCTTAGGCACTAAGAGCCCCAAATTTGGTAAATGGTCACCTAGTTGGGAATACCCTTTCAAAATAGCCGAAATCGCTCCAGGTAATGCATATGTGTTAGAGCCTCTACAAGGAGAGCGGTTTTGGAGAGCTTTGAATGGCAGTTATTTGAAAAAGTACTTCCCAAGTGTGTGGCAAAGTGCTTGAAAGTGTTGAAAGGCCGATATGGAAGGTATCGTCCTTAGCTTGTCATGCTTTTAGTTCACTTATTTCACTAAAAGGCAGGGGGCATGTGTTGATAGCAAAAAATGGCATTAATGGTCAAGATTGTCAAAATATCAATTTTGGGAATTTTGGCCAAAAATACACAAGTCCGGGACTAGGCAGAAGCCTTCCTGCGGCCTGCTACCTTTGGTCTGCCTCACCGAAGCTTCGGGCCGAGGAGCAGGCTTCGGCAGGCCTTGCCGATGGCCCACTTTGGGTTGTTTCTAGAGATATAGTTTGAGTCTGATTCTGGCTATTTTTATCTCTAAACTTGATTAGGCCGAATCTTACCAGATTAATCTTAGAGATAAGAAGACTAGCCCCTATAAATATAGGGGTGAGGCTGGTTCATTAAACCCCTCAACACAAATCAATCACAAAGCCCTAACTTCGAACCGTACCTTACTTTTATTTACTTTTCTGCACAACCTTCATGGGTTTGCCTGGAAGCCCTCCGCTGGCCACTTCGGAATAGTGGTAAGCCTTGCTACTTCACTCATGAAGTACCCATTAATCTACGTAACAGATTGATATCGCCTTGTTACTTCACCTATGAAGTATCCGTTAATCTACGTAACAGATTGCTACCTTCATTCCTTTATTGCAACACTTAGCAAATTCGGTCTCTAGGCCGAATTGGCACTTGATCTCTGTTCTATTGCATGTTTTCATGCTCGGAGCCCTTTTGTCAGAGGTGTCCGAAGCTAGGAAGCTAGTTTCGGAGGCTGCCTAAATACCCTTTGCCGGGACCCTGCGTCAACTTTCTGTGCCAGATCCGTCACGCTGTTGTCGGTTTGACCGAGTCTCGCACACCAAAGCGCTTTGCAGCTGGCTTCGTCGTGTCAGGCTCCATCATGCCTACACTTTGCGCCGAACGAAGTCACTCTAGTGCGTTGCGTTGGGTTATTTTTTGTCGCGTTAGAGACTTCGCGCTGAACCCCGTTGTTCGGAGGTGATTTCGCGTCAAGATCTGTTCAAAGCCTACCTTCGTCCAGATTGATCCGAACGCCGAAGACTATCTTCGGCGACACCCTTTGCACCGAATGCCGAAGTCCCCCTTCGGTGAAACCCTTCGCATAGCACACTTCGAATTAGTTAGGGTCCGTTCAGCTTGCTGGTTTATTTTATCTAATATATTTCTTTTCGGCTAATCGGATTATTTCTGTTTGATCTGATTACCTGGCGACTCCACCCCCCTTGGCACTGTTAAGGGTAGTCAGAACGTGACATTAGTGTTGTGTTACGCTTAGGCTTGTCCCTAAGTATCCGCACACTTTTGGATCGTCGAACTCACCCAAGTGCGGGGGCACGTTTTCGTGTCAATAGAAACTAAGGAAATTCAGTAACAAGTACAAGACCCGCTTGACAAAGGGTACGTGCATGAGAGTTTTAGTCGTTGTGTTGTTCCAGTAATTTTAGTTCCTAAGAAAGATGGGTCATAGCTCATGTGTGTTGATTGTAGAGCCATTAACAACATAACTATTTGATACGTCATCCTATTCCTAGGCTAGATGATATGCTTGATGAATTAAGTGGCTCTGTTGTATTTTCCAAAGTGGACTTGCATAGTGGCTACCACCAGATACGAATGAAATTAGGTGATGAATGGAAAACTATGTTTAAAACTAAATTTGGGTTGTATGAATGGTTGGCATGTCTTTTGGTTTAACTAATGCACCTAATACATTCAAGCGACTCATGAATAAAATTTTATGCAACTTTGTTAGATGATTTGTAGTAGTATACTTCAATGATATTCTCATTTATGGAATGTCGATGAGAGAACATAATGAACATTTATGTGCTATTTTTATTGCTTTGAGGAGTGCACAACTATTTGGTAACCTCGAAAAGTGCACATTTTACACCGATCAAGTCTCTTTTCGGTTATGTTGTGACACCACGTGTATTGAAGTTGATGAAACCAAGATATAAGCAATCCAGAGTTGGCCGACTGCTAAAACGGTTACACAAGTGTAGAGTTTTATCGGTTTTGCGGAATTCTACCAGAGGTTTGTGCGGGATTTCAGCAATATTGCTTCCCTGATGAATGAACTCACAAATAAAGGTGTCCCTTTTCAATGGGGGAAGCACATGAAGATGCATTCAATCGGCTAAAGCAGACGCTGACCCATGCACCGCTACTTCAACTACCTGATTTTGGTAAGATTTTGAAACTTGAATGTGATGCTAGTGGAATCGGGATCAGAGGAGTTTTAATACAAGAAGGTTAGTCGATCGCCTATTTTAATGAAAAGATATCGGGTCCTAGTCTAAATTACTCCACTTATGATAAGGAATTGTATGCCTTAGTTTGGTCATTAAAGACATGGCAACACTACTTATTGTTGAAAGAATTTATCATTCATTTAGATCATTAATCTTTGAAACACATTAGAAGTCAAGATAATCTGAACAAACGACATGCCAAATGGGTAGAATTCATCAAATCATTTCCTTACATCATTAAGCATAAAAAGGGAAAGGATAATGTAATTGCTGATGCTTTGTCTCGACGATACACCATGCTGTCTCAACTTGATCATAGAATTTTTGAATTATAGACAATTAAACAGTTATAAGCTACTGACCCTAATTTTAAAGAAGCATTTGATCAATGCTGAGAAGGAAGAACTTGGAACAACTACATTCTAAATGATGGATTTCTATATCGTGCTAACAAGTTGTGTGTTCCTACCAGATCTGTTCGTCTTTTGTTTTTACAAAAAGCACAGATTGGAGGGATAATGGGACATTTTAGAGTGAAGAAAACAGAGGATGTGGTTACCACTCATTTCTTTTGGCCAAGGCTAAGGCATGATGTGGAGTGCTATGTGGCTCGATGCACCACATGCAATAGAGCTAAGTCTCGCGATAATCCCCATGGTCTATATCTGCCCTTACATGTTCCTAGTGTCCCTTGGGAAGATATTTCTATGGATTTTGTCTTGGGACTACCATGAACTAAGAAGGGGAGGGATAGTGTATTTGTGGTTGTGGATAGATTTTCTAAGATTGCATATTTCATTCTTTGTCACAAGAGCGATGATGCTACAATAGTTGCTTATTTGCTTTTTAGGGAAGTCATTCGTCTTCACGGTGTGCCATGCACAATTGTTTTCTAATCGAGACACGAAGTTTCTTAGCCATTTCTAGAGGCTATTATGGCACAAATTGGGCACCAAGCTACTATTTTTCACCACGTGTAATCCTCAAACTGTTGGCCCAACCGAAGTGGTGAACCGAACCTTATCCACAATGTTGCGAACTATGTTGAAGATCAATTTGAAAATATGGAAAGAGTGTCTACCACATGTCGAGTTTGCCTACAACCGATCACTACACTCTACCACACAGCTAAGTCCATTCTAGGTGGTATACGGTTTTAATCCTCATGCTCTGATTGATTTATTACCTTTACCATCTGCTGAGAAGTTGAATTTCAATGCTAAAACACATTTTGAATTTGTTCTCCAACTGCATAAAACAACTAAGGAGCATATAGAACGTATGAATGCGAAATATCAAGTGTCTAGTAGCCATGGTAGAAAAGAGGTTATTTTTGCACCAGGAGATTTGGTATGGTTACATTTACGAAAGGATTGATTTCCTGACTTACGAAAATCTAAGTTGATGCCTCGTGATGCTAGACCTTTTAAAGTACCCTCCAAGATAAATGATAATGCATACAAGATTGAATTGCCTGCAAATTATGGTGTCAGTTATATCTTTATTGTCGCTGATTTGAAACTCTACTTGGGTGGAGACATTGATGGTGAGTCGAGGAAGACTCTAATTCAAGAAGGGGAGGATGATGAGGACATCACTACTACTGATACACCCACACTTGATTACCAAGGACCGATGACTGATGCCCGAGTTCATCATTTTAATGATCAGGTGAATTCGCTCCTTGTTACTCAAACAAATTCTCCTATGAATGGATTACTAAGTTCCAGTTATGATTGTATTATACTTAGGAACATCTGAGAAGAGATGTTGGATCGGTCGATTGCCGACTGCGACCACTATCAGCATTGACCACCACTCAGATCACCATCGGCATCGGCCACCACTTAGATCATCATCGGCACCATCTACCACTCGAGCATTGGTCTCCATCGGCATTAGCCATCGGGCAAATTGCCACCACCATCGCCCAACCATCAGCCATCGGACCGATCGATTAACCATCGATCACCATCAGTCGACTACTAACCACTCCCGACCAATGACCACCATCGACCAATCGCCAACCACGATGCCACCAATCGGGAGCTAGACTTCTGACTTAGTTGACTCTGAGTCTTGTTAGGATCTTCAAGTCTATTAGGTTGAGTCCTTTTAGACCAGTTGAACCAAGGTTGCGGGGTATCTTATTCCTAGATCACAGCTCTTTCTTGGTAGTGCTTTCTGCCTTGAAATCAGCTGATCTTTTCATTTTGACAAATTAGTCCTAGTCCTCCATTTTCAGGAATGGGTACTTTGTGAAGAGTCGAGATTTTTGGCACCGAATTTGTTGACAAGTTTGATTTTATAAAACCTCCATAGCATGGATATCATCTTCATGACAGTCGTATTGTTTCTACCTTTGAGGTCTCGGGAAACTCGAGGTAATTGTTGATCCCATCATTGTAGAGTGCAGTCTTCTGCTCTCGACTGAGATCGTTGAACTTCCTCAGGGTCAATGGTACCCTCTCCCATGTTGTGAGTCCTGCAAGCTACCTCCGGCGCTGCAAGGACGCTTTCTCTTTTGGAAGGCCATTACAGTCAATCTCATTAACAGTTATCTTATTTGTTGGTCACTTTGATTACGTCCTTGGCTTATTGATTGCTAGCTCGACCTCGTCGGTGGAGCTAGAAGACCCGGGAGAAGAATGGGTAGACATCTAAACATTAAGAGATGGTATACCTTATTGTTTCATTACAAAAAATGAATGAATGTATGACGCTAGGCTTTGGGTAGACATCTGGATAATTAATGAATGTGAAAGGATGGTGTAGATGGATATTTGAAAAGACATGGTGGCAGGAGATAATGATGCCTAATAATTTCAAAGCATTAGAAGCCATTTAATGCTCCGAAACTAGGGGGCATGTGTTGTCGCTAAGATTTAATAAAACCTAGGGCCCACTAGGGATGTCGCATGCTCAATGAAAGTCAAAGGTAGACCAGTTAAAGGTGGTAAGAGAAGCCCATCCATTACAACATGACCGGATATGAAGGAGCCGATAGTGAGAAGATGAAGATAATCTAGAATCAGTCAGGATATATTACTTGGATAGCAAGTCTCCGGAATATAAATATGTATCTTATAAGTTAGGTCAAAAACACACACAAACCCTACAAACAACTACTCTTTAGTTCATCGCTACCCTTGGCTTCCCAAGGTTAATCCCGGTGGTATTCGGCACTCGGAGCTAGGCTGTATCGTTTCAATCTCTGGTGAAGATGTGAGTCCCACCACCCTAACGATTGTATCAGCTAGATTGACATCTCAAGGCTGCTTCGCATCGATCTCTTAAGGTATTGGTTTGGTCAGTGTGATCACCGGTTTATCTCAGTATATGTGCTAAGTCTAAGGTTGCATCAGGTTGATCTCTTAGATTGATGCGATCTAGGTATCGTAGTTTGAGGCTTCATCGGTTAGGTCCAAAATCTCTTACTATTTGTATATATTTCATGATGTATATTGTTCATCTAAATAAAGCATGCCCAATACTTTTAAGTATTGTGAAGTTCATCGTGAGTAGCTACTATCTTGGTTAGGTCCAATCTTGTTATTATGATGATTTTAATGATACACATATGTTATCTGGCGTGTTTTATTTATTTCTGTCGGAGTACAAGCCAATGGGTTTTCTTCAATGCAACGTTATATTCTACTTGCCATCGGGGAACGCTCATCAGCCCGTACGTGTAAAACTACCCATCTCATTGGCCGATGGTGGGTTCGTCTCGGTCGCTCTGCCATGGTCATCAGTCCAGTGGCCAATCGGTGTTCTAACATGATTGCTTTCTCCTTACTATAGTCATCAGCTTGACAGCCGATCGGATATGCTATAAAAGTCATTTGCTTTGTTTCCTTACCAGTTACAGGGTCAAACTGATTGGCACACTTAGAACCCTTTTTCTAAGTTGCAGTCATTAGTAGAGAAGATAAATTTTCTCATGAGATTTATCGCCGACATCTCAAGAAAAATAGAGCCATTCACTCCATTGTTGAAGCTGAAGCCTAATCAGGAGTTTATATGGGGAGACGAGCAACAGAAGGAGATTAAGGAATATTTGAGTTCACCACCAGTGTTAATGCCACCTCAGAAAAGGATTCCATTCAGGCTATACTTATCGGTCGTTGACAAAGCCATTGGGGCGGTTCTAATTCAGGAAGTTTGTAAAAGGGAGAGGGTGATTTTCTATCTCAGCAGAAGTGTACTAGACACTGAGACCCGATACCCCACAATGGAGAAGCTCTGCTTATATTTATATTTCGCATGCACAAAGTTGATACATTACTTACTCTCAACGGACTGCACCATAATATGTAAGACTGATGTCATCAGGTACATGCTATCGTCCTCGGTACTAAAAGGACGTATCGGAAAGTGCGTTCTCTCTCTAACTAAGTTTGATCTCAGATATGAATCGGCTAAGGCAATAAAGGGACAAGTGATAGCTGATTTCATAGTCCAACACAGGGATGAGGCGGTAACCTATGTCGAGCCAGTCCCATGGACTCTATTCTTCGATGGATTGGTGTGTCGACGTGTATGTGGTATAGGCTTGGTAATCATCTCCCCTCAGGGGGATCATTTGAATTTGCTTACACAATCAGACCATTCTCCACCAATAATCAGGTCGGGTATCAAGCAACGAGGTACATACTACACAACAAAGACCTGTACCATCGGACGACCGATAGGGTTCTCCTCAAGTGGGGGTGCCCGATCTTCCGTCAGCTAGGGGGATAAACAACGATTTGTGGAGAACTCGACGTTGATGATCTGGCTTCTGATCCACGAGATCGGCCCTTGCAATCACTACACCACTACTCCATTGGTTATCAACCAAGCACAACCTGATTGACCACGCAAAGAAGGCTAATCCTTGCTTGTGAATCGAAGAACACAAGCAAGAACGTAGAAAACGCAATCGAATTGAAATTCCATTGGAATCTGCGAGTTGGGGTTCACTTACAAATCCGACGAAGCGGCAGCTATCAAAGAAACATGTAAACTAAACCCAAAAACCCTAGATGGCTGTAGAAACACCTTATATAGTAGTTTAGGACGCACCCCTAATGGGCTCAACTGGATACACGACCCAATGGCCCAATAACGCAGAAAAATGCATGCTGATAGATTCTAGACTCTATCTTGTTTTGACGATTCCGGTTGATCTAGAATCAATTTTTAGATTAAACCAACGACATTGGAAATTTTATGAAGTTGTCTTTCCGTGGCTGGGTGGAACATCAAAAACGTAGTCTGTATGCGCCCTGAGCGATGATTTTAGTGCACACTACTCCTAGAATCCGAGTTGGACACGAATTGTAGTTGGATTGGACTCTCAAATTGAATTGGACGTCCTTCCTGGTTCTTTTCCAACTCTTTATTTATCTTCAAGTGATTTTCATCATTTCTATTGTTCCTAATAATAATAATATTAGGTAGTAATTTATTCCCGATATAATATACTAAGATACTTAGAAACGAGTTCACCTGGAGATTTAATCATCGTGCTCGAACTCGAATAATTGGATCTTGGTATTCATGTATGGTTGTATCATTGGTAGGGATGTACTCATCATCCTCCCCTTCTTGATTTGGAGTCATCCTCGACTCAACGTCTATTGGTCCCCAATCAACTTCTATGATAATACAAGAGTTCCATATACATGCATCTCTTCTATTAATCCAAGAAAGTATTTATGAAATTGAAAATGAATGCATCTCATGGTGTTCATCTGAAGTTCAAATATATAAAAATTAAATCTAATATGGAAAGCATGCACCTTAACTTGTTTCCTCACAATCATGATCCTATCCCAATTGGTGATGTTCTCATCATTCTCCCCCTCTTGAAATAGAGTCGTCCTCGACTCATACTCATATTTTGTTCCCATGGTTGGTTTCAATTCTGCAACGTTAAATGTGGAACTATCCCAAAACTTGGGAGGCAAGACAATTTTATATTTATGTAACTCAACATAAGATAACAACTTGGGAGGCGTATCAAATTTACACTTATGTAGCTCAATATGAGACAAATACTTAGTGATAAATGGGGGCAAAGTATAAACTATATTAGTAAGAGAATAATAAAGAGTTTCACAAATCACAACATAGCACACATCTTGACTATGGATTTCATTTTGATCAGTTTTATGTGCAAGGATAGAAGAATCTTTTAATTCGATTTCATGCTAAATTTCAAATCTAATATCAAGTTGTTTGCTCTCATTAGTTGTCATCTCGATATCATCTTTAACAATTTCATTAGAAGTTGAAAGTAACAAAGTAGATTTCACATCCTCATGCACAACGGTATAGTTATTAGTCCTATCATGGTGAAGTGCATCATTATCAAATTGCAAAGGGTGTTCTATTATTTCAGCTGATGAAGCAACCTCAACGGGTACCTGTAAGGACTTTTTACCTGATACCTCAACTTGTGCAGAGATGGAAGGTCATATGCTTGCTGATATTTGTGCAGGTGCGTGACAAACACTTAAAGAAGAGAAAGGCTTGGTTAGTACCGGTGTGCTCGTCACTCGTGGTGGATAGGACTCTCTTGTCTTGTATTGTCGTTCCTGCAATTCTTTCTCTACAATGATGGTAAGATGGAACAAACGACTAAGAGTATTAAATTCTTTATAATAAACAATATCTTGAATCTCATGCCTCAATCCATCATAGAAGCACCACATAGTGTCCTCTGAGTGCTCCACAACACCACAACGGGTCATGCTCTCTCGAAGCTCAGCATAATATTCTTTCACGGACATGTTACCTTGAACTAAGCATTGTAGTTTCTTACACAATTCACGATGATAAGAAGGAGAGACAAATTTACAATGCATAGCTCTTTTTAAATGACCCCATGTATCAGGTTGTAATTGAAGTTCACTTATATCTTCCCACCAGATTAAAGCACGATTTTTAAACATACCAGTTGCTTGTTTAACTCTATGTTGTTCAGGAACTAGATATAAGTTAAATTTATGTTCTACGGTCATCTCCCACTCTAGGTATTCTTGAACATCATATTCACCATAAAAAGATGGGATGGTAAACTTACTTTTGATAGAAGAAACATTGTTACCATGATTATGATTTGTCGCACCTCCCATGCCTGCCATAGTTAGTAGAAAAGGAAAAACACTAGGAAAAAATATTAGCCCTATCAACTATTAGGTAGTGGAAGGTGCTCTCGCTCACATTCAAGCGTCTTACCACAATCTTACAAGGTTCTTACCATCACAGGGCAGTGGATGGCACAATCTTGGTCGTGGCGCAATTCTTGACTGGTTGGTGACTTCCAAAGAGAGTGGTATATGATTGCAAAGACTCAAGCTACACTGATCAGAAGTATATATGTGGAGTCTAGGCGGTTAAACAAGAGTAATATATATGGTGTAACACGATTCAGAAATAGATAGTAATATTAAATAAATGTCCAGAATACTTGTACTAATTACAGATCTGAATGTGATCCCTATGGCAACAAGGCTTAAATGAGAGAGTGGTTGAGGCTCAAAGGATGGCTAATAGATTGATAAAATCAGCACAAAACAGTACCAAAAACAGCACCACACAAAACTAATATCTTCCAAGCTTATCCCTAAGTGCTCCTCCTTTTTTTCGATATTCTTCTTTTTTCGATATTTTTTAACTCTTTTTTTGAACTCTATTTTAACTCTTTTTTTACACTTCTTTTTTTCTGATTATGAGCACAAAGAAGACAAACCAAGAAAATGTAATACAATTTTGCTGCAAAGAAGTGCTATGTAGGTAAATAAAGATGAGCTGAAAAATCTGCGCAAGAAACTTCGGGGCTGGAAAACTCAATCTTTCCAGCCGAATTTGGAAAAACTACAATCAGCGAACCTAGCGATCTAGGAAAACTTAGATCTAACTTTTTCTGTAGATTTCGAAAATGTATTTATTTGCCTTATTCTGAGTCCGTATGCAAAAGATGTGATTGTTTTTATCAGAGGCAATCTTTATCAGGGTTTTGAGGTTCTAGATCGGACGCGAATTGCAAATCAAAGGGGATTTATGGGTGGTGGCAAGTATAATGGATTTATAAAAAGGGATCACAATACTAACCAGCAACCGGACTTGACCAAGGACACAAACTCAATACTATGGACTCTGAAACCAAAACATGCAAAGGCTAGGGATGGTCTTGGATTGGGGAAAACCTATGACTACAAATTTTTTGTTGGCTTTTTCATGGACTATGGGATGAATATGAAATCAATCTAATGTAAGATACATGAACCTGATGGTAAACCAAGATCTGATACCACTTGATGGAGGAGGGGGTGCACGATCTTCCGTCAGGTGGGGGATAAATAACGATTTGTGGAGAACTCGACGTTGATGATCCGGCTTCTGATCCACGAGATCGGCCCTTGCAATCCCTACACCACTGCTCCATTGGTTATCAACCAAGAACAACCTGATTGACCTCGCCAAGAAGGCTAATCCTTGCCTGCAAATCGAAGAACACACGTAAGAACGCAGAAAACGCAATCGAATTGAAATTTTATTGGAATCTGCGAGTTGGGGTTCACTTACAAATCCGGAGAAGCGGTGGCTATCAAAGCAACGTGTAAACTAAACCCAAAAACCCTAGATTTCTATAGAAACACCTTATATAGTAGTTTGCGATGCACCCCTAATGGGCTCAACTGGATACACGGCCCAAAGGCCCAATAACATAGAAAATAGCATGCTAATAGATTCTGGACTCTATCTTGTTTTGATGATTCCCGTTTATCTAGAACTAATTTTGAGATGAAACCAGTGGCATTGGAAAGGTTATGAAGCTATCTTTCTGTGTCTGGGTGGAACGTCAAAAACGGAGTCTGTATACGTCCTGGGCGATGATTTTAGTGCACACTGCTCCTAGAATCCGAGTTGGACACGAATTGTAGTTGGATTGGACTCTCAAATTGGCTTGGACGTCCTTCCTGGTTCTTCTCCAACTCTTTGTTTATCTGCAAGTGATTTTCATCATTTCCATGGTTCCTAACAACAATAATATTATTAGGTAGTAATTTATTCCCAAGATAATATACTAAGATACTCAGAAACGAGTTGACCTGGAGATTTAATCGTCGTGCTCGAACTCGAATAATTGGATCTTGGTATTCATGTCTGGTTGTATCAATTGTAGGGATGTCCTCATCATTTCAGGCTATACTTATCGGCCATTGACAAAGCCATTGGGGTGGTTCTAATTCAGGAAGTTGATAAAAGGGAGAGGGTGATTTTCTATCTCAGCAGAAGTCTGCTAGACGCTGAGATCCGATACCCCACAATGGAGAAGCTCTCCTTATGTTTATATTTCGCATGCAAAAAGTTGAGACATTACTTACTCTCAATGGAGTGCACCATAATATGTAAGACCGATGTCATCAGGTACATGCTATCGTCCTCGGTACTAAAAGGACGTATCGGAAAGTGTGTTCTCGCTCTAACTGAGTTTGATCTCAGATACGAATCGGCTAAGGAAATAAAGGAACAAGTGATAGCTGATTTCATAGTCCAACACAGGGATGAGGCGGTAACCTATGTCGAGCCAGTCCCATTGACTCTATTCTTCGATGGATCAGTGTGTCGGCGTGTATGTTGTATAGGCTTGGTAATCATCTCCCCTCGGGGGCATCATTTGAATTTTCTTACACCATCAGACCATTCTCCACCAACAATCAGGCCAAGTATCAAGCAATGAGATACGTACTACTCGACAAAGACCTGTACCATCGGACGACCGATAGGGTTCTCCTCAAGTGCATAAGTATCAAAGAAGATAAAGTGGTGATGTGTGAGGTACATGACGGCATATGTGGGACACATCAATCGGCGCAGAAAGTGAAATGGTTGCTATGGAGAGCAGGTTACTTTTGGCCGACTATAGTGGAAGACTACATAAGATATTATAAGGGGTGCCAAGATTGTTAGAAGTTTGGAGCTATTCAAAGGGCACGTGCATCAACAATGAACCCGATAGTCAAACCCTGGCCATTCAGGGGATTGGGCATCCATATGATCAGCCAAATTTACCCAGAGTCAAGCAAAGGTCGCAAGTTCATATTAGCAGCCACTGATTATTTCACAAAATGGGTAGAGGTTGTTCCGCTCAAAAGGGTTACATCTGCCGATGCCATTGAATTCATCAAGGAACATATAATATATCGGTTCAGGATCTCGCAAACCATCACCATAGATCAGGGGACAATTTTTGTATCAGGGGAATTCCAACAATTCGTAGCCGGTATGGGGATCAAACTCTTAAAGTCATCGCCATATTATGCAGAGGCTAATGGTCAAGTAGAAGCATCCAATAAGGGTTTGATCAAGTTAATAAAGCTCAAAATCAATGAGCAGCCGAAGCATTGGCATCAGTCTCTATCAAAAGCACTCTGGTCTTATTGGATGGCACGTCACAGATCCACCCAAGTACCACCATATCAATTAGTCTATGGCCATGAAGTAGTACTACCGTGGGAAAATAACATGATCAACTCACAGCTGATGATTATTGTTGACACGAAAACGTGCCCTCGCACTTGGGCCAGTTCGACGATCCAAAAGCATGTGGATACTTAGGGATAATCCTAAGCATAAAACAACACTGACATCACGTTCCGACTACCCTTAATAGTAGCAAGGGGTGGAGTCACCAGGTAATCAGATTGCAAAGAAATAATCTAATTAGCTAAAATATATAGATAAAATAACCCAATCGGGCGAATAGAGCGAGATTGGTTCGGAGTGTACCGTGCGAAGGGTCACCGAAGGGGGCCTTCAGCGGCTGATGAGAAGTATGTGCCGAAGGTAACCTTCGGTGTTCGGATCGATCTGACCAAAGACAGGCTCCGAACAGGTCGCACCGCAAAATCGGCTCCGAACGACAAGATTCGGCACGAAGCCTCCGACACGAGGAGGTCCTCTGCGGAGTGTTCTAGCGTGACGATGTCCGATGCGTAGTGTTCTGGTGCGACTCCAGTGCAAAGTCCAATGCGGAGCATTCTAGTGTGACGAAGTCCGATGTGGAGTGGATCTAGCCCATGGGACTTGACCACACTGACAACAGCGTTACGAATCCGACACAGAAGGACGAAGAAAAGTCTTGTCGAAGGGTGCTCCCGCAGCCTCCAAAACCATCCTCCTAGCTCCAGAAACCTTCGACGAAGGGGGCTCCGAACGTGAATCCTGTAGAACATAACGATCAAGTGCCTATTCGGCCTAGAGACCGAATTACCAAGTGCAGCCGTAGGAAATAGATAGAACGAAGGGTAGCAATTTGATACGTAGATTAACGGATGATTCACAGGAGAACCAACAAGGTGATAGAAATCGGTTACGTAGATTAATAGATGATTCACAAGCGAACCAACAAGTCTTACCACAATTACTATGTGGTCGACGGAGGGCTTCCAGCACAAACCCACGAAGGTGTACTGAACGAATACGGAAAGTAGATGAAAGTAAAGATACGATTCAAACTAGGGTTTGAAGTGTTGATCTGTGTTGTGGGGATTTTGAATCGGACTCACCCCTATATTTATAGGGGCTAGACTTGACGCACCTAGCTACAACTCTATCTCTAATCTGCTAAGAGTTCAGCCAAAAATAGTTAAATACTGGATAAGAGATCAAAAATAGCTGAGCTCTGCTAATTAGATTTGGACTCTGCTGGCCGGAGTGGGGCTTCGTAGGCCTCGCCACAGCCAACCCGTTGGGACAAAGCCTATTTGCATAGCAGACCTGTGAAGGGCCCTTCGGGCCAAAGCCCGCCTATGGAGCAGGCAGTTGAAAGGCCACCGAGGCCCCATGCTAATGGGCCTTCGGCACTTCAGGGCTTCGGCTTGTACTAGGAATTGCATATTTTTTCCCAAAATTACCAAAATTGATATTTTGACAATTTCGACCATTAATGCCATTTTTTGCTAGCAACAATTATTATAATTTAATGATGGGTGGCTTAGATGATCTCGCACTAATGTCCGATTAAGAGCCCTCGAGAAGATTGAAGAAAACAAAGCAAGGGTTGTCAGGTTATATAACAAGAAAGTGGTGTCGAAATCATTTGAACAAGGAGAACTTGTATGGAAACTTATCCTACCAATCGGGTCTAAGGACAATCGGTTCGGTAAGTGGTCCCCTAACTGGGAAGGGTCATTTAGGGTACATTGAGTAGTGCCCGGCAATGCTTATTTACTTGAAGGGTTAGATGGGAAAGTGTTCAGGAAAGCTTTGAATGGCAAGTATCTGAAGAAATATTTTCTGAACGTTTGAATAAATGCCTAGAAGGCTACATGTAAGATAGCTGATACTAGCGGCCTCGCCTTTAGACGGCCGATGCTGAAGCATCACACACAGATGCAAAAAGCTCAAGTTCAATTCTGAGGATTTGAGGATAAGTATATTGTGGAAGGACGTTTCAGGTTACAAGTCAAAAGGCCCTATACAAAAAATCCCATCGGGCAGCCCCGATCGTCCACAACCTAATTACACCCTCGCCTCGAAGGGTGGCCTGGCCTTCGACAGGTGTGGAATCGGCGCTATGTGGGATGAACCAAATCAGTGAGCCGACACTTTTTAGCCCCAACCGAGGCTGGGTAGGAGGCCACAGCACCTGCCTTCTCACCAACCTTTATCCAGACTTTCTTCAGCTTCGTCGCTAGATTAGTTTCCTCTACCCATGGCTGATCAAGCTCTAGCGATGCAACTGACGACCTCAAGACCGCCCTCTATTTATCCACGCTGTGGGGGTAGGGGCACCGACACCCAAGTTCATGGTGGCTGATATTTGTTTATACCGTATCAGTCGACATTTGAAGCTCACCAGGGGAGCATCAAGGTAGTCAGATAAAGAAAGGAGGTGAAAATAAACAAAAGGATGAGTCAAAGTATCTACCTCAGGCCCCGCATCGGCGTCACTAGGGTAAAGTCATTCTTAATAAGTCAGTGAGGAACGATTGAAGATGTGCTACTTCAGTTCGTCCCACCATCGGTGGAAGACTACGGTGGACACCCAGTAGGCTATCGAGGAGATGAGCTCACCAACAATGATCCCATCAGTCATATGGGAGAGGCGGTCCCACTCCAAGGCATTCTTGATTTTCCCATGAGTGTGAATTTGACCGATAAAGAAGAGATGAGGTGGGAGTTGACCTAAGCCTAATTGCCTTACAAAGGCTGACGGGTGGTAGAACTCATAGGAGTCCTGTCGAGAATGTGCACCGGTGAAATTGACAAGGAGCAAGCAAGGAAAAATTGTGGCCGTAAAGATACGGAGGGATCCTTCGTCCCGGGACACGTCAGGCAAAGTTAGCCAATGAGGATGTTTGTACTCAGAATAATACTCGAAGGGAAACCATATGGTCCAATTGGAGAATACAATGTAAAAAACTCTTGAAGCAGGCAGCCAAAGCTGCAGGAGATAAAGGAAAGGCGGAAAAATATGTCGCCACTTCGCAAAAGAAAGTGCAGCGACGATAAGTAGGAATGGCTGATTCTAGGAAATCAGTAGGAACATGCATTTGAGAAAGAGGGGGTCCTCCAATAAGATCGGCTGTGTAAACGTTAAGACAGAGCTAAAGGAACTACCAAGGGCCACTAGGGTAGCCGATGGGATTGCTAGCCAGAAAGAGGGGGTCCTCCAATAAGATCGGCTGTGTAAACATTAAGACAGAGCTGAAGGAACTACCAAGGGCCACTATGGTAGCCGATGGGATTGCTAGCCAACAAGTTTACCGATACGAGATGAAGGAGGCGATAGGTGGCTCCAAGGAGGTAGAAGCCAAGGGGAACCCGCACGTGGGCAACAAGTTGTTCGGCTAAAAACTAGAATTGAAAGGTTGGGGCTAGAGTCCATACACAAAAAACAAACTTCTACAACCAAAGGTTGAGGAAAGGAATGTGTTCACAAATATCCATAGGGTTGTTTTGCTTCTTATGTCTCGTAATGTATCGGCCCCAACTATTAGTGGACTTGGTGTTGAGGCATTGGGTTGGTTTGGAACGAAGAAAGAAGGGATTGGCTAATGAGTCAATGTCAAGACAAGTTAAGGAGAAAACATCAAGTAGAGAGGGACTCATTGGCCCATGACCAAACACGAAGGTATTCAGGGCATTGGACCAGAAGTAGCAGGAGGCAGCTAGCATCGGCTCATTTTGATAGGGGTCAACACGGGAAAGGCTAATGCAATGATCGATGTTAATCTCATCCCAAAAGGTACGATAGATGGCCGATACCCAAAGGTACAAATCACGCAAGCCAGGGAGAAAAGAAGGGAAATACTCGAAACTATAGTTCTAGTCAGAAGAATGCATATGAAAATATTTAAAGGGGATTCGGCAAGTTTTGGCGTTAATAAAGTCAGTAGGATCAATATTACCCAAGGGCCCTAAAAAGAAACAAGACAGATGATTGGCTATTGGGATCAAGACCTGGTTTCGTAAGTTCTACGGAAGAAGTAAAAAGGGGAAACAGTAAGAAAAAGAGAAGTGGTGGGCAAACTGAGAAGGATCAAGCAAAAGAAAAGAATGTCAAAGACTACCTTGGGAATCACGTTAATGGTAGCCATCCTAGTGTCGCTAGAGTGTGGGACAAAAGAGGAAGTGCAACGAGAGGCGGCGGTCACAAGAAACAGATGGCAGCTAGCTTAGGGGGCAAGAGTGTTGCATGTACAGAAAGCGTAAAGGGAAAACAGAGTGTTTGACATGCACTTATAGAGCAGAACGACTCATCGGTAGTCAGGTCAAACTGATCTCACCGGATCTAGTGGGGACCACCTGTAACGTTCGGCAAAAGGTAATCACGAGTATAGTTTTCGAAGTGTTGAAATCTTTGCACGTCTAGGAATAGAGGAACTGAATCTTCGTCTTAAAGGTCACCAATACAAAAACTATGTGGGATGAAGCCTGGTCTGACGCCGCCAAAAAAGAAAAGTAAATGCGTCAGGCCAGGTGACACCCATCGCAGTTGTGTATGGCCAAAGAAGAAGAGGCAGAAAAAGGAAAGTGATACAGAGCCGGAACTCTGGGCAAATTTTATTAAAGTAATAGAAGATGAAGGGTTTAGGCTGGATAATTAATGAATGTGAAAGGATGGTGCGGATGGATATTCGAAAATACATGGTGGCAGGAGATGATGATGGCTAATAATTTCAAAGCATCAGAAGCCATTTAATGCTCCGAAACTGGGGGGCATGTGTTGACGCCAAGATTTGATAAAACCCAGGGCCCACAAGGGAGCCGCACGGTCAATGAAAGTCAAAGGGAGTCCGATCAAAGGTGGTCAAAGAATCCCATCCGTTACAATATGATGGGATATGAAGGAGCCGATGGTGAGAAGATGAAGATTATCCAGAATCGGATAGGATAGATTACTTGGACGGCAAGTCTCCGAACTATAAATATGTATCTTATTAGTTAGGTCAAAAACACAGACACAAACCCTACAAATAACTAGTCTTCACCACATCACCACTCTTGGCATCCCAAGGTTAATCCCGGTGGGATTTGGCACTCGGAGCTGGGCTGCATCATTTCGATCTCTGGTGAAGAGGCGAGTCCCGCCACCCTGACGATTGTATCGGCTAGATCGACATCTCAAGGTTGCATCGCATTGATCTCTTGAGGCATTGGTTTGGTCACTGTGATCGCTAGTTTATCTCAGTATATGTGCTAGTTCTAAGGTTGTATTAGGTTGATCTCTTAGATTGATGTGATCTAGGTATCGTAGTTTGAGGCTTCATCGATTAGGTCTGACATATCTTGCTATTTATATCTATTTCATGTTGTATACTTGTATAATGTTCATCTAAATAAAACATGTCTGATTCTTTGCAGTATTGTTAAGTTCATCGTGACTAGCTATTGTCTTGGTTAGGTCCAATATTGTTATTATGATGATTTTAATGATACACATGTTATCTGGCGTGTTTTATTTATTTATGTTGGAGTATAAGCTAATAGGTTATCTTCAATGCAAGGTTATATTCTACCTACCATCGGGGAACGCTCATTGGCCCGTATGTGTAAAACTACCCATCCCATTGGTCGATGGCGTGTTCATCCTGGTTGCTCTGCCTTGGTCTTTGGCCCTGTGGCCGATCAGCGTTCTCACACGATTTCTTTATCCTTACTGTAGTCATCGGCTTGACAGCCGATCGGCTATGCTACTAATGTCATTTTCTTTGTTTCCTTATCAGTTGTAGGGTCAACTAGTTGACACGTTCAGAACCCTTTTTCTAAGATTGTAGGACCTGCACTGGAGTTAAGCACATCCCCTAGGCCACGCGTGTGACCAAAAAATACACCAACACAAGGATGGGTCCTAAATCCCATCCGGGTATGTGCGGCTTGCGTAGTGGGACTACGTGGTCCCGTATGATTCTAGAGAGAATTTTGGCAGCATCTCCCTGCTGTTCTCCAAATACACGTCTCGACTCGGGGTCGAGAGGGTTGTGTATCTAGAGAACAATAGGGAGACTCCACTGAAACTCTCTCTAAAATTGTACGGGACCACATGGTCCAGCTACGCGAGTGGCACATCCTCGATCGTATTTATAATCCAGCACTCCCAAACGAGAGAGGATATAATCGATTGCGCTACTCTAACTTATTATTCAAATTTTTGTAGAACAAGGTAAAAACAAGAAACTCTTAAAAAACCAACTAAAGTAATAACTAAAATAAAAACAAATATAACAAGTATCATTAAAGTATAAAATAAAATAGAAATAATGTAATGAGTACAATGTTATAACTGACATAAAAACAAATATAACAAATATCATTAAATTTAGTTGAACATGATTGCTCTCAGATGTCGGGCTGCCAACTTAATGGCCTCCTCGCCACTAGGCTACAATTTAAATCATAGGTGTGTGTGACAACTAATTCATTAAGCAATATTACTAAGCGATAATAACGCTAAGCATGTAATGAAACTATGAACAACAACAAAATTTAATGAAACAACATTACATGAATTAAATGTAGGACTAATAATATTGAGCACAAAATTGAACAAGGCAACATATAGCACAAATTAATGAGAGAGCATTGCATTGCATTGCATTAATAAATTTGTGAAAACAACAAAATTAAACTAAATTGTCACACACATCCTCAAATTGCATAAATTAAAAGCATTATCTTCATTGAGAAAATTAATTAACCATCATAAAGCGAATATTGAGCACAAAAGGAGGAGGACCTTAGGAGGAGAAGGATGCAACTAAGGTGGCACGCGGCGAGTAGGGTCGTCCACGTGCGATGGAACGGACGGCGAGTAAGTCGTCCAAGCGTGACTTAACAAATGGTGGAGCGGAGGCCACGCACGATGGAACGGATGGTGAGATGGTGGCCACGTTGGACGTAACGCATGGCCACACATGACGGAACAGATGGCCATGACAGAACGGAGAATGGTGGGGGCGGCGAGGAGCACAAAGGCAATGATGACGGTGGTAGAGGCTAGGGTTAGGGTTGCAAGAATTGAAAGCATCATTAGTGATGGGTTGGAACTGTTGCCCATCACTGATGACTCCTATAGTGATGGGTGGTAACTACCACCCGTCGCTGATGATCAAAAACACAACACTTGTACGGTCACATATAAAAGTTATCGCACAAATGTTTGTGATACTGGTATTATTAATGAGACCGCACAAGTATTGTGCTTCAGGTAAATGAAGTCATGGCATAGTTTTTATAGAATAAAGCTTGGTATGACACTTCCACGTGCCTATGGATGTATTGATCCAGGCAACATCCACCACAAACCCCCATGGCAAAGAAAGAAGCAAGAAGAGTAAGAGCAAAAATCTAATGTTCTGAAATCCAAATGCAAGCAACCAATGCATTTAAAGGTGTTGATAGCAGAAAATGACATTAATGGCTAGATTATCAAAATATCAATTTTTGATGATTTGGGCCAAAAATACACATGTCCAGGGGCTGTCCGAATCCCTACAGGGCCAAAGCCCATCGAGCTATGGGCTCTGAAAGACTCCAGCCAGCCCATGGGCTTCGGCCAGGAATCCTTCGGAGGCTCACGCTGCCGAAGCTTCAGAAGCCCACGCTGTCGAGGCTTCGGCCCAAAAGCAAGCCTCGATGGGCCTGGCCAAAGCCCACGCTGTCGAGGCTTCGGCCCAAAAGCAAGCCTCAACGGGCCTTGCCGAAGCCCACGCTGTCGAAGTTTCGGCCCGAGGAGCAAGCCTCAACGGGCCTGGCTGAAGCCCACGCTATCGAAGCTTCGGCCCAAGGAGCAAGCCTCAACGTGCCTGGCCAAAGCCCACACTACCGAAGCTTCGGCCCGAGGAGCAGGCCCTAGCGGGCCTAGCCAAAGCCCACCTCGGCAAAGATAGAGTTGGACGCGTTTCCAGCTCAATCTTTATCTTTATCCAGCCGGATTAATAGTAGATTAGATTAGAGTTAACCCTCTATAAATAGAGAGGCCTGGCCGGCGTGGAGATCCCCCCAACACAAACCAAACCAAAGCCATGCTTTGATCGTACCTTTACTTTTACCTTTACTTTCCTGTACCTCTTCGTGGGTTTGCCTGGAAGCCCTCTGTCTGCCACTACGGAACAGTGGTAAGCCTTGGTACTACGCCCGTGAAGTCCCCGTTAATCTACGTAACAGATTGCTATCGCCTTGTTACTTCGCCTATGAAGTATCTGCTAATCTGCGTAATAGATTGCTACCTTCACCACCCGTGCAAAACCTCATAAATTTGGTCCTAAAGCCGAATTGGTACTTCGCATCATCCCTATTGCAGGTTCGCACGTTCGGAGCCCCTTCGCCGGAGGTGTTCGGAGCTGAGAGATTGGTTCTAGAGGTCCCTAGGACGCCCTTCGACGAGACCGCAGGCTTCGACAACAGGCTTCGCCAGCACACTTCGCCATGATAGGCTTTGTCACGACTACATTCCGCGCCAAGATGAAGTTGCACCTCCGCGTGGCCTTTGTGGCACCACTTCGTAATTCGCTGCATAGGAGATCGCACGCCAGACCCCGCTGTTCAGAGGTGATCACCGTGTTCAGATCCATTCGGAGTTCACCTTCGGCCGGATCAGTCTGAACGCCGAAGCACCCTTCGGCGGAGTACTTCGCACCAGACGCCGAAGGTACCCTTCGGCGCACCCTTCGCGTCAGACTTCGAACTATGAGGGCTCCGACTAGTTTGTTGTATTTTAACCTGTTTAACTTATTTCTTTCGGCTAATTGGATTATTTTGTGTAATCTGATTGCCTGGTGACTCCACCTCCCTTATCACTATTAAGGGTAGTCGGAACGCGGCGTCGGTGCTACGTCACGCTTAGGTCTGTCCATAAGTATCCGTGCACTTTTGGATCACCGGACTGACCCAAGTGCGGGGGCACGTTTCCGTGTCAACACACTTTTTGGCGACTCCGCTGGGGAAGAGCTACGCCAGCACGATGAGTATGTCTACATCGACCGCCGGTATATCTACTTCGACTGCTACATCTACACCGCCGATGGACACATTAGGAGGCGCAGATATTGACAACCGCAACATAATGTCACCTACTCTTGAAGATATCCCCGCTGGAGACCGAGCAGAGATCGAGGCAAGGCTAAAGGCGCTCCAAGACATGATGCTTGGAGGCTACATCAAGACACGCACAGGCTTCGTCAAGCGCGACACCGTCACCCCCGACCCCGCTCAGGTCCAGGTAACACCGGTATCGCCTCGTTTATCTTCTTTAGCAATTGAGCAAAAGATAGCCGCATCAATAGATCAGGTCGTTAGCGCTTCGCTAGCCAACCGTTTAGATTCGGCAGTTAGCTCCCAAGTAGAGGTGACTCTTAGAAGGTTTGGCTTCATTGAGGCCGCAACCCCGGTTCCTGTAGCTAGTGCACCTCCGACGAACATGTCTTTAGCCTCATCACTTATGGTCGAGACCAATCATTATGCCTATGGTCAAACTAATACTGCATACCACACAACGCCCGTGCCAATACCCGCGCTGCCCGCACCACACACGCAGGCGCCCGGGCACGAGCATGTTATACAAATAGCGCGTAGGGATGAAGCACACGGCCGACACATCGATATCCCACCGCGTGTCATGCCCCCACATGAGAGGCGCATGCAAACAAACTACCAAGATGATTTAGATGAGTGGATCCACGCACTGTTTAGGGAGTGTGCCAGCTTCGTGCCCAAAGGACGGGTTAGGGTTTACCGCAAACCATACCTCGATCATCTTGATACAATACCCTACCCCCATGGCTACAAGATCCCCGAGTTTACTAAATTCGATGGCGAGGGTAGCAGGACCACACTAGAGCATATTAGTCAATTTTTGGTGCAGTGTGGAGAGGTTAGCGGGATAGATGCCCTAAAGGTTAGACTATTTTCTCTCTCGCTATCCGGCACAACTTTCACTTGGTTTTCGGCGCTCCCGCCGAACTCCGTCCACACGTGGGACGATTTAGAGCGAAAATTCCACGTTTATTTCTACACGGGTGAAACAGAACTTAGGCTTTGCATTTGACATCGGTGTTGGTGTAAAAGATTACGCTAACAAGTTTCTGTAGATTAGAAACTAACAAACGAAGTGTTGCGAAGTGAACTGTTCTAAGCCTCCGAAAGGATAACAACTTAGAATAGTTCGAATGTGTATATTGAATAGCTTGTATTCGGTCCTCATTACAGGGTTAAACGGGGGGTATTTATAGGCCCAAACATTAAGGAAAAGACCTATTTACCCCTCTATTACAACCGACATAGTGGAAACTATTCGGTACCCTTAATAAGGCTAAAATGGTAAAAGACTTAATCTAATAAGAAAGAAAATAAGTCTTCCATCTTAGCTGGCAGAAAAGATCTCAAAAGCCTTAGTTCGAAGATATACTCCGAACCAAGGTCCACCTTCATACTTCGAGCTTGACTCAAGGCATCTTCGAAGATGGACGTCTCTAAACCTTCGAATCCATTATTTGCCTTTGTGCTGTTACCGCAATAACCCCGAGGATGGAATATTTTCCCCCAACAGTAGCCCCTCGAATACGCTTCTCCGTTAAACCTGTAATGTTAGGAGAGCAGTATACGGAAGAAAAAAATAACCAGGTGTAGGGGTTATTGGATCTTAATTTATCTCCGAAATATATGAAGATATTAAACTCTGAATTAGTTTTAAGACAATTACTTTCGAACTATCTTAGAACTGACTCAGGAAGCTCAAAAGCCTTTTAGACTTAGAAGAAATAGCCGTTAGCTTCCTTCTTCTAACGGAAACTATGGAATGCGTTAATTTCGGAGAGAAGTAACGAGCAAGAATGCGAAACGGCACAGACTAACGGTAAAAAATGTAAAGTCTAGGCTATAAATAGAGGGCCTAGAACTTTCCTGAGTACCTTTCCACCACTCTCTTGCAATCAAACACCCTTTGAGCCCTAACCTCCATTTTTCCTCCAAAGCAGCCTAGTAGCTTCAATGGCGAAAACCAAGAGTACTGGAGCCCCTTCGGCCTTGGCTCGACAGCAGGCGGCTGTAGCAGCAGCGGCTGCGGCATTGGTGATGGCTCCTCCAACACCCGCAACGGCATCCATGGCGGCAGGAGGGGGAAATCCCCAAAATGTTGGTGATCAAGGTCTCTGCCCGCCATCAACGAAATATTTAGATCAATCCTTCCAACTGGGACCTTCTACCTGCAAAAGAGAATCCCTGGCGGTCGCAGTAGAAGGGAAGATTAGTACTGGAGTCATGATCCGCAAACCTGGTCGTATTCGAAGCCTTCTTCGAAGCTGGCTTGGGCCTTCCGGCAGTGGATTTCTTGGCCGAGGTACTTGATTTGTTTCACGTCACTCTTCCTCAACTTTCTCCGAACGCAGTAGCTCGTTTAGATATCTTCGAATGGGCATTGAGAGCCGAAGGCTATGAGGGAAGGGCAGAGATCTTCGCTGCGCTACACAGAGCTTCGTGCCAACCGAAAACCTTCGTAGGCCCCGGAGGTGAAAAAGTGGTAGTAGCCTTCGGAAGTATTAACTTCAGGCTTCGGGATGAATACGCCCTTCAATTTCCTGCTAAGGCCATCAATGCAAGATGGTACACCGACTGGGTCATGAGATGGTTTTATGCCGAAGTTGGGGCGAGCAATCCTCTGGCCGGACCTCTGAAAGACATCCAATTCCGGAAGGAAGCCCTAGTGCATCCAGACCAAGGTCAGCTCGAAGGTCGCCTCAGCTTACTTCAGAAGATCAGTCGAAGGTTGAGCATGCGAGACTTAGCCGAAGAGTTCCTCGCGTTACAAATCTCTCCGCTGATGGCCAACTGGCCTATCATCTTCGAAGAGGATTCGGAAGGTAGTCTCCGAAAAATCACTTCGACTTTGAGCCCTGCAGGTAACTTCGAAAACAACATATATTATGCATATTCATTCGAAGAAGTAACTAACTTAATTCATTTTTTAGCTTCTTCAACCCCTATTACTTCGGAGCAAATCGTGCGGGCTTCGGAGAATATGCACTGGGAGTAGTTTTATTTCTAAAGAATTATTTAGAGAAGACTTTTAAACTTGAAGTTAATTGATATGTTGCGTATGCTTTTGGATAACATGCACCGGGTGTACTTTTGTATTTAATTCTTCTTTTGACGGTTAATTTACATGGTGAGTATTGTCTTGTATTATGAATATGATGTCTAGGAGGATCTTTTTTGCAAGTACATCTCTTATAAAATTATTTTCAAGCAATCCTCAGAAAGTTTGGGTTTAGGTTGTTTTGTACATTAGTTGTCTTCGGGTTGTTTTGTACATTTTGTCTTCAGAAAATTGTTTTTTTGCATTGCCTGGAATAGATCACTTGTTTGGGTACGTAGATACATCGTGTGTTGATAGATGTTGTGGGCAGTTTGGGTAGAATTAACGTTGAGAGTAATGAAGACTCACGACAGTGGCAAAATGAGACACAGAAAAATTAAATAATGGCATATGTGGGAATGACAAATTTTTAATGGCATATATGGGAATAGGTGAACTTTAAATGGCATATATGGAATTTTCTCTATGAAGAATGATCCTGACGAGCCTTATCCTTGTAGAGACATCCAGTCACGATGGTGTATGCATCATTTAGGTGCAAATTTCTACCATCACTTCGTGAATAATAAAGAATTGGCAAATCTGTTCAAGAGACCGTGTGCTCAAATTCAAGAGAGAAAGTTTAAGGATTTGTGGACGAAACTTAATGTGTTGACTTCAAAGTACAAGCATGAGAAGGCCGAAAGACAACAGTCTGGAACTAATGTCAAGCCTAAGTTTGAGCCACTATGTTCACTGCCCACTAATGATAAGTGGACAATCCGCGAACGGATGAGGACCAAAGTTCATTGCTTTTTAGATTGGATAAAATTTGAGAGTAGAGAACAGTGGTTCCTATTATATGACACACACGGCGTAACGTATGACATCATGAATACAAACCATGCGGAGGTGTACAATTGGGTGATGCGCGGTATGCGATGCTTGCCTTTGGTTGGTATTATGGAGGGCATAATCCATGGAACCACCTGGTACTTCATCGACCACCATACTGATGCTTCGGTGGTGCACAAGGATGAGCACTATCTATACCGTAAAAAGATTACGAAGTACCTAACAGAGAAAAGTAAGAAGGCGACACAACATCATACAATCAAGACAAGTTCCTAGGAGCTTCGTTTTGAGATAACATGTTGGGACAAAGGTAGATGAGGAACAAATCAATAAATTATTGTCCATGAGTGCACTGTTACAAACATTTGTCAGTGTAGCTATAACAAACCATCACTATACCATAGACCATGCAGTCATATCATCACAGCATGCACCACATTTAATATGCATACCGAAACATATTTGTTCGATTACTTCAGCAAAGACAAAGTTCTAGAGACTTGGAGTAGTGGACTCTACGAGTATGGAGTTGTGAGCTCATTCACACCTACTCCTCCAAATGGCAAACATCATTGGGTTCTGGATTTTCAACGTGTCAACTCAAAGGTGGGCAGAAGGAACACACGACGTATTAGAAATGACATGGATGAATCTCAAGTAGGGTGTATTGTACACATGTGATTTTCATATTATTGTATATTGTCACTAATAATTTGTTACTTGTACAATGCCATATGAACATTAGTCCTAGTCCGTCGACACCGCATATCAGAGTCTGTCGGCATCGATCGACACCACTGCCGATTACCAGCAAGACGCAGTAGGATTGCTCGATTGAGTGTCTGACTTCACCGAGATCTTCGGGCCTTTGCAGCTTCATGGAGCACCACCGCCCACTCATCCTAATGAGACGTAGCCCACTAGACCTACTAGGGTGTGTCGTTCAATAGATAGGCTTACATTTTTAGAGCTACCACCGAGATGCACTAGGGGTAGGTGTCATGGTTAGGTCTACACCATGTGGTTCGATGATTTGTATAAAATAGTTTACTACTGTATGTTCTTGGTCATCATGCAGTTATTATGATTATACACTGTTGGACCGAAACAGGCGACTAGAGGGGAGGGGTGAATGGGAGCTTTTAAAATTCTCTTCTACTGAACATACTTCGAATACACCCTTCGAAGTGTCTGGTTTGGAGGTATTAAACACACTCCGAACACAGGCTTCACATGGGGTAAAAGTTCGAAGTTCAAAAGACTTAGCTCGCACTCAGAAACCCAAAAACACACTGAACTCGGCACAGATTGTGCAGGCTCTGCACACTGAGGTGCCTTCGAGCAGGCTTCGCACAACTGTACTTCACACAAGTATGTTTCCCTCAGAGAGCTTCAAACAGATACTCCACACTATTAACAGGTACTAGGCTTCGCACTTCAGAGTGCTCTAAACAGGAGCAAGCAAACTGACCGCAAGGAGGACTTCGGCTACGAGAAGAAAACAGGATTCGAATGCACACTTCACAAAGTGCTTTGCTAGTAATCAGTGAGGACTAACCTCTGATTTACACAGAGCAAACATACACCAAAATCACTCACAGAAATCGCACACATGAGAGACAAAACTCTTCGTCGAGAAGAACACAGAGTAAGAACTCTAGTTTGCACAGAATGAAATGAAATGCAGAAAACTCAACTCAGACAGTGAGTATAACACAAATACAAGTTTATGCAATTAATGAAAAACAAAATAGAAATTTCATTGCAAGAACAAGGAACGCAAAACTCACAGATCCAGAGAACACTTCATGGTGGCTGGCCAAAGTTATAGGGAATACATAAGGTTCTAAAAATGGAGTACACAATGTTCATCTAGACCTTAGTCGGCCTCTCCTTTTAAAGGCATTACTCTGACATGCGAATACACTACAATACCTCTAGGGTTTACAACGTTTTTGTCTCTAGCAGACATGGGGGTACAGTTGGTAGTCTACTTTATTGGAAGCTCTTTTTGTTACCTTCACAAAGCAGAGAGTATCAGCTTTTACAGAGTAGACACAATCAGCTTTTGCAAAGTGAAATATTTCAGAGCCTCCTTTGCACACGAAGTGTGCAAAGGCTTCGGTGGCAGGCTTCGAACCTGAAGGCCTTCGCTCCACCGAATTCAGTCTTTGATACATTGATAGTTTTGAGCCGAAGCCGTCAAAGCCCTTGAGTATTCGCGCCATCACCTCCAGATTGGACCACCACGGCTTCGAAGCTACTCCAAGCTCGAACTCCGCTCGTCCGTGTACTAAAGCCATGCATGGCCGAAGTACACCAAGTCATCCACACTCCGAAGCCCCACCTTCAAAGTACCTCCACCACCTTCCGAAGTCCCTCCTTCGTCCAAGGCCTTCACATGAGGCACTTCCATAAGAACTCCTTCGTAGTGTCTTCGCCCAGGGCACACTCCCAAAGAGTCTTACCCAGACCATGCCTTCGATGCACCTCAACTTCTGAGACCTTCGTACGGTGACCCTTCGATCGCCTCCGTCGGGAGCACACTTCGAAAAGCCTTGCCTCATTGTAGAGGATTTTGTCTCAGGGTACATTCAGCTAGAGCCGCGCTCCGCACTTTCTGCCTTCGCCTGGTGCATCTCGACCTGAGGACCGACCTTGACTCCACGCAGCCTCCGTGACCGAGCTCCTCGCTCGCCTGACATCAAGCTCCCTACTTGACCCAGGTTCACCTGCTGCAAACTGTCCCATCACCTCCGAAGTCACATGCACACCACCAACAAGTAAACAAGTGTATCCGATACCCCGGAGACCTCTCTGGGTAAACACCCTCTGATACATACTCCGATGTACCACCCAAAATACTGAACCCTTCGGTACATTCTCCGAAATGTATTCTATCGGACCCCTCCGACAGACATACTCCGCTACACACTTTTGCAGCCATCAACACCGAACCCTTTTGTGAAACACTTTCGAACCCCTTCAGAGGGACCCCTTCTTTCTAGAAGGAAACTTGTCAATCACTCATCACAAACTTGAAACCAAGGAACATCTCAACTTGGTTTCTCAATCTCCCCCTTGATGAGTGCATTGATAGCCAAATTCAATATCAAGAAAATTTGAAATATTTAGCACACAAGTGACCATAAAAACTCAGACAAGAGCCAAATCATGTCACTTGATAAAAGAACTTCCCCCCTCTCAAATAAAGAGCCCCTTTGGCAAAACCTCCCCTTTGGCAATGCATACAAGCATGTTTCTTTCCCTTCGGCAGCAAAAACTCCCCCTGAATTGCAAACATTCTCCCTCTTTGGCAATGCAAGAGTAAAGGAGCAATAAATGATGCAGAGAGAGGTATGAGGGTGAGTGCATATGAAAGCTTCTAAAACATGATTAGCAACAATTACAGTACAAAACAAGCATTTGCTTGAATAGTGTCTAAAAGTACCACATGATAAGCTCATATGAATCATATCCAATGAAAAGCAAGAGCAAGCATTTTCAGATTTTAGCAAATAAAGCATCACCACTCAGACTAGCATACTAGACAAGGTAAAGCACGGAATGCATAAGCTAGCAAATACTACCCAGACATGCATAGTCAAATAACATGGAGCTTCAGCAAACTTGTGATTATGCAATATTTTCAATATTTTTATCCTTTTTGTTTTTTATTTTTGTGCCAAGGGTTATTTTCTTGTCAACCTTATGCTAATCAACCAAGCCAAGTCTAGATCAAGCAAAGATCATTAGAAGCTTAAAACATTGGTCTTGGCATACACTGTAGTGTCCTAGTTCATACCAAAGTGCTATGGTACGTAGTCTAGAACAAGGCAGTGCGACACAACAAACGCACCTAGATCTTTTCAATGTAAGCACAAAAGACATGGATATCAATTTCATGATTTTTATCAATTTCCGTACAATATTTCCATGTAAAGCATTAGAATGTTCAAGTTGCATGTCTGCATCCAAGTGTAAAGGACTTAGCTACCATACATGTAAAAGATAGCGAAAGCACTCAGCCTACTCATGTTAGTTACCAGACTAAGCAGTGATCATATTTTAATTTTTAGAAATAAAATCCATGCTCATGATAGATATCAGACATATTCAATAGAGCAAAATCATCATGATTAAAGAAAATCATTCAAAGGCATATCCATGCAAGTACAAGTAAAAGCAGTTAATCATATAACAAAAGCAAGATGCCATAGGGATGACAAACAACAAGCTCTCCTCTAAAAGATGCAAATCGAGAAGCATCAAGAGGCTTGGTAAAAATATCTGCAAGCTGGTTATGGGTTGAAGTTCAATATCACCCTTCTCATTGTGATCTTTGAGAAAATGATATCTTACATCAATGTGTTTGGTTCTGAAATGCTGAACCGGGTTGTTAGCAATACAAATCGCACTTGTTTTATCACAAAAAGTGGAACACTTTTATAATCTAACCCAAAATCCCAAAAAGTAGATACCATCCACAAAATCTATGAGCAACAGCTAGCTGTGGCAACATATTTAGCCTCAGTTGTAGATTACGCAACACTATACTATTTGCGGGAAGACCAACAAACCAGCGAAGTATCTAGAAAATGACAAGTACTAGAGGTACTTTTCATATCAATTCTACACCCAGCAAAATCTGCATCTGAATAACCATGAAGGCACAAAGAAGATGATGCAAAATACCAAATGCCAAATTCGAAGGTATGTTTGAGATACCTACATATGCACTTTACCGCTTGGCGGCGCGAAGCCCTTGGTGAAGCCTGAAAACAAGAACACAGATACACAACGAAGTGTATGTCTGACCTCGTAGCAGTCAAGTAGAGGTGGGAGACGATCATGCTTTGGAACTCCTTCTGATCTACGGCTTCTCCATCCTCGTCGGGATCCAATGCTACCGAAGTAGCCATCGGAGTGGAAAGGGGCTTCACATCAACCATGTCACACTTCTTGAGCAGGTTCTTGGTGTACTTCGTCTGATAAACGAAGGTACCTTGTTTGCTTTGCTTGATTTGCAAACCAAGGAAAAACGTGAGTTCACCCATCATGGACATCTCGAACTCCCTACTCATGGTATCTGCAAACTCGGCAACCAAATCATGAGAAGAGCCACCAAAGTGATATCGTCAACATAAATCTGAACTAGGAGGAAATCTTTTCCATGCTTGAGAGTAAAAATGGTTTTATCAACTGATCCCATCAAATACCCTCACTCAAGCAGAAAAGACTTAAGTCTATCATACCATGCCCGAGGGGCCTGCTTGAGTCCATAAAGATCTTTATGAAGTTTAAAGACTCTATGGGAGTATTTAGGGTTTTCAAATCCAGGGGTTGTTTTACAAAAACATCTTCATCTATAAAGCCATTAAGAAAAGCACTTTTGACATCCATTTGATAAAGTTTGAAACCACGAGATGCACAACATGCAAGCATAATCCTAATGGCCTCTAGACGAGCAACATGAGCAAAAGTTTCAGCAAAATCAATCCATTCAAATTGTGAAAAACCCTGAGCTATAAGTCTAGCTTTGTTTCTAACCACAGACCCATGCTCCCCTTGTTTGTTTTTGAAAATATGTTTTGTTCCAATAAAATAAACATTAGGAGTGAGATCTACAAGAGTCCATACTTGGTTTCTCTCAAAAATTTCAAGTTCTTCATGCATGTCATTGATCCAACTAGAATTGGATAAAGCATGACTCATATCTAAGGGCTCAAAAGAAGCCAAAAATGCAGCATCAATGAAATGAGGCATGAGAACGTGTTACCCTTTGATAAAGCTCACCAATGATCTGCTCGGGAGGGTGCATCCTTTGGATGTGGTGTGGAGCCTCGCGGTAGGATGCAGCCTCCCCCTTAACTCGTGCCGGTGAGTGGTCAAAGATGACCGAAGTTGAGGTAGTAGCTTCGGGGCCTCTTGCTGAAGTGGTCGAAGCGGGGTCGGCTTCGGGGGTCAATGTCGAGGGTAGTAGTGGATCATCCTCGAAGTCTTTGGGATATTTGTCTTCAAAGATAGTTTGTTCCATATCGTGTTCATTTGCTTGTTCAAAAGAAGAGCTAACATAGGGGTTGATTCATCAAAAGTCACATCACATGACTCGATGACAGTGTTAGTTTCCAAATTGAAATCATGATAAGAATGACCATTGGTAGTGTAACCCCAAAAGATCCCGTCTGAGGAACGTGACTCAAATTTGTCCAAATTTCCAGATTTTAGGATAAAACATCGACAACCAAATACTCGAAGATGAGTAACTTTGGGCTATCTCCCAAAACGCAGCTCATAAGAAGTCAAGTTCAAAATTGAGCGCAAGAAAATTCGGTTTGAGATGTAACAAGCGGTGTTCAAGGCCTCAGCCCAAAACTTTCTAGCAGTCCTGTGCTCATCGAGCATCGTCCTAGCCATCTCAACCAAGGTGCGGTTCTTTCTCTCAACAACACTATTTTGTTGAGGAACCCGTGGAGCAGAGAATTGATGTTCTATGCCATGCTCCATGCAAAAGTCAACAAAGAGACTATTTTTGAACTCGGTGCCAGTATCACTCCGAATGAATTTCAATGTGTTGATAGCAAAAAATGGCATTAAATGGTCAATATTGTCAAAATACCAATTTTGGTAATTTGGGCCAAAATACACATGTCCTGGATCGGGCCGAAGCCCTATAGGGCCGAAGGCCCATTGAGCTCTGGGCTTCGAGAGCCTTTCTAGCAGGACTGTTAGCTTCGGCCCGAAGGCCTTCAGAGGCCTGCCTCACCGAAGCTTTGGCCCAAGGAGCAGGCTTCGGCGGGCCCTGTCGAAGGCCCACTTCGAGCTGATAGAGTATGAGTCTGATTCTACATAATTTTATCCTTACGCGTGATTAGGCCAAATCTTAACAGATTAATATTATAGATTAGAAGACTATCCCCTATAAATATAGGGGTGATGCCGATTCATTAAAACTCTCCAACACAAATCAATCACAAAGCCCTAACTTTGAACCGTACCTTTACTTTTATTTTCCTTTCTGCAACCTTCGTGGGTTTGTCTAAAATCCCTCCATCGGCCACATCGAAACTGTGGTAAGACTTGCTACTTCGCTCGTGAAGTACCCATTAATGTACGTAACAGATTGCTATCACCTTGTTACTTCGCTTGTGAAGTATCCATTAATCTATGTAACAGATTGCTACCTTCATTCTTCAAGTGCAACACTTAGCAGATTCGGTCCCTAGGCCGAATTGGCACTTGATCTCCATCCTATTGCAGGTTTTCACATTTGGAGCCACTTCGCTGGAGGTGTTCGAAGCCAGGAGGCTGGTTTCAGAGGCTGCTAGAACACCCTTCGGCGGGAACACTGCTTCGACTACCCGTGCTAGACAATCACGCTGTTGTCGGTTTGACCGAGTCCCACGCTAGCATGCTCCGCATCAGGCTTCGTCAAGACAGGCTTCGCCATGTTTGCACCCCGCGCCAGACAATGTCACGCCATTGCATCGCGTTGGATCATTTTTGTCATGTCAGAGACTTCACGCCGAACCCCGCTGTTCGGAGGTGATTGTCGCGTCAAGATCTGTCCGGAGCCTGCCTTCGACCAGATCAGTCCGAACGCCAAAGAACACCTTTGGCAAGACCCTTCGCATTAGACACCGAAGCTACCCTTCGGTGGTACCCTTCGCACGATACACTTCGAATCAGTCAGGCTCCGTTCAGTTTGCTGATTTATTCTATTTAACATATTTCATTTCGGCTAATTGGATTATTTTTGTGTGATCTGATTACCTGGTGACTCTACCCCCTTGACACTATTAAGGGTAGTCGCAACGCGACGTCGGTGTTGTGTTACGCTTAGGCTTATCCCTAAGTATACGCACACTTTTGGATCAACGAACTGACCCAAGTGCGGGGGCACGTTTTCGTGTCAACACACTTTTTGGCGACTCCGCTGGGGAGGGCTATGCCAACATGATGGGTACATCTACATCGGCCACCGGTACATCTACAACGACTACTATGTCTACATCGCCGATGGATCCCATGGGAAGTGCAGATATCGACAACCGCAACAACATGATGCCTACCCTAGAAGATATTCCCGTAGAAGACCGAGCAGAGATCGAGGCAAAGATGAAGGCACTCCAAGACCTCATGCTTGGGAGCTATGTCAAGACATGCGCGGTCTTCATCAAGCGCAACGTCAACGTCGCGGACCTCACTCGGACCCAGGTAACACCAGTATCGCCTCGGTTATCTTCTTTAGAAATTGAGCAAAAAATAGCCGCATCAGTAGATAAAGTTGTTAGCGCTTCGCTGGCCAACCGTCTAGATTTGGCAGTTAGCTCCCAGGTAGAGGCGACACTTAGAAGGTTTGGCTTTACCGAGGCCGTACCTTTAGCTCCGATTGCTAGTGTACCTCTAATAAATCACATCTACAGCAGGACTGATGGTAGTACCGGCAAAGCCATTACGACTCCGGCCTCGATATCTATGGCCGAGACCAGTCACCATGCTTACGTCCAGACTAGCACCGCATACCATGCGCCGCCTCCACCTACACCAGCGCAAGTTTTTCCCACGCTGCCGCGCAACATGTAGAAGTGCATAGGCCCGAACACATCATACATCCCGAGCTAGCGCATGAGGAAGAACCCCATGGCCGACACGCTGACATACCACCGCATGTCATGCCTCCACATGAGAGACACGTGCAGACAATAGGCCAGGATGACATTGAGAAGCGGATCTGCACACTGTTCAGGGAGTGCACCGGTTTCGTCCCTAGGGGTCGAGCTAGGGTTTACTGGAAGCCGTACCCCGACAATTTTGACACGATACCTTACCCTCGAGGCTAAAGAGTCCTTGAATTCACCAAGTTCAATGGTGAGGGTAACAAAACCACACTAGAGCATGTCAGTCAGTTTTTGAGCATAATGTGGGGAAGCTAGTGGGTCGGACACTTTAAATCTTAGACTATTTTCTCTTTCACTGTCCGGCACCGCTTTCACTTGGTTCTCGGCACTCCCGCCGAACTCTATACAAACGTGGGCTGAATTAGAACAAAAATTCCATGACTACTTTTACACAAGTAAAATAGAACTTATGCTTTCACACTTGACATCACTTAGATAGAAATCTAGCGAGAGCGTCTCTGAGTATATCAAGCATTTTTGGGATACCAAAAATTGGTGTTTTAGTCTTAATATTTTGGAAAGGGATTTGGCAGATCTAGCTTTCAGTGGTTTGCGCTCTGAAATTAAGGAGAGACTAGACAACCAACACTTTTTAGAAGTTAGCCAAGTCTTACAGCAGACTCTGGTCTAGGAAGGCTGAGCCAAGGATAAATAGTTTATTAAGGCATTTAACAAGCCTAGGGCTGAAGTCCACATCATGGAGCACTCCGACGAGGAAGAATCAAAGGGGGAAGAAGATTCAGCTGACATGTACACGACCGAATGGGTTTGGAACGCTAAGAGCAAACTTGTTACTTGCTCTGATTTACGACCATCTCCTACCAAGAATCGGCCTAGCAAAGTCAAATACTCGTTTGATATAACTAAGTGTGATAAAATATTTGATTTCCTCTTGAAGTACTAGCTTCTCAGATTGCCTAAAGGTCAAGTCATTCCACGTGCCGATGAGCTAAATAAACACCCATACTGTAAGTAGCATGATTCGCATTCACATTATACAAACGACTGCAATGTTTTTCGTCAACAGGTTCAGTCAGCCATAGAGGAAGGACGATTGAAAATAGACCCCAATCCAAAGATGAAGCTGGACAAAGAACCCTTTCCCATGAACACCATTGACCTCGATGAAAAGAAGGTGTTGGTTAGGCCTTAGCAGGTCGAGCCGACTAAAGGAAAAGCGGTCATTGTTGGAGAATCTTGTACACGCCCACTCGTACCTAAGAACCCTGAAGTAGGAGTGTGGAAATGGAATGTCAACACATCTCCTTCGCAAGAAGCTGAAGGTGACATATCAGATGTTGTTGAACAAGCACCAAAGAAAAGCTAAGGAAGCGGGCCCCCGCACAAAAACGTTAAGTCAACTGAAGGGGCCGAAATAGTCAGAGGGTGGCTTCAGACCACAGTGGCCGAACCCTCCGCACGATGACTTCGGGCCACGGTGGCCGAAAACTCCCTACGGTGGCTACAAAACCCTGTGGCCGAACCCTTCGTACAATGGCTTCAGACCCTAGTGGTCGAACCCTATGCAGAATGAGTTCAGACCCCAATGGCCGAACCGAGTTCCGCTCTGGACGAACCATCTCGTGTGAGGCTTTGTCCCACAATGGCCAACCATACCTACGACCTAGCAGGACCCTTCGCTAGTATGGTCCGAGGTCTTGTCGACCTGGCCGAACCCCCCTTCGAGTAATGGGTTCGGCTCACAATGGGCAAAGCCATTGGAGCCACCGATGCCTCCGCCATACAATTGGGTGGGGACCTCGTGGGCTCCATACACATCACAATCAGATCACCCTCCACAATTTAACACTGTCCTTTGTTTTCCTTTGGAGTATTATAACTGGCAGGGACAAACAGACGCGACGAAAGGAGATATCATCCACAGACTGTACATAATACCTCCGAATCGACTCACACGGGATGGAGCTAGGGGAGATGAACGTGAAGAGGCAAAGGATAGGGAGTCTGAAGCCATCACAGTCAGAGTAGGGTCTCAGGAAGTCCCAATCTCAAAGGCCTCCTCGCTGAAGCCCGATAGAGGTAAGTCCCCTAATCCAGACAAAGCCAGCGCTAGAACCTAGTCCGATCGGCCAAACAAGGCTGATCCGATTGGTAGGGTCTGCAGCGAAGGGCCCTGCGATTGTGAAATACGTGAGGCCGGGCCTGGATAGTACCCCTTTGGACAAAGACCACAGAAACAAGGTGGTGGCACCTGGTACCAAGCCGCAACCATCTTGAGCACCTCTAGGTATGTCTAAATCACCGAAAAGACACCTACAACGCCTACGAGCAAAAGAGATGCACGAGAGAAAGGCCGAGGAAGAATGAGACACCATCTTTGAGGAGATCCGCCCCCGGCCGACTGCAAGACAGGTATGGAGGATTAAACTGGTTAAGATAACCAACCCGGCTCCTTGTCCAAGCGATGACAACATGCTCGATGATGACTACTCACCCGTCTCTGAGAGACGCGCACCTCAGGCAACAACGTCGTCATGCTGCCCAATGAGTTCACCCTACAATAGGATGAGGCCGAGGTCAGTCAGTTGAACTTCGGCCCGCACAACGCTATTTTTGCAAAACCCGAGGATACAACTCGACATCTAAGGCCTTTCTACGTCAGGGGTCACATTGATGGGAAGCCAATTTCCAAGATGCTTGTTGACGGTGGCGCCACTATTAACCTAATGCCTTACTCGCTAATGAAGAAACTTGGCAGGGATGAGGAGGACTTGAAGAAGACTAACCTGATGCTCAACGGCTACAACGACGAGAGTTCCGAGGCCAAAGGCGTACTCTCCATGGAGTTATAAGTAGGCAACAAGACATTGCCCACAACATTCTTCATCGTTGACATACAAGGTAACTACAGCGTACTTCTCAAGAGTGATTGGATTCATGCAAATTTTTGTATTCCTTCTACTTTGCACCAATGCCTGATTCAGTGGGACGACAATGAAGTAGAGGTCATACCAGCAGACACTTCGGCCCAGGTAGCATTGGCCGATGTGTCCATTGACACCATCAATAACAAAGTAGAATGTTTATCAGGTAGGGATCTTTCGGATTATGACTTCGTTAGCTTGTCTAGAGGACGTTTTGTACTATTGATAGAAAAATATGGCATCAATGGCTGAGATTGTCGAAATATCAATTTTGGTGATTTGGGCCAAAAATACACATGTCCGGGGTCAGGCCAAAGCCCTACAGGGCCGAAGGTCCATTGGGCTATGGGCTTCGAAAGCCTCTAGTCAGCCCACGGCCTTCGGCCAGGAAGCCTTCGGAGGCGCACGCCGTCGAAGCTTCGGCCCGAGGAGCAAGCTTCGACGGGCCTGACTGAAGCCCACTTCGGTAGAGACAGAGTTGGATACAATTCCGACTAAGTTTTTATCTCTATCCAAGCCAAATTATAGTAGATTATATCAGAAGTTTTGCCCCTATAAATAGAGAGGCGAGGCTAGCTTAGAGGGCCCCCAACACAAATCAAACACAAAGCCCTAGCTTTAATCGCATTTATTTACCTTTACTTTTCTGTACCTCTTCGTGGGTTTGCCTAGAAGCCCTCCGCCGGCCGCCTCGGAACAGTGGTAATCCTTGTTACATCGCTTGTGAAGTATCCGTTAATCTACGTAATAGATTGCTATCGCCTTTTTACTTCGCCTGTGAAGTATCCACTAATCTGTGTAACAGATTGCTACCTTCGCTACTAGTACAACACTTAGCAGAATTCAGTCCTTAGGCCGAATTAGTACTTCGAACCCTCTTTGTTGCAGGTTTTCAGGTTCGGAGCTACTTCGACGGAGGTGTCCGGAGCTGAGAGATCGGTTTCGGAGGTCGCCAGGATACCCTTCATCGAAGGTTCTGCTTCAACCGCACGCTTTGCCAGCATACTTCAGTCGACAAGCTTCGCCACTCCGCTCTGGATGAAGTCACGCCCGCGTGCGGCGCTCGAGTCATTATCTTGTACCTCACTGTATCAGAGACTTCACGCCGAACCCCACCGTTCGGAGGTGACTGTCGCGTCCAGATCCGTTTGGAGCTCACCTTCGACCAGATCAGTTTGAACGCCGAAGGTACCCTTCAGCAGGACGCTTCGCACTAGACGCCGAAGGTATACTTCGGTGACCCCCTTCGCATTACACTCCGAAGCAGACAAGCTCCGATCGGTTTTCTGATTTATTTTGTTTAAATATATTTCTTTCAGCTAATTGGATTATTTTGTGTGATCTGGTTGTCTGGCGACTCCACCCCCCCTTATCATGACTAAGGGTAGTCGGAACGCGATGTCGGTGCTGCGTCACACTTAGGCTTGTCCCTAAGTATCCGCACACTTTTGGATCATCAAACTGACCCAAGTGTGGGGGCACGTTTTCGTGTCAACATGTACCAGCGTCTGTAAAGCCAGCTGGCGTAGCACGACTATTTTTAAATTAGTAGTTATGTCTATCGAAAGTAATCTGGATTGGCTAAAGTCTCGTGTAGAGCAATATCTGTCTACTAAAGATGGTATTGCTGAGGCCATCGAAGACTTTAGCGAGGTAGAAAAGTTAGGACAAGGTTTTACGTCGGCCGACCCTTTAGAATAAGTCGACATAGGCGATGGTAGCATCCCAAGGCTGACTTTTGTAAACCAACATTTACAGGCTAATGAGAAGGCCGAAGTAATAAAGTTGCTTTGGTCGTACGTCGATTGTTTCACATGGGAATATAGAGGGATGCCCGGATTATGCCGCGAGCTCATGGAGCATCGGCTTCCTATTAAACCTGGATTTAGGCCTTATAAACAGCCTCCGCGTCACTTTAATTCGGCCGTCTATGACTGAGTTAAGGAAGAGGTAGAATGATTACTCAAGGCTGAGTTTATTAGGCCATGCAAGTATGCCGAATGGGTCGCTAACATTGTGCCTGTTGAAAAGAAGGGGAGTGGCAAAATACGAGTTTGCATTAATTTTAGGGATCTAAACAAGGCCACTCCAAAGGACAAGTATCCTATGACAATAGCCGACATGCTAATCAACGATGCTTTAGGACACAAGGTACTATGTTTTCTTTATGGCAATGCTGGTTACAATCAAATTTTTATGGCCAAAGAGGACGTCTACAAGACAACCTTTCGATGCCCTAGTTTTGTTGGTTTGTTCGAGTGGGTCGTTATGACTTTTGATTTGAAAAATGCTGGCACTACATATCAACGTGCTATGAACTTGATCTTTCATGACTTGCTAGGAGTTATGTTAGAAGTATACATAGATGATGCTGTAGTCAAATCAGACGCTATGGGAAATCACTTGGCCGATTTGAAAGTTTCTTTTGATAGGATGCGACAATATGGTTTGAAAATGAACCCACTCAAATGTGCTTTTAAAGTGTTGGGAGGCATGTTCTTAGGATTCATGATTCATGAAAGAGGTATAGAAATTGATCCTAAGAGGCTTGGGAAGATTAGAAACTTTGCAGCGCCGACATGCAAGAAAGATGTTCAAAAGTTGCTAGGAAAGATGAATTATTTGCGTCGCTTTATATCTAACTTGTCCGGCAAGATTAATGCCTTTGTACCTATACTCTGGCTAAGAAATAAAGCTGAGGTCACTTAGGGGGCAAGTCAGCAAAGCACCTTTGAAAATATTAAAGAGTGCTTATCGTCACCACCCGTGGTAAGAGCACCAAAAGTTGGAATTCCGTTTCGGCTGTATATCGCCGCCGAAGATAGCATGATAGGGTCTGTGCTGACCTAGGAGGTGGACGGAAGAGAGTACATCATCACATTCTTGAGCCGCCGCCTGCTGGACGCCAAAACCAGGTACGTGTTTGTGGAGCATTTATGTTTATTACTTTATTACGCATGTATTAAATTGCGTCACTATCTTCTCCCTACTACATGTATTGTCGTTTGCCAAATCGATGTTATAAAATACATGTTGCGAAAGCTGATTCTAAGTGGAAGAATCGGAAAGTGGGCTTACGCTTTGATTGAGTATGATTTGGCCTATCAACCTCTAAGAGCCATGAAAGGCCAAATTGTTGCTAATTTTATAGTTGATCACCACGTGAACGTCAATTGTGGTGACGATATTGCTCTAATTGAAGTGGTACCACGGAAACTTTATTTTGATGGTTCAGCTTGCAAAAATGGCCAAGGTATTTGGGTGGTTCTCATATCACCTAGTGGAATGCACTTTGAAACTTCGACCCGTTTAGAATTTCCCTCTACTAATAAACAAGCTAAATATGAGGCTTTATTGCTAGGACTAGAGTTACTTGAATCCATAGGTGCTAAACATGTCCATGCACATGGTGATTCTCTGTTAGTAGTGCAACAAGTACCTAAAAGTGCTCAATGTTTTAATGGCTTGCTAAATAGTTACTTGGATAAATGTTTATACATAGTTGCTACTTTTGACGACTTCAAAATCTCTCATGTGTCAAGAGAAACCAATTCAATCGCAAATGATTTGGCTCAACAAGCATCTGGCTATCAAGTCAAGAGAGGCAAATATTCTGTACAGGAAAAGCCAATGCTTGGCTTTACTGCCGAAGCCAGAAGCTTCAAGCAGGCGCGAGGTCTGTCGGACCCTATGGGTTGGACCCCTTCGGCCACCGGAGGGTGCCACGCGTTGGAGCCCTCGTGCCGGAACACTCCACCCATCAAAGGGCCTTCCATGCCAGAGCCCATGTGCCGAAGTCCGCTAGACAGTAGTGGTCTCCGGGAACCGGACCTCTCCGATAGGAGGCTTCGATCTAATCCGCTCCGCATAGCCGATCCAATCAGCCTTCGGTAGAAACAGGAAAGGCCCAGGGGGCACTATGAAGTTAGCAATTTAGACCTCACTCTAGGAAAGGAGTTAGCAAACCCCTCGGGTGTCTGTGAGAATGATTGGAGAATTCCAATCGTCCAGTACTTCGGAAATCCTAGTCAAAGGGTTGATCAGAAAGTTCGGCGACAAGCTTTCAAATTCGTATTGCTAGATGATGTGTTATATCGCCAAACTATTGATGGAGTACTCTTAAAGTGTTTAGACGATGAACAGTCCAAAGTAGCTACGGGAGAAGTCCATGAAGGGTTTTGTGGCACTCATCAGTCGGGCCAAAAAAATGAGTTGGATGCTCAAAAGAGAAGGTTTCTACTGGCCAAATATGACTGAGGATTGTTTTAGATATTATAGAGGGTGTGAAGCATGTCAGAAGTTTGGTAATATTCATCTAGCACCTACTTCATTACTTAACCCTATTATCAAGCCGTGGCCGTTCAGAGGTTGGGGTTTAGACTTCATCGGCCAAGTTTATCCTCCTTCAAAAGGGCATCGATTCGTGTTGATGGCAACAGACTACTTCACCAAATGGACCGAAGCCGTGCCTCTCAAGAATATGACTCACAATGAGGTAATTGATTTTATCTTGAAGCACATTATACACAGATTTGGTATTCCCCAAACTCTCACAATAGATCAAGGTACTTCATTTGTTTCTAAAGAAGTGAGGGACATTGCCGAATTTTCTGGTATCAAGTTGATAAACTCTTCACCATATTATGCTCAGGCCAATTGTTAGGCCAAGTCTAGTAATAAAACCGTGATTAAGCTCATTAAGAGGAAAATCGAAGAGTTCCCTAAGAGGTGGCATGAAGTGCTTTCCGGGGCGCTATGGGCTTGTAGAGTTGCGAAACACGGTGCTACCAAAGTTAGTCCATATGAGCTAGTATATGGGCAAGAGGTTGTTCTACCTATGGAAGTGGATTTTGTCTCTTTAAGAACTCTAAAGCAAGATGGCTTGTCGGTCGATAAATATGAGACTCTTTTGAGGGACAGTTTGAAAGAAGTGACCGATAAAAGGCTAAGGGATTTAGAAGCTAGATAAATAGACAAGAGGAGAGTAGCTAGAGCCTATAATAAGAAAGTCAAACCAAAATCATTTCAAGCTGGTGATTTAGTTTGGAAGACGATTTTTCCCTTAGGCACTAAGAGCCCTAAATTTGGTAAATGGTCACCTAGTTGGGAAGGCCCTTTCAAAATAACCGAAATCGCTCTAGGTAATGCATATGTGCTAGAATCTCTACAAGGAGAGAGGTTTCGAAGAGCTTTGAATGACATGTACTTGAAAAAGTATTTCCCGAATGTGTGGCAAACGACTTGAGAGTGTTGAAAGGCCGATATGGGAGGTATCATCCTTAGCCTGTTATGCTTTTAGTTTACTTAGTTCACTAAAAGGCAGGGAGGCATGTATTGATAGAAAAAAATGGCATTAAATGGTCAATATTGTCAAAATATCAATTTTGGTAATTTGGGCCAAAATACACATGTCCTGGATCGGGCTGAAGCCCTATAGGGCTAAAGGCCCATTGAGCTCTAGGCTTCGGAAGCCTTTCCAACAGGCCTGTTAGCTTTGGCCCGAAGGCCTTCGGAGGCCTGCCTCGCCAAAACTTCGGCTCGAGGAGCAGGCTTTGGCGGGCCCTGCCGAAGGCCCACTTCGGGCTGATAGAGTTTGAGTCTGGTTCTGGCTAATTTTATCCCTACGCATGATTATGTCGAATCTTAATAGATTAATCTTAGAGATTAGAAGACTAGCCCCTATAAATATAGGGGTGAGGTCAGTTCATTAAAACTCTCCAACACAAATCAATCACAAAGCCCTAGCTTTGAACCGTACCTTCACTTTTATTTACCTTTCTACAACCTTCGTGGGTTTTCCTGGAAGTCCTCCACCGGCCACGTCGAAACTGTGGTTAGCCTTTCTTCTTCGCTTGTGAAGTAACCGTTAATATACGTAACAGTTTACTATCGCCTTGTTACTTTGCCTGTGAAGTATCTGTTAATTTACGTAAAAGATTGCTACCTTTGTTCTTATAGTGCAACACTTAGCAGATTTGGTCCCTAGGCCAAATTGGCACTTGATCCCTCTCCTGTTGCAGGTTTTCACGTTCGGAGCCACTTCGCTGGAGGTGTCCGAAGCTAGGAGGCTGGTTTCAGAGGCTGCCAGAACACCCTTCGACGGGAACACTACTTCGACTACCCGTGCTGGACCATCACGCTGTTGTCGGTTTGACCGAGTCCCGCGTGCCAGCATGCTCCGCATTAGGCTTCATCAAGACAGGCTTCACCATGTTTGCACCCTGCGCCAGACGAAGTCACGCCTATGCGTCACGTTGGATCATTTTTGTCGTGTGAGAGACTTCATGCCAAACACGCTGTTCGGAGATGATTATCGCGTCAAGATCTGTTTGGAGCCTGCCTTCGGCAAGATCATTCCGAACGCTATCAACACATACCCCCCTGCCTTTTAGTTAACTAAGTGAACTAAAAGCATAACGAGCTAAATATGATACCTTCCATATTGGCCTCTCGACACTTTCATGTAGTTTGCCACACACTCGGGAAATACTTTTTCAAGTACCTGCCATTCAAAGCTCTTCGAAACCGCTCTCCCTGTAGAGATTCTAGCACATATTCATTACCTGGAACAATTTTGGCTATTTTGAAAGGGCCTTCCCAACTAGGTGACCACTTACCAAATTCGGGGCTCTTAGTGCCTAAGGGCAAAATCGTCTTCCAAACGAAGTCACCAAATTGAAACAATTTTGGTTTAACCTTCTTATTGTAGGCTCTAGCTACTCTCCTCTTGTTTATCTCTATAGCTTCTAAAGCCCTTATCCTCTTATCGATCACTTCTTCTAAATTGTCTTTCAAAAGAGTTTCATATTCACCGACCGATAAGCCATCTTGCTTTAGAACTCTTAAAGAGGCAAGATCCACTTCTATAGGTAGAACGACCTCTTGCCCATATACTAGCTCATATGTACTAACGTTGGTAGCACCGTGCTTTGCAACTCTATAAGCCCATAGCGCCTCGAAAAGCACTTCATGCCACCTCCAAGGGAACTCTTTGATTTTTCTCTTTATGAGCTTAATCACAGTTTTATTACTAGACTTGGTCTGACCATTGGCCTGAGCATAATATGGTGAAGAGTTTATCAACTTGATACCATAAAATTCGGCAAAGTACCTCACTTATTTAGAAAGAAATGAAGTACCTTGATCTATAGCGAGAGTTTGGGGAATACCGAATCTGTGTATAATGTGCTTCAAGATAAAATCAGTTACCTCATTGTGAGTCATATTCTTGAGAGGCACGGCTTCGGACCATTAGGTGAAGTAGTCTGTTGCCATCAACACAAACCGATGCCCTTTTGGAGGATAAATTTGGCCGATGAAGTCTAAACCCCAACCTCGGAATGGCCATGACTTGATAATAGGGTTAAGTGATGAAGCAGGAGCTAGCTGAATATTACCAAACTTCTGACATGCTTCACACTCTCTATAATATCTAAAACAATCTTCAGTCATAGTCGGCTAGTAGAAACCTGCTCTTTTGAGCATCCAACTCATTTTCTGGGCCGACTGATGAGTGCCACAAAGCTCTTCATGGACTTCTCCCATAGCTACTTTGATTGTTCATCATCTAAACACTTTAAAAGTACTCCATCAATAGTTCAGTGATACAGTACATCATCTAGCAACACAAATTTAAACGCTTGCCGCCAAACTTTTGATCAACCATTTGTCTGGGATTTTTTAAATATTGGACGATTGGGATTCTCTATGCCACTTCCAGAGCTCAGAAGTAGAATGTGCAGCTAAGTAGTGAGAAGAACTAGAAGACTCAGAAAATCAGCTCCAAAAACTCTTCTTACTCTAAGGATCTTGCAAACCAAAGCGCCATCCGAACTAAGCACTTGCGAAGTATTGCGTTGAAAACGCACTTCGAAGCCCTCATCAAGCAATTGAGATACAGAAAGCAAATTGTATCCTAAATTTTCAACCAAAGCAACGTCTTTGAGGGTGAAGTTTGCATTGATTCTTACCACACCCTACCCTTCACTCTACTCCTTCGGTTGTTCCCAAAGGTGAGGTACTCCCTTTGCCTAGTTGAGGTGAGGCTAGAGAACCATGATGCATCTCCGATAATGTGGCGTGAACAACCAGAGTCCATGATCCATGTGCTCTCCAAGCCTTTGTCTGGCGCCTACACAACATAAGACATCCTCGATCGCTCAGTGCTAGGGTAAGTGAGAGAATGATGAGGTATCTAGCACTATGAGACAAGAGGAGTAGGCAAAGTAACAGTAGACTATCTACGCACAGGAAAAATAGAATGATGCAAAGTGTGAATTCTACCTACATGATGCAAGCCATACAAATGACGAGGTCTCCCAACCTATCGAGGTACAAAGACACTAATATGTCGTCTGGCACCATATGACTCATAGCGTATACTACCTAGAGAAGGGTGATGCATGTCCTAAAAACTCAACGCCTGAGAGCGTCGCTCATCCTTGATGCGACGAAAGCAAAAAACACAACCAAATGACCCACCCGTTGGCAATATGAGCAATGAAAGACTCTCTTGGGGGTACTCACATGGGTCATAGAAGCAGTCTTGACAGGCTCCTTGGGTTTCTGCTAAGGGTTTTTCTTGGGTTGAGGAGGTGGAATTTCCTTGGGAGGTTGGGTAGGCTTCTTGGTTTTTGTAGGAGTGTCTAACTAGGCTCTCTCTTTCTCTAAGGTAGTGGGTGAGGAAAACACAGTTTTGCTCTTAATGTTTGTGGTGTTTCTCTCAAAACCCAATCCTAGAGATAACCCTGCCCTGTCAGCACACATCTTGGTTTTGGCCAAGAGCAAATCCACTCTACACTTCCCTCCAGTGCATTTATCCACAACAGAAAGAAGGTAATTGTTTTCTTTCATGAGTTTTTCAACTTGCTCTCTAACAATACTAAGTTGGTCCTTAAGAGTGATACAGGTAGGGCAAGCAGGCTGCACATCCCTAGAACACTCAGCTCTCTCCAATCTAGCCTCTAAATCATGAACATGCTTATCCCTCAAATTAATACTTTCAATAAGTAAAGGACAGCTCATGCGTTCATTAACAACATGAGGACTAGACTCCACCACCAAAAACTTCTTTTGTGAAGTCTCAAGCTCATTAATAGTTTGAGCATGTACAGAACGCAACTGAGCAAGCTCACCCATGACAATAGTCCAAGATTCACATTCAGCATCATCAATCTTAGACTTAAGCGTGGCATAATTAGTCGAAACAGATTCTAGCCTAAGTATAAGGTCTTTTCTTTCTCTAGCGGCCTGAACAAGTAATCTATCCTGACCAAGAACTACATCATTTAGTTCATCTACCTTAATGGAAAGTTGGTCATAGGATAGTGGTACCTCAGATGAGTCAAGCTCAATGCCGCTGTTACTGCTGTCGGCCATGAAGAAAAGGCTGGTGAAATCTCTTGCCTTCTTCTCCTTCTTTTCCTCCTTCCTTGGAGGATCTTCCTCCTCATCAGAGCTTTACTCCTCAGTTGAGGAAGTGTCAACGTCACTGAGTGCCATGACAAAAGATCTGGAAGCGGCTTTAGATACCCTCTTAGCCATCTTGTCGCGTTTACCCTTTGTGTAGGGTTTTCTCTCCTTTTTATGGTGTTTGGGGTGCTCACTCTCTTTCCTCTTCCTAATTATAGGCCAAATGGCCTTGATGTGAGAAGTGTCGCCACACTCAAAACAACCACGAAAGCCACCTCTCCGCTGGTCCCGTCTCTCATTGTAAAAATGAGTGAACCTCCTAGAAATGAGAGCAAGCTCTTCATCATCTAGAGTATCCACCTGCTCTTTAGTAACAAAGACTAGGGAGGACAACGCAAAACCACCTGCAAGAACACAAGTGCCAGATGAGCTTGGTTCTGTAGTGGTGCCATGGCTAGAGCCAGAAACTAGTGCCAAAGGCTAAGGCAAAGAGTTTCTGTGCCCTGCAAGATATGCCTTGGCAATCTATGTGGACTTCAGCTTGCTGAAGAGTTCATCACAGGTCAATGTGTCATATCATGTGCACTCCTCAATGCTGAATATCTTCACTTCCCATATTCTATGATCGAGAACATAGAGAAGCTTGATAGGCCTATTATGGTCATTGTAAGCAACCGTCCTAGTGGACCTCAAGTTACTCACTATCGCATCAAAGCGTGAAAACATGGCATCTATAGATTCGCTAGGGTCTTGCACAAACAATTGATATTGTTGATTGTATGTGCTCTGGCACCTAGCCTTGATCTGTGTAGAGCCCTAACAAAAAACAGTGAGTGTAGTCCAAATTTCCCTGGCTGTCCTAAGGTGTTGTACCCTATCAAACTCACTTCTGCTCAAGCCAATGAACAATATATTTCTAGCTTCGGAGTTTGAATAATATTGATCCTTTTCTGCCTGAGTAGTGCGAGTCTTAGGGATGGAGTTATGTGAATCCAAAATCTCCCATATTGCATTTCTTGGCTTAGCAAGTAAGCCTCCATGCGCATCTTCCAGTATGCAAAATCAGTTCCATCGAACAAAGGTATTTTACTAACTCTGTCCATGTCGCCAAATGATCACAAAACCGGTTAAGGTCAACTAGTGATCTTAACCAAGATCTGATACCAATTGTTGGACCAAAACAGGCGACCAGAGGAGGGGTGAATGAGAGATTTTAAAAATCTCTTCTACTGAACAGACTTCGAACACATCCTTCGAAGTGTTTGGTTCGGAGGTATTGAACACACTCCGAACACATGCTTCACATGGGGTAAAAGATTGAAGTTCAGAAGACTTCGCTCGTACTCAGAAACCCAAAAACACACTGAACTCTGCAAAGATTGTGCAGGCTCCACAAACTGAGGTGCCTTTCAGCAGGCTTCATACAACTGTACTTTGCACAAGTACGTTTCCCTTAGAGAGCTTCGAACATATACTCTACACTAGTAACAGGTACTAGGCTTCGCACTTCGGAGTGCTCTAAACAGGAGCAAGCAAACTGACTAATGGACCCGACGGGTACGAGGGAGCCCGATCTTTCGATGAGAGATGAGGGATGTGGTGAATTTGGTGGAAGCTGACGTTGGCTGCCCGACTACCACAACCAAGATGGTGTGGCGCCTTGAGCGACAGGTACACCGTCTCCTGATAATTACGATTTGGGGGTGGAGATCGACGTTGTGCTACCCGACTACAACAACCACAAGGATGCTGCGCCTTAGCGATAGTTACACCGACTCCGGTTGTTACTGCTCTTGCCGTGCCAAGAACAGCCTTGAACCTGCAAGCAATCGAAGAACAAGCAAGAACAAGATGACAAGCAAACACTCACGGATATGATAGAAGTTGGAGTTTTGATTCAAGTAATCGGGCGGTCTAGCTGACACGCGCGTTACAAGGAAGTAGCAGCAGCTAACTTACATCAAACAAAACCCGAGTTCTTTTGTGGCTACCACTTGCTTTTAAAGGGAAAACTAGAAACTCAGGAGTCACGAGTGTTCTTCGGTAGTTTCTGGACGTTTCGTCTGTCCTCTGCCATTGATTCTTGATCCGTTGGAAAGCAGACGAAGACACCTTTCCAACAAGTACTTATTTGCCTTAAACAACCTTGGGAGTTGAAAGATATGCTCCATTTAATCTTCGATTTCTGCAGTTACAAGAGCCCCTTCGGGAGTACGAATATTTATTGCATTATTGCCTTCTCCACTCCTAGCTGGTTCAATTCCTAAGAACTTAAGGATAATAAAGTCATCACAAGGCTTTAATAGTACCCCATTGGAAAAATAATTAACTTGAACAGCTAGGAACGAGTTCACCAGATAATTAAGTTCACGTGCACGGGCGCGTGTCGTTGGTCCTTGCTTAGGTGTAAGCGGTGAAGTGTTGGCTGCTGTTGTGGTTGTATCAATGGCAGCGATGTCCTCATCATCCTCCCCTTCTTGCAATAGAGTCGTCCTCGACTCGAACGTGTCCTCCTCACGCAAGTATGGTTTCAAATCTGCAATGTTAAAAGAGGGACTAACCCCAAAATCTGCAGGCAACTCAATTTTATATGCATTATCATTTATTTTTGAAGCACTTTGAAGGGTCCAGCAGCTCGTGGTAGTAATTTAGACTTTCTTAAATCCGAAAATCTATCCTTTCTCAAATGAACCCAAACTAAATCACCAGGTTCAAAAGTAACATGCTTTCTACCCTTGCTACCGGCTTGTTGATACTTAGCATTCATGGCCTCAATGTTTGCCTTAGTTTGCTCATGCATCTTAAGAATCAGTTCAGCACGGCGAGAAGCATCAAAATTCAATTTTTCTGAATGTGGAATGGCCATAAGATCAATGGGAGCATGAGGCACAAAACCATACACAATCTCAAAAGGGCATAATTTAGTAGTCGAATGCAGGGAACGATTGTAAGCAAATTCAATATGAGGCAAACATTCTTCCCACAATTTGATATTATGTTTCAGAACAACCCTAAGCATGGTAGATAAACTACGGTTTACAACTTCTGTTTCTCCATCAGTTTGAGGATGACAAGTAGTAGAAAAGAGTAATTTAGTTCCCAATTTAGCCCATAAGGTTTTCCAAAAATGACTAAGAAATTTGGCATCCCGATCTGACACAATAGTGTTTGGTACCCCATGCAAATGAATAACTTCACGAAAGAACAAATCAGCAATATGGGTAGCATCATCAGTTTTGTGACATGGTATGAAGTGTGCCATTTTAGAAAACCTGTACACAACAACAAAAATACTATCCCTCCCCTTCTTTGTTCTAGGCAGTCCTAAAACAAAGTCCATAGAAATATCCTCCCATGGAGTACTAGGAACAGGGAGAGGCATGTACAAACCATGTGGATTAAGACGGGACTTAGCTTTTTGACAGGTGGTGCAGCGAGCAACAAACCGCTCCACGTCCCTTCTCATCTTTGGCCAATAGGAATGGCTTGCTAGGATGTCTTCTGTCTTCTTCACACCAAAGTGCCCCATCCACCCACCGCCATGTGCTTCCTGCAATAGTAACAGACGCACAGAACTAGCTGGAATGCATAATTTGTTAGCCCGAAACACGAAGCCATCAGTGAGAACAAACTTGTTCCATGTTCTCCCTTCTTTACATTGCAGCAACACATCTTTGAAATCATCATCAAAAGCATATTGTTCTTTAATTGTTTCCAAGCCAAAGATCTTAAAATCAAGTTGGGATAACATAGTATAACGGCGAGACAAGGCATCCGCAATGACATTATCTTTTCCTTTCTTATGTTTGATGACATAAGGAAAGGACTCACTAAATTCTACCCACTTGGCATGCCTACGGTTCAAATTGGTTTGGCTCCTAATGTGCTTCAAAGATTCATGATCAGAATGTATAACAAATTCTTTAAGACATAAATAATGTTGCCATGTTTCCAAAGTTCGAACTAGAGCATATAATTCTTTATCATAAGTGGAATAGTTCAAACTAGGCCCATTCAGTTTCTCACTAAAATAAGCAATAGGCTTTCCTTCTTGCAACAAGACACCTCCCAACCCAATACCACTAGCATCACATTCCAATTCAAAAGTCTTATTGAAATCTGGTAATTGGAGAAGGGGTGTATGAGTTAACCTATCCTTCAAAGTGTTAAATGCAACCTCTTGCGCCTTCCCCCAGGTGAACGGAGCACCCTTCTTCGTAAGCTCGTGCAGTGGGCCTGCTATGGTGCTGAAGTCCTTCACAAATCGGCGATAGAATCCAGCAAGCCCGAGAAAGCTTCGGACTTGCGTGACCATGGTAGGAACCAGCCAACTATGTATTGCCTCCACCTTGGCTTGATCAACTTCAATTCCTTGTGGTGTCACAACATAGCCAAGAAAAGAGACTCTATCTGTGCAAAAGGTGCACTTGTCAATGTTACCAAATAAGCGTGCATTGCGTAAAGCATTAAAAACAACACGTAAATGTTCAAGATGTTCTTCTAGAGATGTGCTATAGATCAAGATGTCATCAAAGTAAACTACCACAAATCTCCCAATGAAAGCACGTAAAACTTCATTCATTAATCTCATGAAAGTGCTAGGTGCATTAGTGAGGCCAAAAGGCATGACCAACCACTCATATAAACCGAACTTGGTTTTAAACGCTGTTTTCCATTCATCTCCTAGCTTCATGCGAATTTGGTGGTATCCACTACGCAAATCAATTTTAGAGAAAATCATCGAGCCACTAAGTTCATCAAGCATATCATCTAACCTAGGGATAGGATGACGATATCTGATGGTAATGTTATTAATTGCTCGGCAATCTACACACATGCGCCATGATCCATCTTTCTTTGGAACCAACAGAACAGGAACAGAGCAAGGACTAAGGGACTCACGCACATAACCTTTCTCGAGTAATTCATGAACTTGTCACTGAATCTCCTTGGTCTCCTCCGGGTTGGTCCTGTATGGCGCTCGATTTGGCAAGTAAGCCCCAGGGATGAGGTCAATCTGATGCTCAATACCTCTGATTGGTGGTAGCCTGGGTGGCACTTCTTGTGGGAACACATCAGCATATTCCTGCAAAAGATTAGTGATAGTAGGAGGCAAAGTAGATGGTATGTCGTGAAGTGAGAACAAAGCTTCTTTGCAAACAAACACATAGCAGATCGTGGCGTCATCATTTAATTCAAGTAAATCAGATTTTGAAGCAAGGAAACAAGCACTTTTCAATTTTATGTCATTTTCCCCAACATTAGCAGATTTAGATTTGTCATTCGTAGGTTGAACCGATCCGTTCACAACACCACTGTCATTTTGAGCAGATTTCTTGTTTTTCTCCTTGCAAGCTCTAGCAACTTCATCCCTCAAAATGGCATCGGGGGACATAGGGTGCAAAACAAGCTTCTTCTCATTATGCATGAAAGAATATTGATTTGATTTACCATGATGCAATGTATCCTTATCAAATTGCCAAGGTCTACCAAATAACATAGAGCAAGCTTGCATATGTACCACATCACAATCAATGTAATCATGGTATGAACCAATTGTAAATTCCACTCGGACCATACGTGTTACCTTAAGCTTACCACTATCATTGAACCATTGGATGTAGTAGGGATGTGGGTGTGGAAGTGTTTTCATCCCAAGTTTTGCTACCATGCATGGTGGCACTCGCCAAGTTGTTGCAGCTTCCTCCATCAATAATAATGTGACACGATCGTTCCGAAACTACACACTTTGTTTGGAACAGATTGTGTCGCTGGTTCTGTTCAGCTTGAATCATTTGTGCACTCAAGATACGCCTCACAACAAGACTCTCGTAGTGTTCAGAATGTTCAGCCCCAATGTGTTCTTCATCATCATTCTTATTTCCTGCATCTTTGGCAGCAAGCATGGCATATGTTTCATCATCTAAATCACTAGCTGATGAATACTCACCATTTTCTCGTACGATCAGCACACGCTTGCTTGGACAGTCCCTTTGTATGTGCCCAAATCCTTTGCATCGGAGACACTGGATGTCCTTCATTCTCCCGGTGGAAGCGACGGAAGAAGAAGTGTTGGCTGCAGCTTGGGTGGATCCTTTTGCTGTCTCGGTAGTACGGACAGGTGCTGATTTTGATGTAGTTGTGGACTGCCGATTGGAAGCATCTCTCTGAAAATCATGTTTAGGGCCAGCAGCACTTGTGCGGGGCTGCCACGATGTAGTCCGACCTGCAGGAGTATTATTTATTGTGCGGCGTCCCTGCACTTCCCTTTCAGCCTTACAAGCAAGATGAAATAATCGAGTGACATTAGTGTACTCCTTGTAAGCCAATATATCCTGAATTTCTCTAGTTAAACCACCCATGAATCGAGCCATCGCAGCCTCTTCATTTTCGACTAGACCACATCTCATCATGCCTATTTGTAGTTCTTGATAGTACTCCTCAACCGATTTGTTGCCTTGTCTAAGATGTTGTAATTTATGCAACAAGTCTCGAGCATGATAGGAAGGAACAAAACGACTACGCATGATTCTTTTTAAAGCATTCCAAGTTTGTGGTACAATAGCTAGATTTTTAGTTTGATACTCATGCCACCAAACAGAAGCAAAGTCAGTGAATTCACTAGTGGCAGCTCTAACCTTTTTATCATCAGGAAATTCATGGCATGCAAATTTTTGATCTACCGACAGCTCCCAAGTCAGATATGCATCAGGATCATATTTCCCATCAAAAGATGGTATGGAGAATTTAATCCTGCGTAGGGAATCATCGTTGTCACGTACCTCACGTCGTGGAGCTCGGCCAACCATACCTTGATAGTTGCGACGTGGTTGCCGTCGATACCTGAAAGATCCATCATCAAGCTCGGTATCCGCTGAATACTCTAGCTCGTCATATCTTGTGGCGCTACAATGGAGGTATGGCCGTCATCATCACGTTGTTCCCTCTCTCCGAGCCCAGCTTGTTCCATCCTCTCTAATCGCACATTGATTGCTGCAAGAGAGGTGTTAATAGCCCCAGTTGTTCTCTCTAATGTGGTCAGCTGGTTGTTGGCAAGAATCTGCGCCGCCTCTAATTGACCAATGCGCTCATTGGTGACTTGAACATCCTCATTGAGGGCTTCCGTGTGCAACCTTAGTTGGCGTTCGAAATGTTGAATGATGCACCTCGTACGTGGTGAATGTGGAAGCGTCTCACTCGCATCAGCTGACATGGTTAGTACAAATGAAGTACAAAAGCAAGCAGATTAAACCTAGCAGTTGCTAGGAGATGGTAGGACACAAACACTTTCTCACTAGCAAGAAATCAAGCTCTTGCAAGTTCTTACCACACAATGCAGGAGGCGTCGGCAAACATCAAGAACATCAACAAACGGTGACTGCCAGCACAACCCGGTGGTGTTGTAGATAATTTTGTGGAGCTGTAGGTGGCTGCTAAAACAATTGCACAAAGGAACAGCTAGTACCACGTTAGTCACAGCAAGTTGAATAAACGTTCCGCGATGGTACTGTGCTGGTCCTAGTCCAAACCGGGATAGAGATGTGAGCCGTCACCCAAACGTAATCACCAAAATGCTCAAAACAGCAAGCTGAATTTCGAAACTTTGAAGCAAAGGTCACACAAAATGTCTTTATTTTTTTGTACTTGGAATCTTTATATAGAAAATTGAATTAGTGCGCCTTTTTTTGTTTTTTTTGGCCTGTGCCTTGTTTCTTGCTGATCTGTGTGGCTTTTGTTTTGCACTTGCCTTTTTCTCTCTTTGTAACTTCAGCTAGAGAATGAAAATGGAGATAGAACAAGGTGCACAAACTCAAAACTCTAGCGGTAAAAACTTAGGACCAGCAACTTGACACAAAGAAGTAATCGTGAATTCAACAAGCCGAGAGCTAAGTAGCAAAGCAAAGGCACAAAATGTTTTTTTGGGATTTTCAGATCGACTTATCTTTGGGCAAAAGTGGACTGTAGGAAAAATAAAGAATAAAGGAGAAGGAGATCTCTCACCGATCAACCTGAAATCTGATACCACTTAATGGACCCGACGGGTACGGGGGAGCCTGATCTTTAGATGAGAGATGAGGGATGTGGTGAATTTGGTGGAAGCCGACGTTGGCTGCCCAACTACCACAACCAAGATGGTGTGGCGCCTTGAGCGACAGGTACACCGTCTCTTGATAACTACGATTTGGGGGTGGAGATCGACGTTGTGCTACCCGACTACAACAACCACAAGGATGCTGCGCCTTAGCGATAGTTACATCGACTCTGGTTGTTGCTGCTCTTGCCGTGCCAAGAACAACCTTGAACCTGCAAGCAATCGAAGAACAAGCAAGAACAAGATGACAAGCAAACACTCACGGATATGATAGAAGTTGGAGTTTTGATTCAAGTAATCGGGCGGTCTAGCCGACACGCGCGTTACAACGAAGTAGCAGCAGCTAACTTACATCAAACAAAACCCGAGTTATTTTGTGGCTACCACTTGCTTTTAAAGGGAAAACTAGAAACTCAGGAGTCACGAGTGTTCTTCGGCAGTTTCTGGACGTTTCGTCTGTCCTCTGCCATTGATTCTTGATCCGTTGGAAAGCAGACGAAGAGACCTTTCCAACAAGTACTTATTTGCCTTAAACAACCTTGGGAGTTGAAAGATATGCTCCATTTAATCTTGGATTTCTGCAGTTACAAGAGTCCCTTCGGGAGTACGAATATTTATTGCATTATTGCCTTCTCCACTCCTAGCTGGTTCAATTCCTAAGCACTTAAGGATAATAAAGTCATCACAAGGCTTTAATAGTACCCCATTGGAAAAATAATTAACTTGAACAGCTAGGAATGAGTTCACCAGATAATTAAGTTCACGTGCACGGGCGCGTGTCATTGGTCCTTGCTTAGGTGTAAGCGGTGAAGTGTTGGCTGTTGTTGTGGTTGTATCAATGGCAGCGATGTCCTCATCACTGACCACAAGGAGGACTTCGGCTACGAGAAGAAAATAGGCTTCGAATGCACACTTCACAAAGTGATTCGCTAGTATTCTGTGAGCACTAACCTCCAATTTACACAGAGAGAACATACACCAAAATCACTCACAGAAATCGCACGCATGAGAGACAAAACACTTCGTCGAGAAGAACACAAAGTAAGAACTCTGGTTTGCACAGAATGAAATGAAATGCAGAAAACTCAACTCAGACAATGAGTATAACACAGATACAAGTTCATGCAATTAATGGAAAACAGAATAGAAATTTCATTGCAAGAACAAGGAACACAAAACTCGCAGATCTAGAGAACACTTCATGGCGGCTGGACAAAGTTACAGGGAATACAAAATGTTCTAAAATAGAGTACACAATGTTCCCCTAGACATCAGTCGACCTATCCTTTTATAGGCATTACTCTGACGTGCAAATAGACTACAATACCCTTAGGGTTTACAACGTTTTTGTCTCTAGAAGACACGGGGGTACAGTTAGTTGTCTACTTTATTGGAATCTCCTTTTGTGAGCTTCACAGAGCAGAGAGTATCAGCTTTTGCATAGCAGACATGATCAGGTTTTGCAAAGCAGAATATTTCAGAGCCTCCTATGCAGACAAAGTGTGCAGAGGCTTCGGTGGCAGGCTTCGAACACGATGACCTTCGCTCCACCAAAAGCTCTTGAGCCTTCGCACCATCACCTCCAGATTGGACCACCACGGCTTCAAAGCTACTCCAAGCTCGAACTCTGCCCATTCGTGTATTGAATCCATGCAGGGCCGAAGTACACCAAGTCATCCACACTCTAAAGCCCCACCTTCTAAGTACCTTCACCACCTTCCGAAGTCCCTCCTTCGACCAAGGCCTCCGCATGAATCACTTCCATAAGCACTCCTTCGTAGTGTCTCCACCCATAACACACTCCCGAAGAGCCTTACCCGGACCATGCCTTCGATGCACCTCGTTTTTTGAAACCTTCGTAAGGTGATCCTTCGAACGCATCCGTCCGGAGCACACTTCAAAAGCCTTGCCTCATTGCAGAGGACTTTATCTCGGGGAACCTTCAGCCGGAGCCACCGTTCGTACTTTCTACCTTCGCCTGGTGCATCTCGACCCGAGGACTGACCTCAACTCCATGTAGCCTCTGTGACCGAGCTCCCCGCTCGCCTGGCATCAAGCTCCTTGCTTGACCTAGGTTTACCTACTGAGAACCATCCCGTTGCCTCTGAAGTCACCTGCACACCACCAACAAGGAAACAAGTGTATTCGATACCCCGGAGACCTCTATGGGTAAACACCCTCTGGTACATACTCCGGTGTACCGCCCAAAATACCGAACCCTTCGGTACATTCTCCAAAATGTATTCTGCCAGACCCCTCCGATAGACATACTCCGCTGCACACTTGTACAACCATCAAGCACTGAACCATTTGGTGAAACACTTTCGAACCCCTTCGGAGGGACCCCTTCATCCAGAAGGAAACTTGTCAATCACTCATCACAGACCTAAAACCAAGGCACATTTCAACTTGGTTTCTCACACACTTATTATTATCATTTTTCTATTCAAACACCACTTCTCTGCATTGTTTTTCTTGTATATCTACGTTATGATGACATATATTTCACTATAAAATTGTGATTATGTCTTACTTTGTGTAGCTAGGTGACTTTCTCCTCTATTTCAACTAATCTTAGGGGGACCAAACATCCGATCAGAGTGCCACTGTGGCTTCAATGTCCAATGTGTCACTGTAGAGAATGCTGCTAGGTAATGACTGTGACGTCAGGACAAGATGCTAGTAGAAAATACTTCATATGTCCCGACATCAATGACGACTTCATGGTAAGAACATAAACATTAATTTAGTTTGCACCTCCATAAATTAACATAACATAGTTTGCTATTACAGGATAATCCAAGGAAGTATCCTTTCACCCATTGGATCGATGATTCAAGCCAAGGATCTGCTAGAGGGAATGTAAGAGAAGCCGAGACTATGGAGGAGTACACAATAAGGAAAGAAGAGCATCTACTCAAGGTCGAGCATGCTAGTTCATGTTGGATGACAAATCCTCTAGGAATTCATGAGTGCGACCAACGACCTACGTGCGCATGTGGGAGTCATTGTTTTCTATCAAACTATATTGAACTAGTTGTATGAAGTTACGTTGTTTTCTAGAAATGTTCGAGGAAAACATATACTCATAATTTTATGATCAAACTCATAGCAAGTCAAAGTAAAAATTAATTACTAAATAAAACAATACAACACAAACAACACATAAAGGAGTACACAACATAACACATTACAGTACAAATTTTAAAATATAAACTACACTGCGTGACTACTAAGTGTAGCGAGGGTACCTTCCCTTCGTTATGGCCTCAGGTACGGTCTTGCTTGTTTAGCATGACGAGCCCTCGCATGTTTCCTCTCTCTATCAGTCTCGCGCTCTTATTTTTCTTTGCGCTTCGCCTCCTCCCTCCTCTAAAATTATTCCTCACACTCATATTCCCTCTAGTATCTCATCTCAAGGAGCTCCCTATGGAACGCATGGCGCCTCATAAGAGAGGCCCAGTCCTCCGGATCCACCTCTTTATCGATCCATTCGACAAAGTCATATAGTGGAGGTGGCGATGGTGGAGGAGTTACCTACACGCATAAATAATAATAGACATATTGTAAGTGATTGATTTGAGAAGATTATTTAAACAAACTGAATATATAGTTATTAACACCAGTTTGTTTGCATGTGGTCCATGATTTGGCCTTGGCTTTGGCTTTTCTAGAGTCCAAGAGTAGTTGTCACATTTCCAATACCTCATCTCATATGTGAGGTCATCTACGCTTCTCATGAATTTACATTTATCTCCATAGAAACACATGAGGGGTTTAACACTTTCCGAAAGAGGATGATAAGGATCGTAACCATGAGTCGATATATCCTTTTTCACCATATTCTAATGTATCTACATAAATTCAGTACATTCAATATTTATCTACATTTTCTCTAAACTACTCATAAAAGAATAGTACAATACTCTAAATCATTTGTAAAACATGATTAAACTAATCGTATATTTCTCTAAGCCATCCCTAATATACTACTAAATTACTACTATATTACTTATAATCTACAACTAAATTAATTTAAGCTTAATAACTACAGAAGAAAAAAGAGGGAGGAGAGATTTACCTAGGAGGAGTGGGCAGCTCGGGGGCTCGGGATTTGCTGGAAGTGCAGCAGGTGTGCTGAGAACGGGACGTTCGCCCCCCTTTTATAGAGCAACATTCGGCCATTCAAAGGCCAAACCAGCCCACGCTATCCTGGTTTGGCCAACGTAGCTGTTGTCGTTCCTAAAAAGAGTCATTGCGCGCCACGTCACTTTGGTTCAGTCGATGGTTGGCCGAACCACATTGACGTGGCAAGTTTTGGCCGACCATCGATTGAACTAGAGCTGACATGGTTTGATTTGGCCGATCAAGTGCTGACCGGTACCTATTTTTGAAATTTTTTTAAACGGCTATGCACATTTGAATTTTTTCAAAAAAATATTATTTAAAAATTCATTAAAGATTGAGTAACATCTTATATATTTAGAACTCATGATAAAATATGAATAGATCCGTTTTTATCCTTGAGACCTTAACACATTAAAACTCTCGTGAAAAATTACAGCAATGCTTCATTTCATTTATGACATTGTAGGATTTTAAAAAAATTGAGGTCGTTGTTTTACCATTAGTGAAAAATTATTCATCATGTTGTCAAAAAATATTTCAAACATACAAAATATTTTGTAATGTTGTTGGCAACATCAAAAAAACATGTATATGCAACACCTTATTGTTGTGTTTAGGTAGTTGAAATTGAATGGTTCAAACGGTGAGAATCAAATGTTTCAATTTAGATTTCCCTATATTTATTTTATTTATTTTATTAAAATATTTTTATCAACTGACGAAATATTGTTCCCTTAATACTGAAACATGATTTGATTTAAAAAATAGAAAGTCCGTACGGAAACTACCGCTCGTCGTAAAATTATCCTCATTCCCAAGTCGAGTAACGGTGACAGGCCATTGTTAAGCGTGGCCAGATTCTGACTTTGCTAGCACGGTACGTCTTTGCCCCTATAAACAGAAATACATCTATGCCCGTACGCACTGCCGAAAAACTGCATTTCACTCGGCGAAGCAGCCTCAAAAACACTTGACAAAAAATTTCTCAAGTATTACAATCGACAAACCACTCTTGTCGTGTGTCTTGTCATACACTCACAAACTTGTTTGTTGAGTGTCACATGAAACACTCAATAAATAAAAGTACCTAATAGTGTGTGTAGGGACCTGATAGCCAGTTTGTTAAGTATGAAAGTTTAGCTCTCGGCAAACAAGAAAACAGAAAATAAAAAAACAAGAGGTGTGGCGCAACACAGTCTAGCACGGCGGCATGGCGACACAATGAGGTGATGACGTGGAGGAGGAGATCGGAGGAGGGGCGCTAGCAGTGAGGAGTAGATGCCCAAGGCAGCATGACGAAATTTTTCTTTGCCGAGTGCCTCAAATTAGACACTCAACAAACAATTGTTTACTTTTAAAAATTTTGTCAAAATTGTTTTTCAATTTTTCCATTACAAATTTGTGAAACATTTCACATTTAGGAGGTAAGGCCTAAAATAGACTAAAAACATGAATATTGTTTTTTTCAAACAATTTAGTTTATTATTTAATGTACATTTAGTTCAAATTTAGCTTGTTTCAATTTAAATTATAGAAAAATAATTAATGAATTAAAAATAGCTAAATGACCTATAAAAATACCAAAATTTTTCATGCAACAATATAGCTGTATTATTACGGTATAAAAAATTTCTTTCAAACCAAACACATTCCTTCTTTAAATCCTAATTCGAAGATAATTCGTCTTCGAAGAATCTTCAGTTTCTTAACGTCGTACGTGACAACTTTCTCTCAATATTTTTAAATTTTTATCACAACATCTATATATCATATCATAATACCATGATAAATGTCATGTTTTTCAAACTTCATTTGATTATTTTATATTAAAAACCATTAAGCTCCACGTTACTGATCGAGTGTCGTAACTTGGATTTTTCAAAATTCCTTTCAATTTAGTGGATAAGAACTAAAAATGGACTCAATATATGAATATGATTATTCTATAATTTTTTATTCATTATTTCAAGCACTCGCAGTTCAAATTTCACCCATTTCAATTTAAATCCTAGAAACACACGTAATGAATTAAAAATAGTAAACTAATCCAAAAAAGTACTAAATTTTTACATGATATAATATATGAGAAACCAAGTTGAGATGTGCCTTGGTTTCAGTCTATGATGAGTGATTGATAACTATCTCTGGACGAACGGATCTTTACCGAAGGGGATTTTGGTTTTTGTTGTGCGCACTACTATACAACAAAGTGTTTTCACTGAAAGGTGTTTTAGTAGAGGTGCTCATCAAAGGGGTTCGTGAGCACCGAAGGAATGGTTTTACTCGAAGGGGCTTCGGGGTGTCGGAAAACGTGTTTGCTTGTCTAATGGTATGCAGGAGACATGGAGGTGACAAGACAGTCAACAGCCGAGGACTTGGATCGAGCGTGGAGCTTGATCCCGAAGGGTTAAGGAGGTTGGGTGAAGTCCAGGTCGGTCCTTGGGTCAATGTGCACTTATCGAAGGCATGAAGTTCAAAGGGGTACTTCAAAGGAAGATACCACGGAGCAAAGTCCTCGTAGGTGAGGCCCTTCGGAGGTGTGCTTCGGGGGAGGCATTTTGAAGGTGGTTGATCGAAGTCCTCTGTGAAGAGGCTCTTTGGAGGTGTGCTTCGGGTGGAGGCATGGCGAAGGTGTGCTCTGGACGAAGGCACTTTTAGGAAATGCTCTAAGAAAAGGCACTTCAGAGAAAGGTGGTGAAAACCCTCCGAAGGAAGGTACTTCGAAGGAGGGGCCTCGAAGTTGGGATGACTTGTCGAGTTTTTTACGATGTTTGCTTCGGTACATGGATGAATGGTTGCCGAGTTGGAGGAGCTGTGAAGCCATGGTGATCCACTCCGAAGACGTGGTGCCAAGATAGACAAGGGCTTTGATAGCTTCTGCTCAAAACCGTCTCTTACACTTGTATCCAAAGACTTCGGTGCAGTGAATCATGAATGGTTCAGAGTCTGCAACCGAAGCTACACTAGCACTTCGCAAAGTGCTGCAAGGCTCCGTTGAGAAGAAACAGAAAGCATATGCACTACGGGGCTTTGAAAAAAGTGTAAAGTAGGACTACCTGTAACACCCCCGTGATTGTGTGAGATAAGAAGATGTAAACCCTAGGGGTATGATAGTCACTTCGCATGTCATAGTAGGCTATAAAAGAAGGGGTAGGTTGAGATCTAGGATAACACTTTTAGCACACTTGTGCATAGGTTTAGAATCTTCTGGTCCACGTCCAGCCGCGTCACACCCATGTACTTTGATCTGTGAGTTGTGTTTCTTGTTCTTGCAATGAAATTTTTATTTGATCTCTGATATTTGACTAATTTCTTGCATGAACTTGTATCTGATGTTGTGATTCCATGCATGAGTATTTTATGCACTGCTAAGTTTTTGGATGTGACTTTTGTACTGGAAGAAAAGTATTTCTGTTGTGTTTGTAACTTGTTCTTTGTGGAGTTTCTCAAGTCACCCTATGTGAATCATCAACTATTTATGAACAAGGTTATATTGATATTTTTCCTTCTATGTGATTTTCAAGTCTAACAACACCCTTCACTCTATTGTGTAACAGCGGTCATACCTTGTAAATTCACTAGTGATGTTGTGATCTATTTGGGTGCGAAGTATGATTTTCTTGATCGTTGTGAGGCCATTTTACGAAGCCCTCTTCGAAGAAGTTTTACGAAGTACTCGGTATGTCATATCATTGCGGAGTTCATATTTGCGAAGCCCTGTCTGCAGTCTGATTATTAGGGAAATAGGGTGTGAAGCCCTCTAAGCTTCGAAGTAGAACCCAGAGCAAAGAATTTTTAAAGCTTCCATTCACCCCCCTCTGGTTGCCTTTTTGTTCCTACAATTGGTATCAGAGCCGATTAGATCACTAGTTGACCTAAACTAATTTTGTGATCCATAGGCGACATGGACAAACATAGCAAAATTTCGTTGTTCGATGGAAAGGATTTTGCTTACTAGAAGGTGTGCATGGAGGCTTATCTTCAAATCTAAGGAAGTGAGTCGTCACACTTTTATTTTGAGCAACCCTAAACCTATACTCCCGCTGCCACCGTCGCCTTCGTCGTGCTCCTCGCCGATCCGTCGCCCATGCCCTCCGCACCTTAGTTGCATTCTCATTCTCGTAAGTTTGTTCATGCTTACTATTAAATTTAAGTTTATAAAATCATTTATCCGAAATTCGTGAATTAGGGTATGGCAATGATTCCAAATGATCTACAAGTACCAACCTATGTTCCTGATAGTTGCTTAATAACAATCAATCATCTAGTTCACGGCGGGCGTCACCAGGTTTAGTTATAGTTTTTGTATATTGCATGCCCTGTTTATTGTGATAACAAACTAAAGCACATATGTTACTATTGCAGTATTTATCAAAAGATTTTCTAAGGTCAATAACATTCATGCTGGCGACACCCTCAAAATAATGACAAGAGATGGGTGCACCACTGAGGTTGAGGTTATGAGCTATGGGGGTGGCGGTACGATATGCCTCCACAAAGGATGGGCTCAATTTAGCCAAAGAGTTTGCCTAACACATTGGGACTATTTGGTAATAACAATGGGACATGCCCCATTGACTATTATGGAAAAATTCTACACTAACTTTGGTGATGAGAAGACCCCAACGACCATTAAATTGAAGGACAACAACAATAGTTGTATACATAGAGAAGCGACATTACTACACATGCACATCTTTTGTTTATGTTTTTATCATGGTTTCTTATAATATCAGGGAAGGGTCCTAGATATGTTGTAGATAGGAATGGGAAGGGGATAGCCAGGGAGGTCGACACCGACCAAATGGATCAATTGAAGCACATCTGTTATTTTGGCAATGCAACAGATTTTACTCCAGCAAGGAAGACTCTCCTACAAGACATCTCGACAGGTTTATCCTTCGAGAGTCGGTTATATGTATGCACAATAAATAACACGATCATCAACAAGAAGTCGGTGGTAAGTTATTTGCACATGTTGTTAGTCCATACAAATAGCCTTCTCTAATAGCTTTGTTTAAATTTTTTATAGTACTTTTCAAGACAGTACCGTGAAAAGTATATCACACCTCACCTGCACCACCAGACCACCAAGATTCAGATGGCAGCAGCATGGTCTGACGCAGTCCCAATTGCGGTGCATAAAGCGACGGATGGACGGTGCTATCTAACTAAAGGTTTTGGGAAATTTCTTAGTGACAACTCGTTATAAGTTGACATTATATGTGCCTTCCATTTCAACATTGCTACTAATGGCATTGAGGTTGTGATGTATGTACTATAAACCTAGGGTATGATGTAATATTACGATATAAACCTATTGTGATGAGTTATCTGTATTCCATGATAAATTGTCTGTGATATTAATTGGTTGCCAAATCAATCCTGGCTTTAATTTAGGCTGCAGCCTAAAAATTGTATTTGATGTGTTTTGGATATGTTGGTTCTCAAATCCTGGCTTTGATTCAAGTTGAAGCATAAAAACTTTTTTTTTTCAAAATGACAGTAGCATTAGTGACGAGTAATAATAATCAACTGTCACTAAAGGATCGTTTAGTGATGGGTAACAATGTTACCCATCACTAAAGGTTGATATATACCCGTGAGACTCCCCTACATCATTAGTGACGGGTTTTAGCTATACCTGTCACTAAAGGCCCCTCTATCATTAGTGACGGATGGTAACTATCACCCGTCATTGATGACACCTCCTACTTATAAATAGGAGTGTAACCGAAGTAAATCGTCGGGCTTTCATTTCGCGCAACCCTAACCTTTAGTCTCGTCGCCGCCATCGCCTTCGTCGTGCTCCTGGCCACATGTATCGTCGGTCATGGCACCCGCACCGTCGGCGTGCATGGCCACCCTACTTGTCGCCACCTTGGTTGCATCCTCCTTGTCCTCCTCCTAAGGTTCGTCCTCCTCTTCCTCATCCGAAATATTATTGTTCTTGTCTAACTAGCTAAATTTAGGATACAGCCTAAAAATTTATTTTTTTTTTGAAAATGACCATATTAATAGTGACGGGTGATAATAATCACCAGTCAGTAACGAGCACATTAATGATGGGTATAAAGTACTCCCCGTCACTTAATATGACCTATTCAGGATATAATCTAAAAATAATAATTATTTTTAAAATATGACCTCAACATTAGTGATGGGTAACATTAGTCACCCATCCCTAAAAAACATAATAGTGACAGGTGTAAAGTACTCACTATCACTAAAGATGACATTTAGTGATGGGTAGCATTGGTTACCCATCGCTAAAAGGGGGCAGGCTAGACATGGAGGGGAACTAGAGAGACCCTTTAGTGATGGATATTTACCCGTCATTAATGATAGGGCTTTACTATCCCGATAAGGGTGATGGGGGATATGCCCATCACTACTGTATGTTATGACCCGTCATTAATGTATGTTTCTATGGTAGTGAAGCTAGGAACCAACTATTCACAAGTCTGAGTTAGAATGAGTTTGATAGGATCCAGCACATACATACTGCTTATGAGATTTGGTCTACTCTTGCGGTTTTCCATGAGGGCTCTACCCAGATCAAGGCCAAGCGCAAGAGCACAAATAACCAAGAATATCAACTATTTACAACATTGTTAGCAATTTGCGCTTCACTGGGACTTTAGCTTACTCTTATTATGATAGAGAAATCAAACTTATCTATGCCCTCGATCATAGCATATGGGAGGTGAAGATCTCTAGTATCGAGAAGTCGGCAAGTTACGACACATTGACTTGCGACAAACTCTTTAGTAAGCTTAAGTCCATCGAGATTGCCAAGCTATCCCAACAAGGACTTGAAAACTCTTTGCCACCATCCATGACATTAGTTTCTAGTTCTAGCAGTGGCACCTCATATGAAGGTAATTCATCTGGTTTTTCTAGCACTTGTGCTTTTGTTGGTGGTTTTGCTTTATCCTCTCTTGTCTCAGTCGCAAAAAAGCAGGTGGCTACTTTGGATGATGAGGAGCTTGCTCTCATTGTCAAGAAGTTCACCCATTTCTACAATAATATATGGGATCATAGGAGAGGAGGCTCTCGTGGGTGTTTTGAGTATGGTGATACTTCACACATTAAAGTTAATTGTCCAAAGATAAAGAAGAGATTAGAGAGTGATCACACCAAATATCATAGGAGAGACAAAAAAACCCTTCCACAAAAAGAAACTAGATAAGATAGCCAAGAGAGCAGCCAAAGCAACATTCACAGTCTTCATGGCAGCATTGAGCGACATTGATACTTCTTCAAGAGAAGAGCCAAGCTATAATGAGGATGAACCACAAAAGAAGGAGGAGGGCAAGGCGAAGGACTTCACCACTCTTGGCTTCATGGTCGGTAGCGACAACGAGCTAGATTCCACCGAGGTAATGCTATCCTATGATGAACTTTTCAGTTAAAGTTGATAAATTGATTGATGCTTTGGTTCGTTAGGATAGATTACTCATTAAAGATGTGCGTGAACTAAAAGAACTTAGACCTAAATATGAATCTGCTTCTACTGAACTTGCCATGATTAGGTCTAAGTTGAATGATGTTGAATGTGAATCATGTTTAGTTATCAAGAGTGAGCTTGCCGATATACATTTTGTGTATGCTCAAGTTATCAATCAACTTGACAGTGCAAAGAAAAAGCTCATTGTGGAGGAGTCTAGACTCTCTCTTTTATATGCTTATTTGAATTGTCTATTGCTTATTGAGAGTATTGATTTATGGGACAAGCATGTTAAGGAACTAGAGTGTAAATTAGAGAGTGTTGAGAACTCTAAGGATGTGCATCCTGAATGTTCCACCTGAACTATCCTTAAGGACAAACTTTGCTTTGCTAGAGGGCAAGTCGAGAAACTTATGACTAAGAATGAATACATTCTTTCTAGGGTTAACAAGTGTATTGAGGGATAGGGTAGGATGGATTTGCTCTTAGCCAAGACCAAGATGTGCGCTGATAAGGCTAGGCTAGCTCTAGGGTTGGGTTTTTGAGAGAACTACACCACACAAAAAGGGCAAAACAATGTTCACTCCACCTACTACCCTTATGAAAGAAAGAGACAAGTTAAACACTCCACAAAAAGCCAAGAAATCCATAAAACCTTCCAAAAAGAAAGTATGTCTTATGCCCAAGATAGATTATGAACCAAAACCTAGAGAGCATGTGAAGAAAGCCCAAGTTACCAATGCCCCAGCTCCCATGAGGATATTACATTGTTCGTATTGTCAAAGGGTGGGTCATTTGATTGGTTTTTGCTTTCGTCGCATGAGGGATGAGCGACGCTCTTTGGTGTTAAGTGCATGAGACATGCATCATCCACCTATTGGTATACATGAGCCTGTCTCTCATCCTTTTTCTTACTTTAGAGAGGCTCCACGTTCTTATGATAGAGGCTTTGCCCAACGCAGATCTTACCACGACTCATATGGTACTAGATCTCGTGTAAGAGGCATTGATCCTCGATAGGTTGGGATACCTCATCTTGGTTTTGGTTTTCTTCATGTTGGTAGACCGCATATTTTTTATCATGATTTGCATTCCACTGATATGTAGTCTACTACTTTTACTTCTGTCGCTCGAGTTTCTCAATGCTGGATTCCTAGAATGTTTTTTTACTTACCCCAGCACTAAGCACTCGAGACGTTTTCATGGTATGTAGGTAGCAGGTGGAGGCCTAGAAAACAAGTGGATTGTCGATTCTAGTTATTTGTGTCACATGACTGGGAAGTTATCATGGTTCTCCAACCTCACCATGACCAAGAGACACGAGTACATCACCTTTGGAAGCAATCAAAGAGGCAGAGTAAAAGGTGACGGTATGGTAAGGATTAATGAAAACTTCACTCTCAAAGATGTTGCTTTAGTTGACCATTTGGTATACAATTTGTTGTCTATATCTTAGCTTCTGGATGAGGGATTAGAAGTGCATTTCATACGTGATACTTTTTAAGTTCTCGATTCTTCTAGCTCTTTGGTTTGCAAGATTTCAAAAATAGGGAGGGTCTTTGGAGCTGATATTTCTAGGTCTTTTGTTCTTCTCATTTCTTAATTGCTAAACCTTCTTCTGAGCTCTGGATGTGGCATAGGATATTGGAGCATATGAGCTTTGACTTGCTCGCTCGACTGAGTGCCCAAGGCTTGATCCTAGGATTGCCCAAGCTCATGTTTGAGAAGAATCTTATTTGTGCTCCTTGTCGACATGGAAAGATGGTGGTTACCTCTCATTCAATAGTCAATCTGGTGATGATTGAATAACCTAGAGAATTACTTCATATGGACATTGTTGGTCCATCCAGAGTTAGTTCAGTTCGAGGCAAATGGTACGTACTTGTCATGGTGGATTACTACTCCTGTTATTCTTGAGTCTTCTTTCTTGCAAAAAAGGATTAAGTGTTTTCACACTTTCTAAGATTAGCTTTGAGACTATTCATTGAACTCCCTAGTACACTGAAAGCAATGAGAAGTGATAATAACACCGAGTTCAAGAATAATTTCTTTGTTGACTTTTACCTACACATCTTTCAAATTTTGGACATAACTTTTGCATATGGACTTGAGATCAGACAAACGATCTCTTTCTAGAGATTTATAGGAAAAAGTTACATCTGTCCAAAGGATCAAAGAAAAAATGGTCTCAAGAAAAGAAAAGATAAAAAAGAGAGAAAAAAGAAGAACACAAAAAGGAAACTCGAAAGAAGAAAGGAAAGAAGAGCAAGATAGCAAAAAGTGTTCTCATCCGTGTTGTATGTTTCTGATTCTAGATCTTCTATGCACGCGTCCCATTTTTCCTTGTACCTTTCTCTAGACTGTAAGGACAAGTCTCGGCTGGCAACTTTAACAAGTGATTGGGACTTTTATTCAGCATCACTAAATCTATTATTAAATTTTGCTAATCCTTTCTACTAAATATTGCCTTCAAAGATCCACATATTTCCTTTCAGAATAGGTTGGATCCTTGTAATCGCACCTCACAGACGTCGGATGTCCCACCTTTCCAATCGTATCAACTGCTTCCATCGGTAAGAACTTCGTAAATACTTGGTGAAACATGGAGAGTGAAAGAGAGAGAGAGAGTGACCCACTAGCACATCAAGTGGAAGTCGACAGGGACCTTATAATTGTGATATTCTCCATTTCCTACTAACAATTGCAGGTGAGGTGACCGATTTTGGGGACTGTGCATCGAAGGAAGAACTTCAACGGATTGAAGAGAAATTTGATGCTAACATGAATGCCATGCAGCTAAGCATCCAAGCATTACCTAGGAGTACTGCTACTCTCACAGCTAACGTTAAGAGGATAGCCCCAGGATAGTAGCCTCCAACTCCAATGCCTGAGGTTGAAGACGATGAAGAGGACACCGATCATAGTAATGCACGTGCTGCAGACCAAGAAGAGCATCAATGACCTCGATTACACCACAATCGGCAAGGTAATAATCACCATGGAAATCAACCACAGGAACGAGATAACCCTGACCCTTTTGCCAAAGTCAAATTTACTATACCTTCCTTTGCTGGTAAGTATGACCCTGAACTGTATCTAGATTGAGAAATTGTTGTTGAACAAAAAATTAGTTCCCATCTTGTTCTAGAATAGCATTGTGTTATACAAGCCACTAGTGAATTACAGCATTTTGCTATCATCTCGTGGAATGAATTGGTAAAAGCTGGATTAGAACATGACACATGGGATCGATTGAAAAGATCCATGTGTGGTAGGTTTGTTCCACCATCTTACAAGCATGATTTGAGAAAAAAATTACAACGTTTAGGCCAGGGAAATAGATATGTTGAGGAGTATTACTAGGAATTACAAATAGGTATGTTGCGTTGTGAAGTAGAAGAAGATGAGGAGGATAAGATGTCACAATTTTATGGGGTTACAGCGAGAAATTCAAGACATAGTTGACTATAAAGAGTATAATTCCATTAATAGAATATTTCACCTTGCTATGTTGGTTGAGAAAGAATTGCAGGGAAGACAACAAGCATCTGTTGATAGCAAAAAATGGCATTAATGGTTAAGACTATTGAAATATCAATTTTGGTAATTTGGGCCAAAAATACACATGTCTTGGGTTGGGCCGAAGCCCTACAAGGCCGAAGGCCCACCAGGCTATGGGCTTCGGAAGCTTCCAGCAAGCCTGCAGCCTGGAAACCCTCCGACGGCCACTTCAGAATAGTAGTAATCCTTGTTACTTCGCTTGTGAAGTATCTGTTAATCTACGTAATAGATTGCTATCGCCTTGTTACTTCGCCTGCGAAGTATCCGCTAATCTGCGTAACATATTGCTATCTTCGCCCCCTAGTGCAACACTTAGCAGAATTCGGTCCTCAGGCCGAATTGGTACTTCGAATCTACTCTGTTGCAGGTTTCATGTTCGGAGCTGCTTCGCCGGAGGTGTTTGGAGCTGAGAGATCAGTCTCGGAGGCTAACAGAACATCCCTCGGTGAGAATACTACTACGACTGCCCGTGCCAGACCGTCATGCTGTTGTCGGTTTAACCAGGCTCCGCACGCCAACATGCTTCGCCAACAGACTTCATCCCGACAGGCTTCACCACGCTTGTACCCCACGTCAGACGAAGTTACGCCCGAGCGTTGCGTCTAAGTCATTATTCTATATCTTACTGTATCGGAGACTTCACGTCGAACCCCGCTATTCGGAGTTAATTGTTGCGTCCAGATCGGTTTAGAGTTCATCTTCGTCTAGATCAGTATGAAGGCTGAAGATACCCTTCGGCGGGACACTTCGCACTAGACGTCGAATGTACCCTTCGGCGACACCGTTCGCACTATACTTCGAATCAGTCAGGCTTCACTTGGCTTGTTGATTTGATCTGTTTAATACATTTCTTTCGGCTAATTGGATTATTTATGTGTGATATGATTACTTGGCGACTCCACCCCCTTACCACGGTTAAGGGTAGTTGGAATGTGACGTCGGTGTTGTGTTACGCTTAGGCTTGTTCTTAAGTATCCACACAATTTTGGATCGTCGAACTAACCCAAGTGTGGGGACACATTTTCGTGTCAACACACTTTTTGGCGACTCCACTGGGGAAAACTACGCCAACATGACAAGTACATCTACTTCAGCCGCCAGTACATCTACAACGACTACTATGTCTACACCGTTGACGGATCCCATGGGAGGCACGGATATCGACAACCACAACATTATGACACCTACCCTTGAAGATATTCCTGTAGAAGACCGAGCAGAGATCGATGCAAAAATGAAGGCACTCCAGGACCTGATGCTTGGGAGCTACGTCAAGACACGTGCGGGCTTCATCAAGCACGACATCAACGTCCCCAACCTTGCTCGGATCCAGGTAACACCAGTATCGCCTCGTTTATCTTCTTTACAGATAGAGCAGAAAATAGCCACATCAGTAGATCAAGCCGTTAATGCTTTGCTAGCCTACCATTTTGATTCAGCAGTTGGCTCTCAAGTAGAGGCGATGCTTAGAAGGTTTGGCTTTACAGAGGCCGCGCCATCAGCCCCTATTGCTAGCATACCTCCGATAAGTTACATTTATAGCAGGACTAACGGTAGTACTGGCAAAACCATTATGTCTCCGGCCTTGATACCCATGGCCGAGACAAGTCATTATGCTTACAACCAAGCCCACACCGCTCACCACGCGCCGCTTCCACTTACATAGGCGCCAACTTTTCCCACGCTGCCTGCACCACATACACAAGCGCGTAGACTCGAACACGTTGTGCAGCTAGCACATGAGGATGAGACTCATGGCCGACACGCCGACATCCCACCACGTGTCGCGCCCCTGCATGAGAGACGTGCGCAGGGAGTGGGTCAGGATGGCATTGAGGAGCGGATCCGCGCACTGTTTAGGGAGTGCACCGGCTTTGTACCAAGGGGTTGAACTAGGGTTTACCGGAAGCCATACCCCGATCATTTTGATACAATACCTTAACCCTCGTGGGTATAGAGTCCCTGAATTCACCAAGTTCGACGGTGAGGGTAACAAAACCACACTAGAGCATGTTAGTCATTTTTTAGCACAGTGTGGAGAAGCTAGTGGGTCGGACACTTTAAAGCTTAGATTATTTTCTCTCACTATCCGACACCGCTTTCACTTGGTTTTCGGCACTCCCACCAAACTCCATCCAAACGTGGGCTAAATTAGAACAAAAATTTCACGACTACTTTTACACGGGTGAAACAGAACTTAGGCTTTCACACTTGACATCGGTTAGACAGAAATCTAGTGAGAGCGTCTCTGAGTATATCAAGCGTTTTCGGGGTACCAGAAACCGGTGTTTTAGTCTTAATATTTCAGAAAGGGATTTGGCGGATCTAGCTTTTAGCGGGTTGCATTCTAAGATTAAGGAGAGACTAGACAACCAACACTTTTTAGAGGTTTGCCAAGTCTTGCAATAGGCTCTGGTCCAGGAAGGCCGAGCTAAGGATAAAAAGTTTGTTAAGACGTTTAACAAGCCTAGGGCTGTAGTCCACATCATGGAACACTCCGACGAGGAAGAGTCGGAGGAGGAGAAAGATTTAGCCGACATGTACACGGCCGAATGGGTTTGGAACACTAAGAGTAAGCATGTTACTTGCTCTGAGTTACGGCCGTCTCCTGCCAAGAATCGGCCTAGCGTGGTCAAATACTCATTTGATATAACTAAGTGTAATAAAATATTTGATTTCCTCTTGAAGAACCAACTTCTCAGATTGCCTAAAGGCCAAGTCATTCCATCTGCCGACGAGTTAAAGAAACATCCATAATGTAAGTGGCATGATTCGCATTTGCATTATACTAATGACTGCAATGTTTTTCGACGACATGTTCAATCGGCCATAGAAGAAGGACGATTGAAGATAGACCACAATCCAAAGATGAAGCTAGATAAGGATCCCTTTCCCGTCAACACCGTCGACCTAGACGAGAAGAGAGTGTTGATTCGGCCACAACAGTCCGAGTCCACTAAAGGGAAGGCCGTGATTGTTGGAGAACCGCGCACATGCACACTCATACCTAAAAATCCTGAAGCAGGAGTGTGGAAGCAGAATGTTGGCACATCTCCTTCGGCTAGGGCTCACAAGAAGCCGAAGGTAACTTATCAAATGTTGGTAAAAATACACCGAAGAAAAGCAAAGGAAATAGGCCCCCGCACCAAAAGGCTAAGTCAACCGAAGGGGCCTAGGCATTCGGCTCGTTATAGCTCGTTATGTTAACGAGCTAGCTCGGCTCGGCTCGTTAACATAACGAGCAGAAAACCCAGCTCGGCTCGGCTCGGTCCAGCTCGCGAGCTAGCTCGTTTAGCTCGCGAGCCAATTATTTAAAAGATGATTAAATAATAAATATTTAAATAATCACATATCAAACATCAAAATATGAAATAAATAGAATACATAAGGTTTCAAAAAATAATCATCCATAGTTCCATCATTATTTCTATGATTCCATCAAATTAATCACACATGTTATTTGTTTCATACTTTTATATGAGAAATTCTATAACTTTTATATGATAAATTCTATATGCCATAATAATAAATTTATAATAACAAGTTAGCAAGTAATAACTTGATATTAACAAATAAATTATAAAATAATGAGTCTTATATTGTAAGATAGTGTTTTATTATTGTTTTAATGACTTGACTTGACTACTTGTGCTGAGCTCGTTAAGCTCGCGAGCAGCTCGCGAGCCAGCTTGAACTCGCTCGTTATACTAACGAGCTAAAACAGCAGCTCGGCTCGTTAGGAAAATAGAACGAGTCGAGCCGAGTCGAGCCGAGCTAGTCACGAGCCGAGCGAGTTAACGAGCTACGAGTTTTTTGTCCAGCCCTAATTCGGAGTGTGGCTTCGGGCCACACTGGCCGAACCGTCTACATGGTGGCTTCGGACCACAGTGGCCGAGCCCTCCACACAGTTACTTCAGGCCACAGTGGCCCAACACCCCCTATGGCGGCTTCGAAACATAGTGGCCGAACCCCCCGTACAGTGGCTTCGAACCCCAGTGGCCAAGCCCCATGCAAAGAAAGTTCAGCCCCCAATGGTTGAACCCTTCACCGCTCTGGACAAGCCCTTCGACAAGAGGCTTTGGCCCATGCTGGCCAAACGTACCCCCAGTCTGGTAGGACCCTTCACTATTATGGTCTGAGACACCGTCGACTTTGCCGAGTCCTCCTCCAGGTAACAGGTTCATCTCACAATGGGTGAAGCCACTAGAGTCACCAATGCCTCCTCCATACAACTGGGCGGGGACTCCGTGGGCTCCACTCATGTCACAATCGGAGTACCCTCCACGACATAACACTATTCTTTGTTTTCCTTTGGAGTATTATGACTGGCAGGGGCAAGTAGACACAGCGGAGGGAGGCATCATCCACAGGCTGTCCGTGGTGCCTCTGAATCGACTCATGCCAAATGAAGTCAGAGAAGATGAACGCGAAGAGGCAAAGGACAAGGAGTTTGAATCCATCACGGTCAGAGAGGTCTCAAGAAGTCCCAATCTCGAAGGCCCCTTCGCCAAAGCTTGGCAGAGGTATGTCTCCTACTCCGGCCGAAGCATGCGCCAGAGCCTAGTCCGATCGGCCAAACGAGGCCGGTCCGATGGCCGAGGTCCACAGCGAAGAACCCTCTGAATACAGAACATGCGAGGCCGAGCTGGACAGTACCACTTTGGCCAAAATTAACAGGAACCAGGCAGTGGCAGTTGGTACCAAGCCACAACCATCTTGGGCACCTCCAAGTATGTCCAAATCACACAAGATGCGTCTACAACGGCTACGGGCACAGGAGATGCGTGAGAAGAAGGCCGAGGACGGGCGAGATGCTATTTTTGAAGAAATCTACCCACGAACAACTATGAGACAGGTATGGAAAGTTAAGCCGATTGAGATGACCAAGCTGGCTCCTAGTTCGAGCGATGATGAAGATGACATGCTCGACGATGACTACTCGCCCGTCTTCGAGGGACCCACGCCCCAGGCGATGGACATCAACATCGTCATGCTACCCGCCGAGTTCGCCCTACCACGGGACGAGGCCGAGGTCGCTTAGTTGAACCTCGGCCCGCACAATGCTATCTTTGAGAAACCCGAGGACTCGACTCGCCATCTAAGGCCTCTCTACGTCAGGGGTCACATTGATGGAAAGTCGATCTCCTGGGTGCTTGTTGACTGTAGCGCCACTGTTAACCTAATGTCATACTCGCTATTGAAGAAACTTGGCAAGGATGAGGGTGACCTGAAGAAAACCAACTTGATGCTCCACGTCTTCAACGGCGATAGTTTCGAGGCCAAAGGCGTGCTCTCCATGGAGTTGACAGTAGGTAACAAGACATTGCCAACATCATTCTTTGTCATCGATGTGCAAGGTAACTACAGTGTGCTGCTTGGGCATGACTGGATTCATGCAAATTGCTTCATTCCTTCTACTTTGCACCAGTGCCTAATTCAGTGGGATGGCGATGAAGTAGAAGTCATACCCGCAAACACTTCGGCCCAAGTGGCATTGGCCGATGTGTCCATTGACACCGTTCACAACAAAGTAGAGTGTCTATCAGGTAGGGATCTTTCGGATTACGACTTTGTTAGCGTATTCGGAGGAAATTTTGTACTAGTGTCTATAAAGTCGGCTAGTGTAGCATGGCTATTTCTAAATTAGTGGTCATGTCTATCAAGAGTAATCTAGATTGGCTAAAGTCTCGCGTGGAGCAATATCGGTGTACTAAAGATGGTATTGCCGAAGCCATCGAGGATTTTAGTGAAGTAGAGAAATTAGGGCAGGGCTTCGCGTCGTCCGATCCCTTAGAAGAAGTTGACATAGGCGATAGTATCATCCCAAGGCCGACTTTTGTAAACCAACAGTTATAGCCTGATGAGAAGGCTGAATTAATAAAGTTGCTTTGGTCGTATGTCGATTGTTTCGCGTGGGAGTATAGCGAAATGCCGGGATTAAGCTGTGAGCTCGTGGAGCATCAGGTACCTATCAAATCCAGGTTTAGGCATTATAAACAGCCTCCTCGTTGCTTTAATTCGGCCGTCTATGACCGAGTTAAAGAAGAAGTGGAACGACTGCTCAAAGCTGAATTTATTAGGCCATGCAGGTATGCGGAATGGGTCGCTAACATCATGCCTGTAGAAAAGAAAGGGAGCGGCAAAATACGAGTTTGTATTGATTTCAGTGATTTGAACAAGGCCACTCCGAAGGATGAGTATCCGATGCCGATAGCCAACATGCTAATCAACAACGCTTCAGGACACAAGGTACTAAGTTTTCTTGATGGCAATGCTGGTTATAATCAAATCTTTATGGCCGAAGAGGACGTCTACAAGACAGCCTTTCGATACCCTAGTTTTGTCGGTTTGTTTGAGTGGGTCGTTATGACTTTTTGTTTAAAGAATGACTTGCTAGGAGTTATGTTATAAGTTTACATTGATGATGTTGTAGTCAAATCGGACGCTATGGGAAACCATTTAGCCGATTTGAAAGTTGCTTTTGATAGGATGCGACAATATGGCTTAAAGATGAATCCGCTCAAATGTGCTTTTGGCGTGTCGGCGGGCAAGTTCTTAGGCTTCATGATTCATGAAAGAGGCATAGAGATTGATCTTAAGAGGCTTGCGAAAATTAGAAACTCTGTAGTGCCGACATGTAAGAACGATGTGCAGAAGTTGCTAGGCAAGATGAATTATTTGCGTCGTTTCATATCTAACTTGTCTGACAAGATTGATGCCTTCGTCCCCATACTCTGGTTAAAGAATGAAGCCGAGTTCACTTGCGGGCAAGTCAGCAAAGCGCCTTTGAGAAGATCAAGGAGTGCTTGTCATCACCACCCGTGGTGAGAGCACCCAAAGTCAGGATTCCGTTTTGGCTGTACATTGCTGCTGAAGATAGCGTTATCGGGGTCGTGCTAACCTAGGAGGTATAAGGAAAAGAGTACATCATCAAATTCTTGAGCCGCCGCCTGCTGGACGCCGAGACCAAGTACGCGTTTGTTGAACGTTTATGTTTATCGCTTTACTACGCGTGTACCAAATTACGTCACTATCTTCTCCCTACTACATGTGTTGTCATTTGCCAAACCGATGTTATAAAGCACATGTTACAAAAGCCGATTCTAAGGGGAAGAATCGGAAAGTGGGCTTACACTTTTATTGAATATGATTTGGCCTATGAACCCCTAAGATCTATGAAGGGCCAAGTTGTAGCTAACTTTATAGTAGATCATCACATAGATGTCAGTTGGAGTGATAGTGTTGCTCTAATTGAGGTAGCGCCATGGAAACTTTACTTTGATGGTTCAGCTTGCAAAAATGGCCAAGGTATTGTAGTGGTCCTCATATCACCTAGTGGAAATCATTTTGAAACCTCGACTCATTTACAATTTCCCTCTACCAATAACCAAACTAAATATGATACTTTATTGCTACGACTTGAATTGTTGGAATCCATGGGTGTCAAACATGTTCATGCGCATGGTGATTCTCTGTTAGTAGTGCAACAAGTGGCTAAGAGTACTCAATGTTTTAATGGACTGCTAAACAGCTACTTGGACAAGTGCCTAGACATAGTCACTACTTTTGATGACTTCAAAATTTCTCATGTGTCAAGAGAGGCCAATTCCATTGCAAATGATTTGGCTCAGCAAGCATCTGGCTACCAAGTCAGGAGAGGAAAATTTTCTGTACAGGAAAAGTCAATGCTTGATCTCACTTCCGAAGCCAGTAGCTTCAAACAGGCACGACGGCTGCCTAACCCTCCGGGTCATACCCCTCCGGCCGCAAGGGACTACCGCGCACCGGAGCCCAGGGCCAGAGTACTCCGCCCACCGAGGGGTACGGCGTCTTAGAGCCCATGCGCCAAAGTCCCCTGGATAGTGAGGGTTTCTAGAAGCCCAGACCCTCTATCAGGAGGCTTCGGCCTAACCAGCTTTGCGCAGCCAGTCCGAGCAGGCTTCGGTAGAAGCGAGAAGGGCTCGGGGGGCACTCCGAAATTAGTAGCCTGGACATCACTCTGGTGAATGAGCTAGCAAACCGTTCGGGAGCCCATAAGGGTGATTAGAGAACTCCAATCATCCAGTATTTGAGAGAACCTAGTCAAAGGGCTATCGGAAAGTTCAGCGACAAGCATTTAAATTTGTGTTGCTAGACGATACACTATATCGCCGAACTATTGATGTAGTAATGTTAAAGCATCTAGACGATGAATGGTCCCAGCTGGCTATGGGAGAAGTCCATGAAGGACTTTGTGGCACTCATCAGTCGGACCAGAAAATGAGTTGGATGCTCAAAAGAGCGGGTTTCTACTGGCCGACTATGACTGAGGATTGTTTTAAGTATTATATAGGGTGTGAAGCGTGTCAAATGTTTGGCAATATTTAGTTAGCTCCTGCTTCATTACTTAACCCTATTGTCAAGCCATGGCCGTTCCGAGGTTGGGGTTTAGACTTCATCGGCCAAATTCACCCTCCTTCTTCAAAAGGGCATCGGTTCGTGTTGATGGCGATGGACTACTTCACCAAATGGACCGAAGTCATGCCTCTCAAGAACATGACTCACAATGGGGTAAACGATTTTATCTTGAAGCACATTATACATAGATTTGGTACTCCTCAAACCCTCACGACAAATCAAGGTAGTTCGTTTGTTTCTAAGGAAGCGAGGGATTTTGCTGAATTTTATGGTATTAAGTTAACAAACTCTTCACCATACTATGCTCAGGCCAATGGTCAGTCTGAGTCTAGTAATAAGACTGTGATTAAGCTCATTAAGAAGAAAATTGAAGAGTTCCCTAAGAGGTGGCATGAAGTGCTTTTCGAGGCACTATGGGTTTGCAGAATTGCGAAGCACGGTGCTACCAATGTTAGTCCATATGAGTTGGTATATGAACAAGAAGTCGTTCTACATGTAGAAATAGATCTTGGCTCTTTAAGAGTTCTAAAGCAAGATGGCTTATCGGTCGACGAGTATGAAACTCTTTTGAAGGACAATCTAGAAGAAGTGACTGATAAGAGGTTGAGGGATTTAGAAGCTATAGAAATAGACAAAAGAAGAGTAGCTAAAACTACAATAGGAAGGTTAAACCAAAATCATTTCAAATAGGTGACTTGAGAGCCCTAAATTTGGTAAATGGTCACCTAGTTGGGAAGGTCCTTTCAAAATATCCGAAATCGCACCTGACAATGCTTATGTGTTAGAGTCTCTGCAAGGAGAGCGGTTTCGAAGAACTTTGAATGGTAGGTACTTTAAAAGGTATTTCCCAAGTGTGTGGCAGACAACGTGAAAAGTGCGAAAGGCCGATATGAAAAGTATCATTCTCAGCCCGTTGTGCTTTTAGTTCACTTAGTTCACTAAAAGGCAGGGGGCATGTGTTGATAGCAAAAAATGGCATTAATGGTTAGGATTATCGAAATATCAATTTTGGTAATTTGGGCCGAAAATACACATGTCCCGAGTTGGGCCGAAGCCCTACAGGGTCGAAGGCCCACCAGGCTATGGGCTTCAGAAGCTTCCAGCAAGCCTATAGCCTATAGCCTTCGGCCCGAAGGCCTTCGGAGGCCCACCCCACCGAAGCTTCGGCCTGAGGAGCAGGCTTCGGCGGGCCTGGCCAAAGACCCACTTCGGGCAGAGATAGAGATTGAGTCCGATTTTTGACTAAGTCTTTCCACGTGTGATCAAGCCAAAACTTATCAGATTAGGCTTAGAGATTAGAAATCTAGCCCCTATAAATATAAGGGTGAGGCTGGTTCAGAACCCCCCAACACTAATAAACACAAAGCCCTAGCTTTGAAAATCTCAACGTACAAACTCAACCCACCCAGATCCTTACTCCATTCAATGGTTCAATTCTTGTGGTAAGTTGAAGGTATGTAAAACTGCACGAATACAATTTTCAGCAGGGAATTATTATGATAGTGCAAGCTTCAACATTGTGCCTATGCAAGCATGTTCATTACTTTTGTGTAGGCCTTGGCAGTATAATAAGGATGTCTTGCACCGTGGGAGAACTAACACCTACGTCTTCACCCACAATGGTAGAAACATAGAACTCCTACTTATTAATCCTGCTGAAATCTTGAAAGACGATATGGCATGAATGGAGCATGCAATAACAACAATTGAATCGTGAACTAAAAATCAGCAGGTAGCTAAGGATGTTTTTCCATCCAAAAAAAATAATGTAACACTTATGAAGAAGGATGTAGTTAAGTTGAAGGGTGCTTCCATGCTATCTACTCGATCTGAAATTTCTGAATTAGTTACTCGTAAATCTCTCTGTTATGCTTTGATTTGCAAAAAAGTTTTCTTTACATTGGAAAATTTGATGACCTCCTTACCTCATGTTATTAATAATCTCTTGCATTAGTTTTTGATGTGTTTCCAACAAAAGTATCCCTAGGATTTCCACCGAAGAGAAAGATCGAACATCAGATCAACATGATTTCGGAAGAAACACTACCAAACTACAGGCCATATAGGATAAAACTAAAGAAACTTTTGATAGCAAAAAATGGCATTAATGGTCAAGATTGTCAAAATATCAATTTTAGGAACTTGGTTCAAAAATACACAAGTCCCGGACCAGGCCGAAACCTTGTAGGGCCAAAGGCCCATCGAGCATTGGGCTTCGGAAGCCTTCCAATGGCCTGCTACCTTCGGCCCGAAGGCCTTCGGAGGCCTGCCACACTAAAGCTTCGGCCCGAGGAGCAAGCTTCGACAGGCCTTACCAAAGGCCCACTTCGGGTTGTTTCTAGAGATAGAGTTTGAGTCTGATTCTGGCTATTTTTATCTCAAAACTTGATTAGGCCGAATCTTACCAGATTAATCTTAGAGATAAGAAAACTAGCCCCTATAAATATATGGGTGAGGCCGGTTCATTAAACCCCCAAACACAAATCGATCACAAAGCCCTAGCTTTGAATCGTACCTTACGTTTATTTACTTTTCTGCACAACCTTTGTGGGTTTGCCTAGAAGCCCTCCGCTGGCCACTTTGGAACAGTGGTAAGCCTTGCTACTTCGCTCGTGAAGTACTTGTTAATCTGTGTAACAGATTGTTATCGCCTTGTTACTTTGCCTGTGAAGTATTCGTTAATCTACGTAACAAATTGCTACATTCATTCCTCTCCTGCAACACTTAGCAGATTCGGTCTCCAGGACGAATTGGCACTTGATCCTTATTCTGTTGCAGGTTTTCACGCTTGGAGCCCTTTCGTCGGAGGTGTCCGAAGCTAGGAAGCTAGTTTCGGAGGCTACCAGAACGCCCTTCGGTGGGACCCTGCTTCGACTCCCCGTGCCAGATCCATCACGCTGTTGTTAGTTTGAACGAGTCCCACACGCCAGAGCGCTTCACAGCAGGCTTCGTCGCGTCAGGCACTGTCACGCCGGACGAAGTCACTCCAGTGCATTGCGCTGGGTTATTTTTTTGTCATGTCAGAGACTTCGCGCCGAACCCCGTTGTTCGGAGGTGATTCGCGTCGAGATCTATTCAGAGCCTGCCTTCGGCCAGATTGATACGAACGCCAAAGACTATCTTCGGCGACACCCTTCGCACCAAACGTCGAAGGCCCCCTTCGGTGAAACCCATCGCACAACTCACTTTGAATCAGTTAGGCTCCATTCAGCTTGCTGGTTTATTTTATCTAATATATTTCTTTTCGACTAATCGGATTATTTCTGTGTGATCTAATTACCTGGCGACTCCACCCCCATTGCCACTATTAAGGGTAGTCGGAACGCGACGTCAGTGCTATGTTATTCTTAGGCTTGTCCCTAAGTATCCGCACACTTTTGGATCATCGAACTGACCCAAGTGCGGGGGCACATTTTCATTTCAACACAATTTTTGGCGACTCCGCTGGGGAAGGCTAGGCCAACATGATGAGTACATCTACATCGGCCGCAAGAACGTCTACAATGACTACGACATCTACATCGCTGATGGATCCCATGGGGGGCGCAGATATCGACAACCGAAACATCATGACGCCTACCCTTGAAGACATCCCCGAAGAGGACTGAGCAGAAATCGAGGCAAAGATGAAAGCGCTACAATACCTCATGCTTCGAAACTACGTCAAGACACGAGTAGGCTTCATCAAGCACGACGTCAATGTCCCTGACCTCGCTCGGACCCAAGTAAACATCAATACCGCCTCCTTTATCTTCCTTATAAATTGAGCAAAAAATAGCCGCATCAGTGGATCAAGCTATTAGCGCTACGCTAGCCAACTGTTTAGATTCGGGAGTTAGCTCTCAGGTAGAGGCGACACTTAGAAGGTTTGGCTTTACCGAGGCCATACCTCCAGCTCCGATTGCTAGCGTACCTCCAATAAATCACATTTACAGCAGAACTAACGGTAGTACCGACAAAGCCATTGCGTCTTTGGCCTCGACATCTATGGTTGAGACCAGTTACCATGCTCACGACCAGATTAACACTACCTGCTATGCGCCACCTCCACCTATGCACACACCAATTTTTGCTGCATTGCCCGCGCCGCATGAACAAACACATAGGCATGAACACGTTATGCTTCTCGAGCTAGTGCATGAGGAGGACCCCCACGGCCGACACGCCGACATATTGCCATGTGTCGTGCCCCCACATGAAACACGCACGCAGGTGGTAGTCCAAGACGACATAGAAGAGCGAATCCGCGCACTATTTAGGGAGTGCACCAGTTTCATACCTAGGGTTCGGGCTAGGGTTTACCGGAAGCCGTACCCCGACCATTTCGACACTGTACCATACCCTCGCGGCTATAGAGTCCCTGAATTCACCAAGTTCGATGGTGAGGGTAGCAAAACCACACTAGAGCATGTCAGCCAGTTCTTAGCACAGTGTGGAGAAGCTAGTTGGTCGAATGCTTTAAAAGTTAGACTATTTTCTCTTTCCCTATCTAGCACCGCTTTCACTTGGTTTTCGGCGCTTCCGCTGAACTCTTTCGAAACATGGGCTGAATTAGAACAAAAGTTCCATGACTACTTTTATATGGGCAAGACAGAACTTAGGCTTTCACACTTGACATCGGTTAGACAGAAACCTAGCGAGAGTGTCTCTGAGTATATCAAGCGCTTTAGAGATACTAGAAACTGATGTTTTAGTCTCAATATTTCAGAGAGGGATTTTGTGGATCTAGCTTTCAACGGGCTGCGTTCTGAAATTAAAGAGAGGCTAGGCAACCAAAACTTTTTAGAAGTCAACCAACTCTTGCAGCAGGCTCTGGTCCAAGAAGGCCGAGCAAAAGACAAAAAGTTTGTTAAAACATTTACCAAGCCTAGGGCTGAAGTCCACGTCAAGGAACACTCTGAGGAGGAAGAGTCGGAAGAAGAAGAAGATTGAGCTTACATATATGCGGCCGAATGGATTTGGAATGCTAAGAGAAAACTCGTTACTTGCTCTAAGTTACGACCATCTCCCACTAAGAATCGGCCTCGCGAAGTCAAATACTCGTTTGATATAACTAAGTGTGATAAAATATTTGATTTCCTCTTGAAGAACCAGCTTCTCATGTTGCCTAAAGGCCAAGTCATTCCATCTACCGATGAGCTAAAGAAATGCCCCTACTGTAAGTGGCATGATTCGCATTCAAATTATACTAACGACTGCAATGTTTTTCATCGACAGGTCCAATCGGCCATAGAGGAAGGACGATTGAAAATAGACCCCAGTCCAAAGATGAAGCTGGACAAAGACCCCTTTCCCGTAAACACCGTCGGACTAAAGGGAAAGTGGTCATTACTGGAGAATCGTGCACACGCACACTCATGCCAAAGAACCCTGAAGTAGGAGTGTGGAAAAGGAATGTTAGCACGTATTCTTTGGCTAGGGCTCGCAATAAGCTGAAGGTGACATATCAGATTCTATTGAACAAACATCAGAAAAAGGCTAAGGAAACAAGCCCCCGTGCAAAAAGGCTAAGACAGTCGTGGGGGCCAGGGTAGTCAAAGGATGGCTTCGGACCACAGTGGTCGAACCCTCTACACAAAGGCTTTGGACCACAGTGGCCGAACCCTCCGCACAAAGGCTTCAGACCACAGTGGCTGAACCCTCCGCACAGTGGCTGAACCCTCCGCACAGTGGCTTTGGACCCCAGTGGTCGAACCCTCCGCACATCGAGTTCGGACCTCAATGGCTGAACCCTTCATACAACGAGTTTGGACACCAATGGACGGGCTCAACACCGCTCTGGGCGAACCCTCTGGCAGGTAGCTTCGGCTCACAATGGCCAAACATACCTCTGTCCTGGCAGGACCCTTCGTTAATATGTTCCAAAATACCTTTGACATTGCAGAATCCCCCTCCGGGCAATGGGTTCGGCTCACAGTGGGCGAAGCCACTGGAGCCACCAATGCCTCCATCATACAATTGGGCAGGACCCCATGGGCTCTGTACACTTCGTCACCCGAGAACCCTTCGTAGTATAACATTGCCTCCTCTTTTCTTTCGGAGTATTATAACTAGGCAGGGACAAACAGATGCGGTGAAGGGAGACATCATCCATAGGCTGTCCGTACTACCTCCGAATCGGCTCCCACAGGATGGACCTGAGGGAGATGGACGCGAAGAGGTGTGGGTGAGGAAGTCTGAAGCCATCACAGTCAAAGTACGGTCTCACGAAGTCCCAATCCCAAAGGCTCCCTCGTCGAAGCTTGACGGAGGTAAGTCCCCTTGTCCAGCCAAGGCTAGCACTGGAGCCTTGTCCGTTCGGCCGAGCGAGGCCGGTCCGACTGGCCTGGGTGGTGCCCCTTCGGCCAAAAATCACAAAAACAGGATGGTGGCACCTAGTACACGGCCACAACCATCTTGGGCAACTCCGGACATATCCAAATCACAGAAAAGGCACCTACAATGCCTACGGGCACAGGAGATGCGCAAGAAAAAGGCTGAGGATGAACGAGACACTATCTTTGAGGAAATCCACCCTCGGCCAGAAGTAAGACAGGTATGGAGGATCAAGCCGGTTGATATAACCAACCTGGCTCCTATTCCGAGCGACGACGACGACATGCTCGACGACGATTATACGCCTGTCTCCGAGGGGCCCACACCTCAGGCGATGGACATCAACGTCATCATGTTGCCCACTGAATTCGCCCTACCACAAGATGAGGTTGAGGTCGCTCAGTTGAACCTCGGTCCACGCAATGCTATTTTTGAGAAACCTGAGGATACGGCTTGCCACCTAAAGCCTCTCTACGTCAAAGGTCACATTGACAGGAAGCTGATCTCCAGAATGCTTGTCGACGGTGGTGCCACAGTTAACCTAATGCCTTACTCTCTATTAAAGAAGCTTGGCAGGGACGAAGAGGACTTAAATAAAACTAACCTAATGCTCAATGGCTTCAACGGCGAGAGTTCCGAGGCGAAAAGCATACCCTCCATGGAGTTAACAGTAGGTAACCAGACGTTGCCGATAGCATTCTTTGTCATCGACGTGCAAGGTAACTACAGTGTGCTACTCGGGTGTGCCTAGATTCACGCAAATTGTTGTATTCCTTCTACTTTGCACCAATGTCTTATACAGTGGGACGGCAATGATGTAGAAGTCATACTAGCCGACACTTTGGCCCAGGTAGCATTGGTCGATGTGTCCATCGACGCTATCCACAACAAAGTAGAGTGTCTATCAGGTAGAGACCTTTCGGATTATGACTTCGTTAGCGTATCCAGGGGACGTTTCGTACTAGTGTCTGTAAAGCCGGCTGGTGTAGCACGACTATTTCTAAATTGGATTTTTTGTAAAAATGCCATTACAATTTTATGTAATTTTAAAAATGCCACTGTCAGTGACTGTGGTAGGTCCCATATGTCAGTGACACGCCGATGGCATATTTCAAAACCATGAAAATTGTAATGGCACGGAAAAATTTGGCCCTTCTAAATTAGTGTCCATGTCTAGCGAAAGTAATCTGGATTGGCTGAAGTCTCGCGTAGAGCAATATCGGTCTTCTAAAGACGGTATTGCAGAAGCCATTGAAAATTTGAGCGAAGTAGAGAAATTAGGACAAGGTTTTGCGCCGGCCGATCCTTTAGAAGAAGTCGACATAGGCAATGGTAGCATCCCAAGGCCGACCTTTGTAAACCAAAATTTACAGTCTGATGAGAAGGCCGAATTAATAAAGTTGCTTCGGTCGTACGTTGATTGTTTCGCATGGGAGAATAGCGAGATGCCCGGATTAAGCCATGAGCTCGTAGAGCATCGGCTACCTATTAAACCTGGGTTTAGGCCCTATAAACAGCCCCCTTGTCACTTTAATTCGGCCATGTATGACTGAGTTAAAGAAGGGGTAGAACGATTACTCAAAGCTGAGTTTATTAGGCCATGCAGGTATGCTGAATGTGTCGCTAATATTGTGCCTGTAGAGAAGAAAGGGAGTGGCAAAATACGAGTTAGCATTGAATCCCGGGATCTGAACAAGGCCACTCCAAAAGATGAGTATCACATGTCGATAGCCGACATGTTGATCAACGATGCTTTAGGACACAAGGTACTAAGTTTTCTTGATGGCAACACTAGTTATAATCAATTTTTTATGGACGAAGAAGATGTCTACAAGACAGCCTTTCGATGCCCCGATTTTGTCGGCTTATTTGAGTGGGTAGTTATGACTTTTGGTTTAAAGAATGCTGGCGCTACATATCAACGTGTTATGAACTTGATCTTTCATGACTTGCAAGGAGTTATGTTAGCAGTATACATAGATGATGTTGTAGTCAAATCGAATGCTACGGGAACCCACTTAGCCGATTTGAAAGTTGCTTTTGATAGAATGCGGCAATATGGTTTAAAAATGAACCCGCTCAAATGTGCTTTTGGCGTCTCAGTGGGCAAGTTCTTAGGATTCATGATTCATTAAAGAGGTATTGAAATTGATCCTAAGAGGCTCGAAAATATTAGAAACTTTGCAGCGCCGACAAGGAAGAGATGTGCAAAAGTTGCTAGGCAAGATAAATTATTTGCGTCGCTTTATATCTCACTTGTTTGGCCAAATCGATGCTTTTGTCCCTATACTCCGGCAAAAGAATGAGGTCGAGTTCACTTGGGGGGCAAGTCATCAAAGCGCCTTTGAAAAGATTAAAGACTTCTTGTCATCAACACCCGTTGTGAGAGCACCAAAGGCCGGAATCCGATTTTGGCTATACATCGCTGCAAAAGATAGCGTGATAGGGGTCGTGCTAACCCAGGAGGTGGAGGGGAAAGAGTACATCATCACATTCTTGAGCTGCCACCTACTAGACGCTGAAACTAGGTACATGTTTGTGGAGCATCTATGTTTGTCACTTTATTACGCATGTACCAAATTACGTCATTATCTTCTTCCTAACACATGTATTGTAGCTAGCTAAATCGATGTCATAAAATACATGTTGCAAAAGCCGATTCTAAGTGGAAGAATAGGAAAGTGGGCTTACACTTTGATTGAGTACGATTTGGCCCATGAACCTCTAAGAGCTATGAAAGGCCAAATTGTCGTTAATTTTATAGTTGATCACCACGTAGATGTCAATTGGGGTAATGATATTGCTCTAGTTGAAATAGTGCCATGGAAACTTTATTTTGAGGGTTCAACTTGTAAGAATGGCCAAGGTATCGGGGTAGTTCTCATATAACCTAATGGCATGCACTTTGAAACCTCGGCTCATTTAGAGTTTCCTTCTACTAATAACCAAGCTGAATATGAAGCTTTATTACTAGGGCTTGAATTGCTAGAATCCATAGGTGCCAAACATGTTCATGTGCATGGTGATTCTCTGTTAGTAGTATAACAAGTAGCTAAAAGTGCTCAATGTTTTAATGGCTTGTTCAATAGCTACTTGGATAAATGTTTAGACATAATTGCAACTTTTGATGACATCAAAATTTCTCACATATCAAGAGAGGCCAACTCAATTGCAAATGATTTGGCTCAGCAAGCATCTGGCTATCAAGTCAGGAGAGAAAAATTTTCTATATAGGAAAAGCCAATGATTGGTCTCACTGCCGAAGCCAGAAACTTCAGGCAAGCGCGAGGTCCGTCGGACCCTCCGGGTCGGACCCCTCCAGCCACCGGAGGGTGTTGTGTGCTGGAGCCTTTGTGCTAGAGCCCTTCATTCATCAGAGGGTCCTTCACGCTAGAACTGGACCCATCCGCCGGTAGGCTTCGGTCTGATCGGCTTCGCAGAGTCGATCCGATCAGCCTTCGGCAGAAGTAGGAAATGCCCGGGGCACCCCGAAGTTAGCAATTTGGACATACTTTAATAAAGGAGTTAGCAAACCCTCTCGATGTCCATGAGGATGATTGGAGAATTCCAATCGTCCAGTATTTAAGAAATCCCAATCAAAGGGTTGATCAGAAAGTTCGGCAACAAGCGTTTAAATTTGTATTGCTAGATGATGCATTATATCGCCGAACTATTGATGGAGTACTCTTAAGGTGCTTAGATGCCGATCAATCCAATGTAGCTACAGTAGAAGTCCATGAGGGGCTTTGTGGCACTCATCAGTCGGCCTAGAAAATGAGTTGGATGCTAAAAATAGCGGGTTTCTACTGGCCGACTATGACCGAGGACTGTTTTAAGTACTATAGAGGATGTGAAGCGTGTCAAAAGTTTGTTAATATTCAGTTAGATCCTGCATCGCTACTTAATCATGTTATCAAACCATGGCCATTTTGTGGTTGGGGTTTAGACTTCATCGGCCAAATTCATCCTCCCTCTTCAAAATGGCATCGGTTCGTGTTGATGGCAACAGACTACTTCACTAAATGGACCAAAGCCGTGCCTCTTATGAATATGACTCACAATGAGGTAACTGATTTTATCTTGAAGCACATTATACATAGATTCTGTATTCTCCAAACTCTCACTACAAATCAAGGTACTTCATTTGTTGCTAAGGAAGTGAGAGACTTTGTTGAATTTTATGGTATTAAGTTAATAAACTCTTCACCATACTATGCTCAGGCCAATGGTCAGGCCGAGTCTAGTAATAAAACCGTGATTAAGCTCATTAAGAAGAAGATTGAAGAGTTACCTAAAAGGTGGCATGATGTGCTTTCCGAGGCACTACGAGCCTGTAGAGTTGCGAAGCATGGTGCTACCAAAGTTAGTCCATATAAGTTAGTGTATGGACATGAAGCCGTTCTACCAGTAGAAGTGGATCTTGGCTCTTTAAGATTTCTTAAGAAAGACGGCTTATCGGTCGATGAATATGAAACTCTTTTAAAATATAATTTAGAGGAAGTGACCGATAAGAGGTTAAGGGCTTTAGAAGATATAGAGAAAGACAAGAGGAGAATAGCTAGAGCCTACAATAAAAAGTAAAGCCAAAATCGTTTCAAGTTGGTGACTTGGTTTGGAAGACGATATTACCCTTAGGCACTAAGAGCCCCAAATTTGGTAAATGGTCACCTAGTTGGGAAGGCCCTTTCAAAATAGTCGAAATCGCTCCAGGTAATGCATATGTGTTAGAGCCTCTACAAGGAGAGCGGTTTTGGAGAGCTTTGAATGGCAGTTATTTGAAAAAGTACTTCCGAAGTGTGTGGCAAAGTGCTTGAAAGTGTTGAAAGGCCGATATGGAAGGTATCGTCCTTAGCTTGTCATGCTTTTAGTTCACTTATTTCACTAAAAGGCAGGGGGCATGTGTTGATAGCAAAAAATGGCATTAATGGTCAAGATTGTCAAAATATCAATTTTGGGAATTTTGGCCAAAAATACACAAGTCCGGGACTAGGCAGAAGCCTTCCAGCGGCCTGCTACCTTTGGTCTGCCTCACCGAAGCTTCGGGCCGAGGAGCAAGCTTCGGTAGGCCTTGCCGATGGCCCACTTTGGGTTGTTTCTAGAGATATAGTTTGAGTCTAATTCTGGCTATTTTTATCTCTAAACTTGATTAGGCCGAATCTTACCAGATTAATCTTAGAGATAAGAATACTAGCCCCTATAAATATAGGGGTGAGGCTGGTTCATTAAACCCCTCAACACAAATCAATCACAAAGCCCTAACTTCGAACCGTACCTTACTTTTATTTACTTTTCTGCACAACCTTCATGGGTTTGCCTGGAAGCCCTCCGCTGGCCACTTCGGAACAGTGGTAAGCCTTGCTACTTCACTCATGAAGTATCCATTAATCTACGTAACAGATTGATATCGCCTTGTTACTTCACATGTGAAGTATCCGTTAATCTACGTAACAGATTGCTACCTTCATTCCTCTATTGCAACACTTAGCAAATTCAGTCTCTAGGCCGAATTGGCACTTGATCTCTATTCTATTGCATGTTTTCACGCTCGGAGCCCTTTTGTCAGAGGTGTCCGAAGCTAGGAAGCTAGTTTCGGAGGCTGCCTAAATACCCTTCGCCGGGACCCTGCGTCAACTTTCTGTGCCAGATCCGTCACGCTGTTGTCGGTTTGACCGAGTCTCGCACACCAAAGCGCTTTGCAGCTGGCTTCGTCGTGTCAGGCTCCATCATGCCTACACTTTGCGCCGAACGAAGTCACTCTAGTGCGTTGCGTTGGGTTATTTTTGTTGCGTTAGAGACTTCGCGCTGAACCCCGTTGTTCGGAGGTAATTTCGCGTCGAGATCTGTTCAAAGTCTACCTTCGTCCAGATTGATCCGAACGCCGAAGACTATCTTCGGTGACACCCTTTGCACCGAATGCCGAAGTCCCCCTTCGGTGAAACCCTTCGCATAGCACACTTCGAATTAGTTAGGCTCCGTTCAGCTTGCTGGTTTATTTTATCTAATATATTTCTTTTCGGCTAATCGGATTATTTCTGTTTGATCTGATTACCTGGCGACTCCACCCCCCCCTTGGCACTGTTAAGGGTAGTCAGAACGTGACATTAGTGTTGTGTTACGCTTAGGCTTGTCCCTAAGTATCCGCACACTTTTGGATCGTCGAACTCACCCAAGTGCGGGGGCACGTTTTCGTGTCAATAGAAACTAAGGAAATTCAGTAACAAGTACAAGACCCGCTTGACAAAGGGTACGTGCATGAGAGTTTTAGTCCTTGTGTTGTTCCAGTAATTTTAGTTCCTAAGAAAGATGGGTCATAGCTCATGTGTGTTGATTGTAGAGCCATTAACAACATAACTATTTGATACGTCATCCTATTCCTAGGCTAGATGATATGCTTGATGAATTAAGTGGCTCTGTTGTATTTTCCAAAGTGGACTTGCATAGTGGCTACCACCAGATACGAATGAAATTAGGTGATGAATGGAAAACTATGTTTAAAACTAAATTTGGGTTGTATGAATGGTTGACATGTCTTTTGGTTTAACTAATGCACCTAATACATTCATGCGACTCATGAATAAAATTTTATGCAACTTTATTAGATGATTTGTAGTAGTATACTTCAATGATATTCTCATTTATGGAAAGTCGATGAGAGAACATAATGAACATTTATGTGCTATTTTTATTGCTTTGAGGAGTGCACAACTATTTGGTAACCTCGAAAAGTGCACATTTTACACCGATCAAGTCTCTTTTCTTGGTTATGTTGTGACACCACGTGTATTGAAGTTGATGAAACCAAGATATAAGCAATCCAGAGTTGGCCGACTCCTAAAACGGTTACACAAGTGTAGAGATTAATCGGTTTGGCGGAATTCTACCAGAGGTTTGTGCGGGATTTCAGCAATATTGCTTCCCTGATGAATGAACTCACAAATAAAGGTGTCCCTTTTCAATGGGGGAAGCACATGAAGATGCATTCAATCGGCTGAAGCAGACGCTGACCCATGCACCGCTACTTCAACTACATGATTTTGGTAAGATTTTGAAACTTGAATGTGATGCTAGTGGAATCGGGATCAGAGGAGTTTTAATACAAGAAGGTTAGTCGATCGCCTATTTTAATGAAAAGCTATCGGGTCCTAGTCTAAATTACTCCACTTATGATAAGGAATTGTATGCCTTAGTTTGGTCATTAAAGACATGGCAACACTACTTATTGTTGAAAGAATTTATCATTCATTTAGATCATGAATCTTTGAAACACATTAGAAGTCAAGATAATCTGAACAAACGACATGCCAAATGGGTAGAATTCATCAAATCATTTCCTTACATCATTAAGCATAAAAAGGAAAAGGATAATGTAATTGCTGATGCTTTGTCTCGACGATACACCATGCTGTCTCAACTTGATCATAGAATTTTTGAATTATAGACAATTAAACAGTTATAAGCTACTGACCCTAATTTTAAAGAAGCATTTGATCAAGGCTGAGAAGGAAGAACTTGGAACAACTACATTCTAAATGATGGATTTCTATATCGTGCTAACAAGTTGTGTGTTCCTACCAGATCTGTTCGTCTTTTGTTTTTACAAAAAGCACACAGTGGAGGGATAATGGGACATTTTAGAGTGAAGAAAACAGAGGATGTGTTGACCACTCATTTCTTTTGGCCAAGGCTAAGTCATGATGTGGAGTTCTATGTGGCTCGATGCACCACATGCAATAGAGCTAAGTCTCGCGATAATCCCCATGGTCTATATCTGCCCTTACATGTTCCTGGTGTCCCTTGGGAAGATATTTCTATGGATTTTGTCTTGGGACTACCATGAACTAAGAAGGGGAGGGATAGTGTATTTGTGGTTGTGGATAGATTTTCTAAGATTGCATATTTCATTCCTTGTCACAAGAGCGATGATGCTACAATAGTTGCTTATTTGCTTTTTAGGGAAGTCATTCGTCTTCACGGTGTGCCATGCACAATTGTTTTCTAATCGAGACACGAAGTTTCTTAGCCATTTCTAGAGGCTATTATGGCACAAATTGGGCACCAAGCTACTATTTTTCACCACGTGTAATCCTCAAACTGATGGCCCAACCGAAGTGGTGAACCGAACCTTATCCACAATGTTGCGAACTATGTTGAAGATAAATTTGAAAATATGGAAAGAGTGTCTACCACATGTCGAGTTTGCCTACAACCGATCACTACACTCTACCACACAGCTAAGTCCATTCTAGGTGGTATACGGTTTTAATCCTCATGCTCTGATTGATTTATTACCTTTACCATCTGCTGAGAAGTTGAATTTCAATGCTAAAACACATTTTGAATTTGTTCTCCAAATGCGAAATATCAAGTGTCTAGTATCCATGGTAGAAAAGAGGTTATTTTTGCACCAGGAGATTTGGTATGGTTACATTTACGAAAGGATTGATTTCCTGACTTACGAAAATCTAAGTTGATGCCTCGAGATGCTAGACCTTTTAAAGTACCCTCCAAGATAAATGATACTGCATACAAGATTGAATTGCCTGCAAATTATGGTGTCAGTTATATCTTTATTGTCGCTGATTTGAAACTCTACTTGGGTGGAGACATTGATGGTGAGTCGAGGAAGACTCTAATTCAAGAAGGGGAGGATGATGAGGACATCACTACTACTGATACACCCACACTTGATTACCAAGGACCGATGACTGATGCCCGAGTTCATCATTTTAATGATCAGGTGAATTCGCTCCTTGTTACTCAAACAAATTCTCCTATGAATGGATTACTAAGTTCCAGTTATGATTGTATTATACTTAGGAACATCTGAGAAGAGATGTTGGATCGGTCGATTGCCGACTGCGACCACTATCAGCATTGACCACCACTCAGATCACCATCGGCATCGGCCACCACTTAGATCACCATCGGCACCAGCTACCACTCGGGCATTGGTCTCCATCGGCATTAGCCATCGGGCAAATTGCCACCACCATCGCCCAACCATCAGCCTCAACTCAAACATTAGCCTCCATCAGCCATCGGACCGATCGATTAACCATCGATCACCATCAGTCGACTACTAACCACTCCCGACCAATGACCACCATCGACCAATCGCCAACCACGATGCCACCAATCGGGAGCTAGACTTCTGACTTAGTTGACTCTGAGTCTTGTTAGGATCTTCAAGTCTATTAGGTTGAGTCCTTTTAGACCAGTTGAACCAAGGTTGCGGGGTATCTTATTCCTAGATCACAACTCTTTCTTGGTAGTGCTTTCTGCCTTGAAATCAGCTGAGCTTTTCATTTTGACAAATTAGTCCTAGTCCTCCATTTTCAGGAATGGGTACTTTGTGAAGAGTCGAGATTTTTGGCACTGAATTTGTTGACAAGTTTGATTTTATAAAACCTCCATAGCATGGATATCATCTTCATGACAGTCGTATTGTTGCTACCTTTGAGGTCTCGGGAAACTCGAGGTAATTGTTGATCCCATCATTGTAGAGTGCAGTCTTCTGCTCTCGACTGAGATCGTTGAACTTCCTCAGGGTCAATGGTACCCTCTCCCATGTTGTGAGTCCTGCAAGCTACCTCCGGCGCTGCAAGGACGCTTTCTCTTTTGGAAGGCCATTACAGTCAATCTCATTAACAGTTATCTTATTTGTTGGTCACTTTGATTACGTCCTTGGCTTATTGATTGCTAGCTCGACCTCGTCGGTGGAGCTAGAAGACCCGGGAGAGGAATGGGTAGACATCTAAACACTAAGAGATGGTATACCTTATTGTTTCATTACAAAAAATGAATGAATGTATGACGCTAGGCTTTGGGTAGACATCTGGATAATTAATGAATGTGAAAGGATGGTGTAGATGGATATTTGAAAAGACATGGTGGCAGGAGATAATGATGCCTAATAATTTCAAAGCATTAGAAGCCATTTAATGCTCCTAAACTAGGGGGCATGTGTTGTCGCTAAGATTTAATAAAACCTAGGGCCCACTAGGGATGTCGCATGGTCAATGAAAGTCAAAGGTAGACAGGTTAAAGGTGGTAAAAGAAGCCCATCCATTACAACATGACCGGATATGAAGGAGACGATAGTGGATATATTACTTGGATAGCAAGTCTCCGGAATATAAATATGTATCTTATTAGTTAGGTCAAAAACACACACAAACCCTACAAACAACTACTCTTTAGTTCATCGCTACCCTTGGCTTCCCAAGGTTAATCCGGTGGTATTCGGCACTCGGAGCTAGGCTGTATCGTTTCAATCTCTGGTGAAGAGGTGAGTCCCGCCACCCTGACGATTGTATCAGCTAGATTGACATCTCAAGGCTGCTTCGCATCGATCTCTTAAGGTATTGGTTTGGTCAGTGTGATCACCGGTTTATCTCAGTATATGTGCTAAGTCTAAGGTTGCATCAGGTTGATCTCTTAGATTGATGCGATCTAGGTATCGTAGTTTGAGGCTTCATCGGTTAGGTCCAAAATCTCTTACTATTTGTATATATTTCATGATGTATATTGTTCATCTAAATAAAGCATGCCCAATACTTTTAAGTATTGTGAAGTTCATCGTGACTAGCTACTATCTTGGTTAGGTCCAATCTTGTTATTATGATGATTTTAATGATACACATATGTTATCTAGCGTGTTTTATTTATTTCTGTCGGAGTACAACCCAATGGGTTTTCTTCAATGCAATGTTATATTCTACTTGCCATCGGGGAACGCTCGTCAGCCCGTACGTGTAAAACTACCCATCTCATTGGTCGATGGTGGGTTCGTCTTGGTCGCTCTGCCATGGTCATCAGTCCAATGGCCGATCGGTGTTCTAACATGATTGCTTTCTCCTTACTGTAGTCATCAGCTTGACAGCCGATCGGATATGCTATAAAAGTCATTTGCTTTGTTTCCTTACCAGTTACAGGGTCAAACTGATTGGCACACTTAGAACCCTTTTTCTAAGATTGTAGGACCTACACTGGAGTTTAGTAGATCTCTCAGGCAACACGTGTGACCAAAACATACACCAACACACTTTTTTGCATGCCTGGTGGGACACCTTTCAGATCACTCATCCATGGCGGGTGAAATCAACGACAACAACACCATCCCGGTCACCATGGACGTTCTGACCGACAAAGTGGAGGGAAAACTCATTCAAGGCTTCGCCGTAGTCGATGAGCTCCAAGGAGTAGACATCGGACACAGTGATAGACCGAGGCCGACCTTCATAAGTGCTCAACTTCCCGATGAGAAAAAAGATAAACTAACTGCACTACTTTGAGAATATCGAGATTACTTTGCATGGGAATATCACGAGATGCCAGGTTTAAGACGATTGATTGTAGAACATAGGCTACTAATAAAACAGGGATATCAGCCATTCAAGCGGTCACCTCGGTGATTCAAGGTGGAGTTATATCTAGATATCATGGCCGAGGTGACAAGGTTATATGATGCAGGATTCATAAGACTATGCTGGTATGCAGAATGGATGTCAAATATTCTACCAATATGGAAAAAAGTGGGAAGCTCAGAATATGCGTCAACTTCAGGGATCTGAATAAGGTGACTCCAAAAGACGAATACTCAATACCAATCAAAGACTTACTGGTGGGCACCACATCAGGTCACAAGATTATCAGCTTCATGGACGAGAACATAGGTTATAATCAGATTTTCATGGCTAACAAATACATACACAAGATGGCCTTCCTGTGCCCAGGCGCTATCGGACTGTATGAGTGGGTGGTCATGACCTTCGGCTTGAAAATGTAGGGGCTACATACCAAAGGGCCATGAACTATATCTTCCATAACTTGATTGGCATGTTGGTGGAAATATACATAGATGATGTCGTAGTGAAATCAAATGGCTTTCAAGACTACGTGGTCGATCTACATCAAGTCCCGGAAAGAGCCAGGAAGTATGGATTGAAGATGAACACTAAGAAGTGTGCATTTGGTGTATCAGCGGGGAAGTTTCTAGGCTTTATTGTACATGAAAGATGAATTGAAATAAGCCAACATAGTATCGAAGCAATCAAAAATATTGAACCCCCTACTGATAAAACCAAGTTGCAGTCATTAGTCGAGAAGATAAATTTTCTCATGAGATTTATCGCCGACCTCTCAAGAAAAATAGAGCCATTCACTCCATTGTTGAAGCTGAAGCCTAATCAGGAGTTTATATGGGGAGACGAGCAACAGAAGGAGATTAAGGAATATCTGAGTTCACCACCAGTGTTAATGCCACCTCAGAAAAGGATTCCATTCAGGCTATACTTATCGGTCGTTGACAAAGCCATTGGGGCGGTTCTAATTCAGGAAGTTGGTAAAAGGGAGAGGGTGATTTTCTATCTCAGCAGAAGTGTACTACACATTGAACCCGATACCCCACAATGGAGAAGCTCTGCTTATATTTATATTTCGCATGCACAAAGTTGATACATTACTTACTCTCAATGGACCGCACCATAATATGTAAGACCGATGTCATCAGGTACATGCTATCGTCCTCGGTACTAAAAGGACGTATCGGAAAGTGTGTTCTCTCTCTAACTAAGTTTGATCTCAGATATGAATCGGCTAAGGCAATAAAGGGACAAGTGATAGCTGATTTCATAGTCCAACACAGGGATGAGGCGGTAACCTATGTCGAGCCAGTCCCATGGACTCTATTCTTCGATGGATCGGTGTGTCGACGTGTATGTGGTATAGGCTTGGTAATCATCTCCCCTCAGGGGCATCATTTGAATTTGCTTACACAATCAGACCATTCTCCACCAATAATCAGGTCGAGTATCAAGCAACGAGGTACATACTACTCAACAATGACCTGTACCATCGGACGACCGATAGGGTTCTCCTCAAGTGGGGGTGCCCGATCTTCCGTCAGGTGGGGGATAAACAACGATTTGTGGAGAACTCGACATTGATGATCCGGCTTTTGATCCACGAGATCGGCCCTTGCAATCACTACACCACTACTCCATTGGTTATCAACCAAGCACAACCTGATTGACCACGCAAAGAAGGCTAATCCTTGCCTGTGAATCGAAGAACACAAGCAAGAACGTAGAAAACGCAATCGAATTGAAATTCCATTGGAATCTGCGAGTTGGGGTTCACTTACAAATCCGACGAAGCGGCAGCTATCAAAGAAACGTGTAAACTAAACCCAAAAACCCTAGATGGCTGTAGAAACACCTTATATAGTAGTTTAGGATGCACCCCTAATGGGCTCAACTGGATACACGACCCAATGGCCCAATAACGCAGAAAAATGCATGCTGATAGATTCTGGACTCTATCTTGTTTTGACGATTCCCGTTGATCTAGAATCAATTTTTAGATGAAACCAACGGCATTGGAAATTTTATGAAGTTGTCTTTCCGTGGCTAGGTGGAACATCAAAAACAGAGTCTGTATGCGCCCTGAGCGATGATTTTAGTGCACACTGCTCCTAGAATCCGAGTTGGACACGAATTGTAGTTGGATTGGACTCTCAAATTGAATTGGACGTCCTTCCTGGTTCTTTTCCAACTCTTTATTTATCTGCAAGTGATTTTCATCATTTCTATTGTTCCTAATAATAATAATATTAGGTAGTAATTTATTCCCGATATAATATACTAAGATACTTAGAAACGAGTTCACCTGGAGATTTAATCATCGTGCTCGAACTCGAATAATTGGATCTTGGTATTCATGTATGGTTGTATCATTGGTAGGGATGTCCTCATCATCCTCCCCTTCTTGATTTGGAGTCGTCCTCGACTCAACGTCTATTGGTCCCCAATCAACTTCTATGATAATACAAGAGTTCCATATACATGCATCTCTTCTATTAATCCAAGAAAGTATTTATGAAATTGAAAATGAATGCATCTCATGGTGTAGCATCTGAAGTTCAAATATATAAAAATTAAATCTAATATGGAAAGCATGCACCTTAACTTGTTTCCTCACAATCATGATCCTATCCCAATTGGTGATGTTCTCATCATTCTCCCCCTCTTGAAATAGAGTCGTCCTCGACTCATACTCATATTTTGTTCCCATGGTTGGTTTCAATTCTGCAACGTTAAATGTGGAACTATCCCAAAACTGTGGAGGCAAGACAAGTTTATATTTATGTAACTCAACATAAGATAAAAACTTGGGAGGCGTATCAAATTTACACTTATGTAGCTCAATATGAGACAAATACTTAGTGATAAATGGGGGCAAAGTATAAACTATATTAGTAAGAGAATAATAAAGAGTTTCACAAATCACAACATAGCACACATCTTGACTATGAATTTCAGTTTGATCAGTTTATGTGCAAGGATAGAAGAATCTTTTAATTCGATTTCATGCTAAATTTCAAATCTAATATCAAGTTGTTTGCTCTCATTAGTTGTCATCTCGATATAATCTTTAACAATTTCATTAGAAGTTGAAAGTAACAAAGTAGATTTCACATCCTCATGCACAATAGTATAGTTATTAGTCCTATCATGGTGAAGTGCATCATTATCAAATCTCAAAGGGTGTTCTATTATTTCAGCTGATGAAGCAACCTCAACGGGTACCTGTAAGGACTTTTTACCTGATACCTCAACTTGTGCAGAGATGGAAGGTCATATGCTTGCTGATATTTGTGCAGGTGCGTGACAAACACTTAAAGAAGAGAAAGGCTTGGTTAGTACCGGTGTGCTCGTCACTCGTGGTGGATAGGACTCTCTTGTCTTGTATTGTCGTTCTTGCAATTCTTTCTCTACAATGATGGTAAGATGGAACAAATGACTAAGAGTATTAAATTCTTTATAATAAACGATATCTTGAATCTCATGCCTCAATCCATCATAGAAGCACCACATCGTGTCCTCCGAGTGCTCCACAATACCACAACGGGTCATGCTCTCTCGAAGCTCAGCATAATATTCTTTCACGGACATGTTACCTTGAACTAAGCATTGTAGTTTCTTACACAATTCACGATGATAAGGAGAGACAAATTTACAATGCATAGCTCTTTTTAAATGACCCCATGTATCAGGTTGTAATTGAAGTTCACTTATATCTTCCCACCAGATTAAAGCACGATTTTTAAACATACCAGTTGCTTGTTTAACTCTATGTTGTTCAGGAACTAGATATAAGTTAAATTTATGCTCTACGGTCATCTCCCACTCTAGGTATTCTTGAACATCATATTCACCATAAAAAGATGGGATGGTAAACTTACTTTTGATAGAAGAAACATTGTTACCATGATTATGATTTGTCGCACCTCCCATGCCTGCCATAGTTAGTAGAAAAGGAAAAACACTAGGAAAAAATATTAGCCCTATCAACTATTAGGTAGTGGAAGGTGCTCTCGCTCACATTCAAGCGTCTTACCACAATCTTACAAGGTTCTTACCATCACAGGGCAGTGGATGGCACAATCTTGGTCGTGGCGCAATTCTTGACTGGTTGGTGACTTCCAAAGAGAGTGGTATATGATTGCAAAGACTCAAGGTACACTGATCAGAAGTATATATGTGGAGTCTAGGCGGTTAAACAAGAGTAATCTATATGGTGGAACACGATTCAGAAATAGATAGTAATATTAAATAAATGTCCAGAATACTTGTACTAATTGCAGATCTGAATGTGATCCCTATGGCAACAAGGCTTAAATGAGAGAGTGGTTGAGGCTCAAAGGATGGCTAATAGATTGATAAAATCAACACAAAACAGTACCAAAAACAGCACCACACAAAACTAATATCTTCCAAGCTTATCCCTAAGTGCTCCTCCTTTTTTTCGATATTCTTCTTTTTTCGATATTTTTTAACTCTTTTTTTGAACTCTATTTTAACTCTTTTTTTACACTTCTTTTTTTCTGATTATGAGCACAAAGAAGACAAACCAAGAAAATGTAATACAATTTTGCTGCAAAGAAGTGCTATGTAGGTAAATAAAGATGAGCTGAAAAATTTGCGCAAGAAACTTCAGGGCTGGAAAACTCAATCTTTCCAACCGAATTTGGAAAAACTACAATTAGCGAACCTAGCGATCTAGGAAAACTTAGATCTAACTTTTTCTGTAGATTTCGAAAATGTATTTATTTGCCTTATTCTGAGTCCGTATGCAAAAGATGTGATTGTTTTTATCAGAGGCAATCTGAATTAGGGTTTTGAGGTTCTAGTTCGGATGCGAATTGCAAATCAAAGGGGATTTATGGGTGGTGGCAAGTATAATGGATTTAGAAAAAGGGATCACAATACTAACCAGCAACCGGACTTGACCAAGGATACAAACTCAATACTACGGACTCTGAAACCAAAACATGCAAAGGCTAGGGATGGTCTTGGATTGGGGAAAACCTATGACTACAAATTTTTTGTTGGCTTTTTCGTGGACTATGGGATGAATATGAAAGCAATCTAATGTAAGATACATGAACCTGATGGTAAACCAAGATCTGATACCACTTGATGGAGGAGAGGGTACACGATCTTCCGTCAGGTGGGGATAAACAACGATTTGTGGAGAACTCGATGTTGATGATCCGGCTTCTGATCCACGAGATCGGCCCTTGCAATCCCTACACCACTGCTCCATTGGTTATCAACCAAGAACAACCTGATTGACCTCGCCAAGAAGGCTAAACCTTGCCTGCAAATCGAAGAACACACGTAAGAACGCAGAAAACGCAATCGAATTGAAATTTTATTGGAATCTGCGAGTTGGGGTTCACTTACAAATCCAGCGAAGCGGTGGCTATAAAAGCAACGTGTAAACTAAACCCAAAAACCCTAGATGTCTATAGAAACACCTTATATAGTAGTTTTGGATGCACCCCTAATGGGCTCAACTGGATACACGGCCCAAAGGCCCAATAACATAGAAAATAGCATGCTAATAGATTCTGGACTCTATCTTGTTTTGACGATTCCCGTTTATCTAGAACTAATTTTGAGATGAAACCAGTGGCATTGGAAAGGTTATGAAGCTATCTTTCTGTGTCTGGGTGGAACGTCAAAAACGGAGTCTGTATGCATCCTGGGCGATGGTTTTAGTGCACACTGCTCCTAGAATCCGAGTTGGACACGAATTGTAGTTGGATTGGACTCTCAAATTGGCTTGGACGTCCTTCCTGGTTCTTCTCCAACTCTTTGTTTATCTGCAAGTGATTTTCATCATTTCCATGGTTCCTAACAACAATAATATTATTAGGTAGTAATTTATTCCCAAGATAATATACTAAGATACTCAGAAACGAGTTGACCTGGAGATTTAATCGTCGTGGTCGAACTCGAATAATTGGATCTTGGTATTCATGTCTGGTTGTATCAATTGTAGGGATGTCCTCATCATTTCAGGCTATACTAATCGGCCATTGACAAAGCCATTGGGGTGGTTCTAATTCAGGAAGTTGATAAAAGGGAGAGGGTGATTTTCTATCTCAGCAGAAGTCTGCTAGACGCTGAGATCCGATACCCCACAATGGAGAAGCTCTCCTTATGTTTATATTTCACATGCAAAAAGTTGAGACATTACTTACTCTCAATGGAGTGCACCATAATATGTAAGACCGATGTCATCAGGTACATGCTATCGTCCTCGGTACTAAAAGGACGTATCGGAAAGTGTGTTCTCGCTCTAACTGAGTTTGATCTCAGATACGAATCGGCTAAGGAAATAAAGGAACAAGTGATAGCTGATTTCATAGTCCAACACAGGGATGAGGCGGTAACCTATGTCGAGCCAGTCCCATTGACTCTATTCTTCGATGGATCAGTGTGTCGGGTGCATCATTTGAATTTTCTTACACCATCAGACCATTCTCCACCAACAATCAGGCCAAGTATCAAGCAATGAGATACGTACTGCTCGACAAAGACCTGTACCATCGGACGACCGATAGGGTTCTCCTCAAGTGCATAAGTATCGAAGAAGATAAAGTGGTGATGTGTGAGGTACACGACGGCATATGTGGGACACATCAATCGGCGCAGAAAGTGAAATGGTTGCTATGGAGAGCAGGTTACTTTTGGCCGACTATAGTGGAAGACTACATAAGATATTATAAGGGGTGCCAAGATTGTCAGAAGTTTGGAGCTATTCAAAGGGCACGTGCATCAACAATGAACCTGATAGTCAAACCCTGGCCATTCAGGGGATTGGGCATCCATATGATCAGCCAAATTTACCCAGAGTCAAGCAAAGGTCGCAAGTTCATATTAACAGCCACTGATTATTTCACAAAATGGGTAGAGGTTGTTCCGCTCAAAAGGGTTACATCTGCCGATGCCATTGAATTCATCAAGGAACATATAATATATGGTTCAGGATCCCGCAAACCATCACCATAGATCAGGGGACAATTTTTGTATCAGGGGAATTCCAACAATTCGTAGCCGGTATGGGGATCAAACTCTTAAATTCATCGCCATATTATGCAGAGGCTAATGGTCAAGTAGAAGCATCCAATAAGGGTTTGATCAAGTTAATAAAGCTCAAAATCAATGAGCAGCAGAAGCATTGGCATCAGTCTCTATCAGAAGCACTCTGGTCTTATTGGATGGCACGTCATAGATCCACCCAAGTACCACCATATCAATTAGTCTATGGCCATGAAGTAGTACTACCGTGGGAAAATAACATGATCAACTCACAACTGATGATTATTGTTGACACGAAAACGTGCCCTCGCACTTGGGCCAGTTCGACGATCCAAAAGCGTGTGGATACTTAGGGATAATCCTAAGCATAAAACAACACTGACATCGCGTTCCGACTACCCTTAATAGTAGCAAGGGGTGGAGTCACCAGGTAATCAGATTGCAAAGAAATAATCTAATTAGCTAAAATATATAGATAAACTAACCCAATCGTGCGAATAGAGCGAGATTGGTTCGGAGTGTACCGTGCGAAGGGTCACCGAAGGGGGCCTTCAGCGGCTGATGAGAAGTATGCGTCGAAGGTAACCTTTGGTGTTCGGATCGATCTGACCAAAGACAGGCTCCGAACAGATCGCACCGCAAAATCGGCTCTGAACGACAAGATTCGGCACGAAGCCTCTAACACGAGAAGGTCCTCTGCGGAGTGTTCTAGCGTGACGATGTCCGATGCGTAGTGTTCTGGTGCGACTCTAGTGCAAAGTCCAATGCGGAGCATTCTAGTGTGATGAAGTCCGATGTGGAGTGGATCTAGCCCATGGGACTTGACCACACTGACAACAGTGTGACGGATCCGACACAGACGGACGAAGAAAAGTCTTGTCGAAGGGTGCTCCCGCAGCCTCCAAAACCATCCTCCTAGCTCCAGAAACCTTCGACGAAGGGGGCTCCGAACGTGAATCCTGTAGAACATAATGATCAAGTGCCTATTCGGCCTAGAGACCGAATTACCAAGTGCAGACGTAGGAAATAGATAGAACGAAGGGTAGCAATTTGTTACGTAGATTAACGGATGATTCACAGGAGAACCAACAAGGTGATAGAAATCTGTTACGTAGATTAATAGATGATTCACAGGCGAACCAACAAGGCTTACCACAATTACTATGTGGTCGACGGAGGGCTTCCAGCACAAACCCACGAAGGTGTACTGAACGAATACGGAAAGTAGATGAAAGTAAAGATACGATTCAAACTAGGGTTTGAAGTGTTGATCTGTGTTGGGGGGATTTTGAATCGGACTCACCCCTATATTTATAGGGGCTAGACTTGACGCACCTAGCTACAACTCTATCTCTAATCTGCTAAGAGTTCAGCCAAAACTAGTTAAATACTGGATAAGAGATCAAAAATAGCTGAGCTCTGCTAATTAGATTTGGACTCTGCTGGCCGGAGTGGGGCTTCGCAGGCCTCGCCACAGCCAACCCGTTGGGACAAAGCCTATTTGCAGAGCAGGCCTGTGAAGGGCCCTTCGGGCCAAAGCCCGCCTATGGAGCAGGTAGCTGAAAGGCCACCGAGGCCCCATGCTAATGGGCCTTCGGCACTTCAGGGCTTCGGCTTGTACTAGGAATTGCATATTTTTTGCCCAAAATTACCAAAATTGATATTTTGACAATTTCGACCATTAATGCCATTTTTTGCTAGCAACAATTATTATAATTTAATGATGGGTGGCTTAGATGATCTCGCACTAATGTCCGATTAAGAGCCCTCGAGAAGATTGAAGAAAACAAAGCAAGGGTTGTCAGGTTATATAACAAGAAAGTGGTGTCGAAATCATTTGAACAAGGAGAACTTGTATGGAAACTTATCCTACCAATCGGGTCTAAGGACAATCGGTTCGGTAAGTGGTCCCCTAACTGGGAAGGGTCATTTAGGGTACATCGAGTAGTGCCCGGCAATGCTTATTTACATTGAAGGGTTAGATGGGAAAGTGTTCAGGAAAGCTTTGAATGGCAAGTATCTGAAGAAATATTTTCTGAACGTTTGAATAAATGCCTAGAAGGCTACATGTAAGATAGCTGATACTAGCAGCCTCGCCTTTAGACGGCCGATGCTGAAGCATCACACACAGATGCAAAAAGCTCAAGTTCAATTCTGAGGATTTGAGGATAAGTATATTGTGGAAGGATGTTTCAGGTTACAAGTCAAAAGGCCCTATACAAAAAATCCCATCGGGCAGCCCCGATCGTCCACAACCTAATTACACCCTCGCCTCGAAGGGTGGCCCGGCCTTCGACAAGTGTGGAATCGGCGCTATGTGGGATGAACCAAATCAGTGAGCCGACACTTTTCAGCCCCAACCGAGGCTGGGTAGGAGGCCACAGCACCTGCCTTCTCACCAACCTTTATCCAGACTTTCTTCAGCTTCGTCACTAGATTAGTTTCCTCTACCCATGGCTGATCAAGCTCTAGCGATGCAACTGACGACCTCAAGACCGCCCTCTATTTATCCACGCTGTGGGGGTAGGGGCACCGACACCCAAGTTCATGGTGGCTGATATTGGTTTATATCGTATCAGTCGACATTTGAAGCTCACCAGGGGAGCATCAAGGTAGTCAGATAAAGAAAGGAGGTGAAAATAAACAAAAGGATGAGTCAAAGTATCTACCTCAGGCCCCGCATTGGCGTCACTAGGGTAAAGTCATTCTCAATAAGTCAGTGAGGAACGATTGAAGATGTGCTACTTTAGTTCGTCCAACCATTGGTGGAAGACTACGGTGGACACCCAGTAGGCTATCGAGGAGATGAGCTCACCAACAATGATCCCATCAGTCATATGGGAGAGGCGGTCCCACTCCAAGGCATTCTTGATTTTCCCATGAGTGCGAATTTGACCGACAAAGAAGAGATGAGGTGGGAGTTGACCTAAGCCTAATTGCCTTACAAAGGCTGACGAGTGGTAGAACTCATAGGAGTCCTGTCGAGAATGTGCACCGGTGAAATTGACAAGGAGCAAGCAAGGAAAAATTGTGGCCGTAAAGATACGGAGGGATCCTTCATCCCGGGACACGTTAGGCAAAGTTAGCCAATGAGGATGTTTGTACTCCGAATAATACTCGAAGGGAAACCATATGGTCCAATTGGAGAATACGATGTAAAAAACTCTTGAAGCAGGCAGCCAAAGCTGCAGGAGATAAAGGAAAGGCGGAAAAATATGTCGCCACTTCGCAAAAGAAAGTGCAGCGACGATAAGTAGGAATGGCTGATTCTAGGAAATCAGTAGGAACATGCATTTGAGAAATAGGGGGTCCTCCAATAAGATCGGCTGTGTAAACGTTAAGACAGAGCTAAAGGAACTACCAAGGGCCACTAGGGTAGCCGATGGGATTGCTAGCCAGAAAGAGGGGGTCCTCCAATAAGATCGGTTGTGTAAACATTAAGACAGAGCTGAAGGAACTACCAAGGGCCACTATGGTAGCCGATGGGATTGCTAGCCAACAAGTTTACCGATACGAGATGAAGGAGGCGATAGGTGGCTCCAAGGAGGTAGAAGCCAAGGGGAACCCGCACGTGGGCAACAAGTTGTTCAGCTAAAAACTAGAATTGAAAGGTTGGGGCTAGAGTCCATACACAAAAAACAAACTTCTACAACCAAAGCTTGAGGAAAGGAATGTGTTCACAAATATCCATAGGGTTGTTTTGCTTCTTATGTCTCGTAATGTATCGGCCCCAACTATTAGTGGACTTGGTGTTGAGGCATTGGGTTGGTTTGGAACGAAGAAAGAAGGGATTGGCTGATGAGTCAATATCAAGACAAGTTAAGGAGAAAACATCAAGTAGAGAGGGACTCATTGGCCCATGACCAAACACGAAGGTATTCAGGGCATTGGACCAGAAGTAGCAGGAGGCAGCTAGCATCGGCTCATTTTGATAAGGGTCAACACGGGAAAGGCTAATGCAATGATCGATGTTAATCTCATCCCAAAAGGTACGATAGATGGCCGATACCCTAAGGTACAAATCACGCAAGCCAGGGAGAAAAGAAGGGAAATACTCGAAACTATAGTTCTAGTCGAAGAATGCATATGAAAATATTTAAAGGGGATTCAGCAAGTTTTGGCGTTAATAAAGTCAGTAGGATCAATATTACCCAAGGGCCCTAAAAAGAAACAAGACAAATGAGTGGCTATTGGGATCAAGACCTGGTTTCGTAAGTTCTACGGAAGAAGTAAAAAGGGGAAACAGTAAGAAAAAGAGAAGTGGTGGGCAAACTGAGAAGGATCAAGCAAAAGAAAAGAATGTCAAAGACTACCTTGGGAATCACGTTAATGGTAGCCATCCTAGTGTCGCTAGAGTGTGGGACAAAAGAGGAAGAACAACGAGAGGCGGCGGTCACAAGAAACAGATGGCAGCTAGCTTAGGGGGCAAGAGTGTTGCATGTACAGAAAGTGTAAAGGGAAAACAGAGTGTTTGACATGCACTTATAGAGCAGAATGACTCATCGGTAGTCAGGTCAAACTGATCTCACCGGATCTGGTGGGGACCACCTGTAACGTTCGGCAAAAGGTAATCACGAGTATAGTTTTCGAAGTGTTGAAATCTTTGCACGTCTAGGAATAGAGGAACTGAATCTTCATCTTAAAGGTCACCAATACAAAAACTATGTGGGATGAAGCCTGGTCTGACGCCGCCAAAAAAGAAAAGTAAATGCGTCAGGCCAGGTGACACCCATCACAGTTGTGTATGGCCAAAGAAGAAGAGGCAGAAAAAGGAAAGTGATACAGAGCCGGAACTCTTGGCAAATTTTATTAAAGTACTAGAAGATGAAGGGTTTAGGCTGGATAATTAATGAATGTGAAAGGATGGTGCGGATGGATATTCGAAAATACATGGTGGCAGGAGATGATGATGGCTAATAATTTCGAAGCATCAGAAGCCATTTAATGCTCCGAAACTGGGGGGCATGTGTTGACGCCAAGATTTGATAAAACCCAGGGCCCACAAGGGAGCCGCACGGTCAATGAAAGTCAAAGGGAGTCCGATCAAAGGTGGTCAAAGAATCCCATCCGTTACAATATGATGGGATATGAAGGAGCCGATGGTGAGAAGATGAAGATTATCCAGAATCGGATAGGATATATTACTTGGACGGCAAGTCTCCGAACTATAAATATGTATCTTATTAGTTAGGTCAAAAACACAGACACAAACCCTACAAATAACTAGTCTTCACCACATCACCACTCTTGGCATCCCAAGGTTAATCCCGGTGGGATTTGGCACTCGGAGCTGGGCTGCATCATTTCGATCTCTGGTGAAGAGGCGAGTCCCGCCACCCTGACGATTGTATCGGCTAGATCGACATCTCAAGGTTGCATCGCATTGATCTCTTGAGGTATTGGTTTGGTCACTGTGATCGCTAGTTTATCTCAGTATATGTGCTAGTTCTAAGGCTGTATTAGGTTGATCTCTTAGATTGATGTGATCTAGGTATCGTAGTTTGAGGCTTCATCGATTAGGTCTGACATATCTTGCTATTTATATCTATTTCATGTTGTATACTTGTATAATGTTCATCTAAATAAAACATGTCTGATTCTTTGCAGTATTGTTAAGTTCATCGTGACTAGCTATTGTCTTGGTTAGGTCCAATATTGTTATTATGATGATTTTAATGATACACATGTTATCTGGCGTTTTTTATTTATTTATGTTGGAGTATAAGCTGATAGGTTATCTTCAATGCAAGGTTATATTCTACCTACCATCGGGGAACGCTCATTGGCCTGTATGTGTAAAACTACCCATCCCATTGGTCGATGGCGTGTTCATCCCGGTTGCTCTGCCTTGGTCTTTGGCCCTGTGGCCGATCAGCGTTCTCACACGATTTCTTTATCCTTACTGTAGTCATCGGCTTGACAGCCGATCGGCTATGCTACTAATGTCATTTTCTTTGTTTCCTTATCAGTTGTAGGGTCAACTAGTTGACACGTTCAGAACCCTTTTTCTAAGATTGTAGGACCTGCACTAGAGTTAAGCACATCCCCTAGGCCATGCGTGTGACCAAAAAATACACCAACACAAGGATGGGTCCTAAATCCCATCCGGGTATGTGCGGCTTGCGTAGTGGGACTACGTGGTCCCGTATGATTCTAGAGAGAATTTTGGCAGCATCTCCCTGCTGTTCTCCAAATACACGTCTCGACTCGGGACCACATGGTCCAGCTACGCGAGTGGCACATCCCCGATCATATTTATAATCCAACACTCCCAAACGAGAGAGGATATAATCGGTTGCGCTACTCTAACTTATTATTCAAATTTTTGTAGAACAAGGTAAAAACAAGAAACTCTTAAAAAACCAACTAAAGTAATAACTAAAATAAAAACAAATATAGCAAGTATCATTAAAGTATAAAATAAAATAGAAATAATGTAATGAGTACAATGTTATAACTGACATAAAAACAAATATAACAAATATCATTAAATTTAGTTGAACATGATTGCTCTCAGATGTCGGGCTGCCAACTTAATGGCCTCCTCGCCACTAGGCTACAATTTAAATCATAGGTGTGTGTGACAACTAATTCATTAAGCAATATTACTAAGCGATAATAACGCTAAGCATGTAATGAAACTATGAACAACAACAAAACTTAATGAAACAACATTACATGAATTAAATGTAGGACTAATAATATTGAGCACAAAATTGAACGAGGCAACATATAGCACAAATTAATGAGAGAGCATTGCATTGCATTAATAAATTTGTGAAAACAACAAAATTAAACTAAATTGTCACACACATCCTCAAATTGCATAAATTAAAAGCATTATCTTCATTGAGAAAATTAATTAACCATCATAAAGCGAATATTGAGCACAAAAGGAGGAGGACCTTAGGAGGAGAAGGATGCAACTGAGGTGGCACGCGGCGAGTAGGGTCGTCCACGTGCGATGGAACGGACGGCGAGTAAGTCGTCCAAGTGTGACTTAACAAATGGTGGAGCGGAGGCCACGCGCGATGGAACGGACGGTGAGATGGTGGCCACGTTGGACGTAACGCATGGACACACATGACGGAACAGATGGCCATGACAGAACGGAGAATGGTGGGGGCGGCGAGGAGCACAAAGGCGATGACAACGGTGGTAGAGGCTAGGGTTAGGGTTGCAAGAATTGAAAGCATCATTAGTGATGGGTTGGAACTGTTGCCCATCACTGATGACTCCTGTAGTGATGGGTGGTAACTACCACCCGTCGCTGATGATCAAAGACACAACACTTGTACGGTCACATATAAAAGTTATCGCACAAATGTTTGTGATACTGGTATTATTAATGAGACCGCACAAGTATTGTGCTTCTGGTAAATGAAGTCATGGCATAGTTTTTATAGAATAAAGCTTGGTATGACACTTCCACGTGCCTATGGATGTATTGATCCAGGCAACATCCACCACAAACCCCATGGCAAAGAAAGAAGCAAGAAGAGTAAGAGCAAAAATCTAATGTTCTGAAATCCAAATGCAAGCAACCAATGTATTTAAAGGTGTTGATAGCAGAAAATGACATTAATGGCTAGATTATCAAAATATCAATTTTTGATGATTTGGGCCAAAAATGCACATGTCCAGGGGCAGTCCGAATCCCTACAGGGCCAAAGCCCATCGAGCTATGGGCTCCGAAAGACTCCAGCCAGCCCATGGGCTTCGGCCAGGAATCCTTCGGAGGCTCACGCTGCCGAAGCTTCGGAAGCCCACGCTGTCGAGGCTTCGGCCCAAAAGCAAGCCTCGATGGGCCTGGCCAAAGCCCACGCTGTCGAGGCTTCGGCCCAAAAGCAAGCCTCAACGGGCCTTGCCGAAGCCCATGATGTCGAAGTTTCGGCCCGAGGAGCAAGCCTCAACGGGCCTGGCTGAAGCCCACGCTACCGAAGCTTCGGCCCAAGGAGCAAGCCTCAACGTGCCTGGCCAAAGCCCACGCTACCGAAGCTTCGGTCCGAGGAGCAGGCCCCGGCGGGCCTAGCCAAAGCCCACCTCGGCAAAGATAGAGTTGGACGCGTTTCCAGCTCAATATTTATCTTTATCCAGCCGGATTAATAGTAGATTAGATTAGAGTTAACCCTCTATAAATAGAGAGGCCTGGCCGGCGTGGAGATCCCCCCAACACAAACCAAACCAAAGCCATGCTTTGATCGTACCTTTACTTTTACCTTTACTTTCCTGTACCTCTTCGTGGGTTTGCCTGGAAGCCCTCCGTCTGCCACTACGGAACAGTGGTAAGCCTTGGTACTATGCCCGTGAAGTCCCCGTTAATCTACGTAACAGATTGCTATCGCCTTGTTACTTCACCTGTGAAGTATCTGCTAATCTGCGTAATAGATTGCTACCTTCACCACCCGTGCAACACCTCATAAATTCGGTCCTAAAGCCGAATTGGTACTTCGCATCATCCCTATTGCAGGTTCGCACGTTCGGAGCACCTTCGCCGGAGGTGTTCGGAGCTGAGAGATTGGTTCTAGAGGTCCTCAGGACGCCCTTCGACGAGACCGCAGGCTTCGACAACAGGCTTCGCCAGCACACTTTGCCATGATAGGCTTTGTCACGACTACATTCCGCGCCAAGATGAAGTTGCACCTGCGCGTGGCCTTTGTGGCACCACTCCGTAATTCGCTGCATAGGAGATCGCACGCCAGACCCCGCTGTTCAGAGGTGATCACCGTGTTCAGATCCATTCGGAGTTCACCTTCGGCCGGATCAGTCTGAACGCCGAAGCACCCTTCGGCGGAGTACTTCGCACCAGACGCCGAAGGTACCCTTCGGCGCACCCTTCGCGTCAGACTTCGAACCAGGAGGGCTCCGACTGGTTTGTTGTATTTTAACCTGTTTAACTTATTTCTTTCGGCTAATAGGATTATTTTGTGTAATCTGATTTCCTGGTGACTCCACCTCCCTTATCACTATTAAGGGTAGTCGGAACGCGGCGTCGGTGCTACGTCATGCTTAGGTCTGTCCATAAGTATCCGTGCACTTTTGGATCGCCGGACTGACCCATGTGCGGGGGCACGTTTCCGTGTCAACACACTTTTTGGTGACTCCACTGGGGAAGAGCTACGCCAGCACGATGAGTATGTCTACATCGACCGCCGGTATATCTACTTCGACTGCTACATCTACACCGCCGATGGACACATTAGGAGGCGCAGATATTGACAACCGCAACATAATGTCACCTACTCTTGAAGATATCCCCGCTGGAGACCGAGCAGAGATCGAGGCAAGGCTAAAGGCGCTCCAAGACATGATGCTTGGAGGCTACATCAAGACACGCACAGGCTTCGTCAAGCGCGACACCTGTCACCCCCGACCCCGCTCAGGTCCAGGTAACACCGATATCGCCTCGTTTATCTTCTTTAGAAATTGAGCAAAAGATAGCCGCATCAGTAGATCAGGCCGTTAGCGCTTCGCTAGCCAACCGTTTAGATTCGGCAGTTAGCTCCCAAGTAGAGGCGACTCTTATAAGGTTTGGCTTCACTGAGGCCGCAACCCCGGTTCCTGTAGCTAGTGCACCTCCGACGAACATGTCTTCGGCCTCATCACTTATGGTCGAGACCAATCATTATGCCTATGGTCAAACTAATACTGCATACCACACAACGCCCGTGCCAATACCCGCGCTGCCCGCACCACACACGCAGGCGCCCGGGCACGAGCACGTTATACAAATAGCGCGTAGGGATGAAGCACATGGCCGACACATCGATATCCCACCGCGTGTCACGCCCCCACATGAGAGGCGCATGCAAACAAACTACCAAGATAATTTAGATGAGCGGATCCACGCACTATTTAGGGAGTGTGCCGGCTTCGTGCCCAAAGGATGGGTTAGGGTTTACCGCAAAACATACCTCGATCATCTTGATACAATACCCTACCCCCGCGGCTACAGGATCCCCGAGTTTACTAAATTCGATGGCGAGGGTAGCAGGACCACACTAGAGCATATTAGTCAATTTTTGGTGCAGTGTGGAGAGGTTAGCGGGATAGATGCCCTAAAGGTTAGATAATTTTCTCTCTCGCTATCCGGCACAACTTTCACTTGGTGTTCGGCGCTCCCGCCGAACTCCGTCCACACGTGGGACGATTTAGAGCGAAAATTCCACGATTATTTCTACACGGGTGAAACAGAACTTAGGCTTTCGCATTTTACATCGGTGTTGGCGTAAAAGATTACGCTAACAGGTTTCTGTAGATTAGAAACTAACAAACGAAGTGTTTGCGAAGTGAACTGTTCTAAGCCTCCGAAAGGATAACAACTTAGAATAGTTCGAATGTGTGTATTGAATAGCTTGTATTCGGTCCTCATTACAGGGTTAAACGGGGGGTATTTATAGGCCCAAACATTAAGGAAAAGACCTATTTACCCCTCTATTACAACTGACATAGTGGAAACTATTCGGTACCCTTAATAAGGCTAAAATGGTAAAAGACTTAATCTAATAAGAAAGAAAATAAGTCTTCCATCTTAGCTGGCATAAAAGATCTCAAAAAGCCTTAGTTCGAAGATATACTCCGAACCAAGGTCCACCTTCATACTTCGAGCTTGACTCAAGGCATCTTCGAAGATGGACGTCTCTAAACCTTCGAATCCATTATCTGCCTTTGTGTTGTTACCGCAATAACCCTGAGGATGGAATATTTTCCCCCAACAGTAGCCCCTCGAATACGCTTCTCCGTTAAACCTGTAATGTTAGGAGAGCAGTATACGGAAGAAAAAAATAACCAGGTGTAGGGGTTATTGGATCTTAATTTATCTCCGAAATATACGAAGATATTAAACTCTGAATCAGTTTTAAGACAATTACTTTCGAACTATCTTAGAACTGACTCAGGAAGCTCGAAAGCCTTTTAGACTTAGAAGAAATAGCCGTTAGCTTCCTTCTTCTAACGGAAACTACGGAATGCGTTAATTTCGGAGAGAAGTAACGAGCAAGAATGCGAAACGGCACAGACTAACGGTAAAAAATGTAAAGTCTAGGCTATAAATAGAGGGCCTAGAACTTTCCTGAGTACCTTTCCACCACTCTCTTGCAATAAAACACCCTTTGAGCCCTAACCTCCATTTTTCCTCCAAAGCAGCCTAGTAGCTTCAATGGCGAAAACCAAGAGTACTGGAGCCCCTTCGGCCTTGGCTCGACAGCAGGCGGCTGCAGCAGCAGCGGCTGCGGCATTGGCGACGGCTCCTCCAACACCCGCAACAGGCATCCATGGCGGCAGGAGGGGGAAATCCCCAAAATGTTGGTGATCAAGGTCTCTGCCCCCCCCATCAACGAAATATTTAGATCAATCCTTCCAACTGGGACCTTCTACCTGCAAAAGAGAATCCCTGGCGGTCGCAGTAGAAGGGAAGATTAGTACTGGAGTCATGATCCGCAAACCTGGAAAGGAGCTTATCCCATCGCCAAGGCCCGGAGAAGTGGTCGTATTCGAAGCCTTCTTCGAAGCTGGCTTGGGCCTTCCGGTAGTGGATTTCTTGGCCGAGGTACTTGATTTGTTTCACGTCACTCTTCCTCAACTTTCTCCGAACGCAGTAGCTCGTTTAGCTATCTTCGAATGGGCGTTGAGAGCCGAAGGCTGTGAGGGAAGGGCAGAGATCTTCGCTGCGCTACACGGAGCTTCGTGCCAACCGAAAACCTTCGTAGGCCCCGGAGGTGAAAAAGTGGTAGTAGCCTTCGGAAGTATTAACTTCAGGCTTCGGGATGAATACGCCCTTCAATTTCTTGCTAAGGCCATCAATGCAAGATGGTACACCGACTGGGTCATGAGATGGTTTTATGCCGAAGTTGGGGCGAGCAATCCTCTTGCCGGACCTCTGAAAGACATCCAATTCCGGAAGGAAGCCCTAGTGCATCCAGACCAAGGTCAGCTCGAAGCTCGCCTCAGCTTACTTCAGAAGATCAGTCGAAGGTTGAGCATGCAAGACTTAGCCGAAGAGTTCCTCGGGTTACAAATCTCTCCGCTGATGGCCAACTGGCCTATCATCTTTGAAGAGGATTCGGAAGGTGGTCTCCGAAAAATCACTTCGACTTCGAGCCCTGCAGGTAACTTCGAAAACAACATATATTATGCATATTCATTCTAAGAAGTAACTAACTTAATTCATTTTTTAGCTTCTTTAGCCCCTATTACTTCGGAGCAAATCGTGCGGGCTTCGGAGAAGATTTTGGGCGCTCCAACTCCGACCGAAAAGGAATGGAGAATCAAGTTGGTCGGGAGTTGGGAAAGATTTAACAGAGTGTGGGGAATGCTGGAAATCGCTCCGCCCCCTTTGATGGATTGGGTACCTTCGGAGAAAGGGCCCAAAAAGAGGAAAGCCGAAGCTGGGACTTCGAGCTCCGCCAAGACTCCGGTCAAGAAAGTGGCTCGGCAACCGAAGAATCCAGCACCTTCGAGCCCAAGGGCTTCAGTCTCTGACTCCCAAGAGGACGAAGGGAGGTTGCTTGTGCGTCTGATAGACGAAGATGCATCTCAAAGGACTGCACCAGCCGAAGTACCTGCGAACGTGCCGGAGTCTCGAGATAACCTTGAGCAACTAAGGACTTCGGAAATTCAAGAGGATATACCTCAGGACGAAGTTCCTGTGGATGAAAGTAGAGTCGAAGTCACTATGACTTCGATTCCTGAAGAGGCAACAAGGACTGCCCAGGAAAATGTTCTTGCAGTCGAAGATTTAACGGCTGATTCGGACGAAGATCTCGCCTTCGATCCGCCAAACAGCCCAATGATTACCCCTCGCCAGAATGTCGAAGGTAAACTTCGAATAATTCTTTTATGTTTATTTTGTGTATTTATACAATGTATAATACTTTTGTTTTTTACAGAGTCTACTTCTGTGGAAGAGGTCCGCCAGGAAGAAATAATCCCTGGACCTTCAACGACTTCGGAGCCAATCCCAAGGTCCACTCAAATGGGATCCTGGAAGAGGCAAAAGGAATATATAACCCCTCCCTACTGCGAGTTCCGGATCAACTCCGTCTGATTCAACAGACGAGAGTCAATCTACCGAAGGGGGCCAGTCTCCAGGGGCTCCGAAGACTACAGGCCAACACTCCGGCCCCTCGCTAGACGAGGATGACCAACAGGCAATAAGTATGCTCCCCCTTCTAGCTCCTTTCTTAGAGCGAACAACTGGTCTTCGGACTTTGCTCGAGCCTTTGGATCGAGCTAGTCGCGACATAGGGGAGACCAACTTAGTGGCCATTCTGAGCAAAGCGGACAGGTCGGAGCTTAACGCTGCTATGGAACGCGCAGCTTACCAGGTACAAAGCATCTACGAAATAACATAGAATTCATCTACAAATAAATTTTTACCTTGGTTTTTCTTTTCGCAGCAAACAGTCTTGGCCCGAGCTGTGAATATATCGAATGATCAAGAAATCGCTTGTCTTCGAGAGGAAAATAACATCCTTCAACGGAATCTCACCATCTCCGAAAGCCGAGTGGTTCAGATGGATAGTATAGTGTCAATGGAGCGCAGGGCCAGACAAGGTTTGGAGGCTGCAAATAAAGAGCTCGAAGCAGAAAGAATTGTGCTTCGAGCAGAAATTGAAAGAATGCGGGCGGAGCACGCTACTGCAGGGCCCGAGATTGTCAGACTCCAAGAGGAAGCTAGCTAGCTTTTGAACCAAAAGAATATCTTGACTACTGAAACTGCTAGACTTTCTGGGGTTCTGGGAGAGGTAACTTCGATGAAGGACGCACTGATCGAAGATAAGCTGAAGTCCGAGAAGGTAGCTGCGGAAGTTATGAATCAACTGCTAGGTGTTCTGGAGTACTTCGGTACTACTGGGACACTTCCTTCTGATGATAACATTTCTCTTCTGCGTCGGTTGAAAAGGATTCAAGGAGTGGCGAAGCAGATGAAGACAGCAGGCATTCGATACGGAGAACTCTCCGGACAAGTGGCTGCTGTTGGCCTACTTCGCTACTACGAAGATCTGGGCCGATCGATAACTCCGAGCGCAGGAGAGGGCCCAATTACCTTCGACGACGAGCGGCTTCTGACTCCTTCCGAAGGTGTGGCCGCTGCCTGGCGAGCCTTCCAGACTTCATGGAGAGCCGAAGGTCGCTCTGCGATCAAGGCCTGGATCGATGAAGGACAACGCCAGAAACAAACTCGGACCCAAGCTTCAAGCAGTCAGCCTCCTCCGAACCCACAGGTTTAGAAATATCTTAGGATTTTTGGCTATGTAAAGCTTTGTGCTTATGAACATTTATCAATGAAAATGTGTTTATCATATTTTTAGGCTTTGCCTCATACGGAAGATATCGAAGTGTTAGACATTAACGATGAACTTTGCTCATTATGGACCACCTTCGATCTTCTAAAAGCTTATAAGCGCCCCCGATTTTTAGTTCCTCGAGATAGCTCCGGTGTAATTGCGCCCGAAGTAAGCAAAGATATACTATCTTATATTAAAGAGGAAGAAAAAGAGGTTAACTTGAACACTTCGTCTTCTGAAGACGTTATATGGTCTGAAGACGAAGATGAAGTTCGAAGTAAAAAACCTGAAGAACTTGGAAGCTGGGAAAGGAGCCCCGAACGGCTTCGAACGTGGGCCGAGCTTCAACAAGAACAGAAGGACTTTAGAGCTTCGAAGGGAGGCAAGAGAGTTAAACGTAAAGTTGTTAGAACTCCCGGCGCTGGAACTAGTCGTTCCAATCCTAGCTCTAGAGATCGAATAGGTCTTCGATTCCTTCTTGGTATGGATACCAATTTTTCATGATGTAATCTGCAAACATATTCGTTCGAATAATGAATACAGATTTAAAATTGTCTCCATATTTACTAGCCCCTCTTTGGGGATAAGCAACTTCGAACTGTATTGAAAGATGGTTATGCGCAAAGAAAAACTTCGGAGTACAATTTTTTGGGGTTCGGAGCCCCTCTGCAATTTAAAGATCTTTTAAAATCTTATAAAATGTCTTCGACTATTTGTAGTCTGAAGAATGGCAACTTAGTACCCTTGTTTTTTGAAAGAAATCACTTGAGATAACTTTCAAGACACATTAGTGTCTTTGATAATTTGTCACTTTGGACTATGTTAACAGACATTCGAAGCTCATGGCTCAAACTCTGTTTTGCTTTGGCCACCTTCGGCTCTTTTTTGCGAACTCTGTCAAACCAATGGTTCGGAGTTTGCAATGGTCTCTTTGGACTCTTTTTACGGAAGTCTACCAGCCAATGGCTTGGACTCCGCATGATGTGGTTTTGGGCTCTTTTACGGATGCCTACAAGTCGGTGGCTTGGACTCCGGATTATGTCAGCCCCCACGTCGGAAGCTTCGAACCAATGATTCGAAGTCCGAAAATATGATTCAGCTTTATGACACTTCCCTCTCGGTCAACCCCGCGGTTCTAGTGCGTCCACTTGGAAGCTGGAGGTTTACGAGGGGAAGGCACTATCTGGACCATATGCTTTATTAATTCAGAAGATGATTACAAGTGATTTACAAGAAGCCCTTATGCGAAGTATCGCTTTAGGTGCTCCGCACGCCAAGTATGTGCTAACTCTTCACCTTCTAAATTGGCTAATTTAAAAGAGCCAGGGCGTCCTGAACGAACAATTAGGTATGGACCTTCCCATTTATTTCCTAACTTCCCTGGCGCTATAATGCTTCGTAGAACAAGATGACCCGGTCTTAGTTCATTGATCTTAACCTTCGGGTAAAACCAAGCTTTCGTCTGCTGATGATACTTTGATAAATTTGCCACAGCTCGAAGTCTTGTTTCTTCTGATAAATCTAGCGAAGCTTGTCTTTCTTCTTCAATCTCCGGTTCGATGCTGCGAAGTGACCCTCCTTTGAGCTCCGTTGGAGTCATAGCTTCATCTCCAAATAGTAATCTAAATGGAGTAAAACCTGTGGACCTTGTTTGTGTAGTCCGAATGGACCACAAAATCTTCGGAAGCTCTTCGGTCCACAATCCTTTTGCTAATCCTACTATCCTTCGATTTAGCCCTGACAAAATATTTCCATTGGCTCTTTCTAGAGCTCCATTAGACTGAGGATGCCTCACTTCAGCAAAACATAACTGAATGCCTAGATCTTCGCAAAACTTCCTGAAAGGTTCTGCATCGAACTGTGTTCCATTATCAACTGTGAGTTGTCTAGGCACTCCGAACCGGTAAATAATATTCTTCCAAAAGAATTTCTGTACATTGTTCGAAGTGATAACTGTTAAGGGCTTTGCTTCTACCCACTTAGAAAAATATTCAATAGCTACCACTGCGAACTTTAGATTTCCCTTGGCTACTGGAAAGGGACCAATTAAATCCATACCCCATCTGGCCATAGGCCATACCGGAGAAATAACTTGAAGAGCTGTTGGTGGGCGATGACTTCGTCGACCCATCCACTGACATCCTTGACAAGTGCGGACTAAGGTTTCCGCATCAGCTGTTATTGTAGGCCAATAAAGCCCCTGGCGAAGTGTTTTTCCTGCCAAAGCTCGAGAGGCTAAATGGCTACCACAAAGGCCTTCATGAATTTCTCGAAGAATTTCTTGACCTTCAGCTTGAGATATACATCGGAGTAGAGGGGAACATACTCCGGCCTTGTATAAAATACCATTGATTATTTCATAATTTCTAGCCCTAAGTTTCAATCTTGAAAGCTGTGGCTCTTCAGGCAAATTTGTTCCTCCTTGTAAAAGTTCCATGATTGAATTTTTCCAATCTGCACTTGGAATGCAAAGAATCTCTGCAGAGGAAATTTGTAGCACCGAAGATGTACTGAGCTCCTCATAGAAAGCTTCTTCTGGTACATCCACAGCTCCGGCTGCAGCTTTTGCTAAGATGTCCGCTTGCACATTTTCTGCTCTTGGTATACTCCGAATGGAAATACCCTTGAAGTGTGCTTCGATCTTACGGATTTCTTCTAAGTACTTCGCAAGCTGTGGATGCCGAACTTGAAAACTTTTATCTACGTGCCCTGCTACTATTTGAGAATCTGTCTTTATAACAACTCTTGTAGCCCCTAGAACACGTGCTTTTCGGAGTCCCAATAAAATCCCTTCATACTCCGCTATATTATTGGTAGACTTAAAGTTGAGTCTTGCGGAGTACATTGCTTTTTTCCCTGAAGGCGAAATCAACACTGCTCCAATGCCTGCTCCGGATGCTTGGAAAGCCCCATCAGAATAAACAGTCCAAACTCCGTCACTTGACTTCTCCGGAACTAAAGTTGCAGGTGGAGTCCATTCTGCTACAAAATCTGCTAAGACTTGCGATTTGATTGTTGTTCTTGCCAGAAAAGATATGCCGAAGGGTGCTAGCTCAACTGCCCACTTCCCAATCCTTCCAGTGGAATCCTTACATCGGAGCATATCTCCCAAAGGATACAAAGTTGGTATAATTACATTGTGAGCCAAAAAATAATGTCTTAATTTCCTCGAAGCCATTATCAGAGCATAAACGAACTTTTCAAGTTCGGAATATCTTGTTTTTGCTCCTGATAATGCTTCGGACACAAAATAGACAGGATTTTGGACCAACTTCCCATTGAAATCCATTTCTCTGACAAGGACTGCACTGACAGCAGAACCTGTAGCTGCAAGGTAAAGGAGTAGGGTTTCGTCCGCAGTAGGCACCGTGAGTGTAGCGAGATTACTGAGATACTCTTTAATATCTTCGAAGCTTTTTTGACACTCTAGTGTCCATGCAAAATCTTCGGACCCTTTCAATGCTTTAAATATAGGCAAGCTTCTCTCCGCAGACCTTGATAAAAACCTGCTAAGTGCTGCCAGACGCCCAGTCAGCTTTTGCACTTGCTTTAAATTTTCTGGAGGAGCCATCTTTTGTAGCGCAGTTATTTGAGTAGGGCTAGCTTCAATCCCCCTACTTGAAACTAAATACCCTAACAACTTTCCAGCCTTAACTCCGAAGATACACTTTTCAGGGTTAAGACGGATTCCACATGCCCGAAGGCTATTAAATGTTTCTGCTAAGTCTAGGCTATGTTGGTGCTTTAAAGCACTCTTTATTACAATATCATCCATATAGGCCTCCACATTGCGGCCTAATTGATGACCTAGAGCCTTAGCAACTAACCTCGAAAAAGTAGCCCCGGCATTTCTTAAGCCGAAAGGCATTCTTACTTAACAAAAGACTCCTAAGGAGTTACGAAGCTTGTCTTGATCTCATCTTCGCGCTTCAACCATATTTGATGATAACCAGAATACGCGTCAAGGAAGCTTAATAACTCCGAACCTGCTGTGGAGTCGACCAATTGATCAATTCGGGGCATGGGGTAGGGGTCACGAGGGCATGCTTTATTCAAGGATGTGAAATCAATGCACATGCGCCACTTCCCGGAAGATTTCTTTTTGACGAAGACTGGGTTGGCTAACCATTCTGTGTGAGCCACTTCTCTGATAATCCCAGCCTTCAACAATTTCTCAACTTCGTCCTTTGCCAGAACCGCTCTTTCCGCAGACATTTTTCGGAGTCCTTGCCGAACAGGTCGGGCCTTCGGGTTTACAAGCAAACTATGTTCAATGATATCCCGATCGACTTCGGTGATATCTTCGTCAGACCAAGCGAAGACATCTAAATTCTCTTCCACCACCTCCAAAGAGGTTGCAATTTCTAGAGGTAAATCTTTACCAAATTGAAATGTATATTCTTTACCATCTTTAACAATAACCTTCGCTGCAATCTCTCCTTCAGGACATGGTCTTGGGAAGGATTTCTTCGAAGCTTCGGAAGGTGCTAAAAAATTTTCTTGATTATCTTGCACATTGTTTACTTGTCTTGGATCAAGAGGGGGACCATGACCACATTCCGCTCTTCGGGCGATAGCTTGATCTCCGAAGACAGTTAGGACTCCTGCTTGTGTGGGCATCTTCATGCACAAATAATTGTGATGCGCCACAGCTCCGAACTGGTTTAGCATGCCTCTTCCGAAGATGACGTTGTAGGCATATAGGGCATCTACAACATCGAAGATTACTTCCTCAGTTCGGGCCAACAAACCTTCTCCGAAGGTAACTTCCAGGCCTATTTGGCCGAGTGCATCAAGCAGAGGTCCAGCGAAGCCTTGCAACGGACGAGCCGCTGGAAGAAGGTGCTTTCTGGAGATGCACAATTGATCGAAGGCTTGAACAAAAATAATGTCTGCCGAGCTACCTCCGTCAATCAACACTCTTCGAACTTCAGTGCCCGCAATATCAGCGGTAATAACAAGTGGGTCTACATGCGGGAATTTAATGCCAGCTGCATCCTCCGCAGAAAAAGATATCAGTACGTGAGACCATTCCGGCATAGCAGCTGCAGATAACGAAGTCCCAATGTTGCCCACCTCTCTGACATAGTCTCTTCTCTGTCTTTTCGACATGCTTCTGAGGGTACCTCCTCCGGAGATGGGGAGGACTACTCTTTTCCCTCGGTCTTGCCCCTCCTCTTGCTTCGGCGGTGGCATAACATTGGCCACTGGAGGGCGTCTTGCGGCTTTGAAGTTTTCTATCCGCGCCACAGCCTGGACCGGCTCCGGGCGCGCTTGAGATGGAACTCGGTCAGTAGTACCTCGACCCGAAGTTCTTTCTAGATATTCTCCTCTCAGAGTGAGTATAGCCTTGCAAGTATCAGTTGCATGGCTTCGATTTTAACCATTAATGCAGCAGAAAAGGGTCTGGCCTTTGCCAGCCGTTTTCCCTGGTGGCCTCCAACCGCTGACCTTGTTCCCCGAAGGCTGTGGTGCTCTCTGTGTGAACTTTTGCGGAGGTGCAATGTTCAAGACTTCAGAACGAGGATGCTTCTGCCCCCTTCTCCGATCATGTTGAACTTCGAAAACTGGTTCTTGCGGCTGTGCTGAAGTTTTTACTTCTACTTTTACTTCTTGCAATATGGATGGAGTAGCTGCAGTTCTTCGAAGCCAACCTTCTTCCGACCTTGCATACTCCTCAAAGTATGACATCAGCTGAGAAACCGAGGATATGCTTTTCCGATGAAGCTTATCCAGGAGGCCTTGATGAGTGACACCTTCCCGAGCTGCATCAACTACCGAAGATGTAGACAACCCTCGGATCTGTGACTTCGTATGAGCGAAGCGCTTAAAATATTGCCTCAATGTCTCTCCAGGGAGTTGCTTCACCTGGAAAAGACTTCCCGTTGACATTGGAGGCACAAAGGTGCCTTGAAAATTGCTTACGAACTTCTTCTTCAGCTGCCCCCATGAATTGATTGATCCTGGTTTCAAAGACCAGAACCACCTTAATGCCACTCCTTGAAGAGCTAAGGGGAAGCACTTTGCCATGGTATCTCGAACTCCTCCACTAGCTTCAATTGCTAGGGCATAAGAACGGACAAACTCTCTGAGATCTTCATCTCCAGCATACTTACAGAGCTTCGAAGTCTTAAACTTCGGGTCAAAGTGAACTTTTTGTAGCTCAAGATGTAGCGGAGATTCAGTATCGAAGGAGGCGTTCTCTGGAGCTTCGGGATAAATAGGTTCGTCATCTTCGGGCACTTCTGGAATAGTTGGGACGGCTTGAGAGTGAAGCTTGTTCGCGGCTTCTTGCCGCCATCTTGCTACTTCGGCTTGGAGGCTGGCCATTTGAGTGGCCATATCTCCAAGATTGTCTTCATCTCCTCCAGAAGGGTCTTCCGGGTCTTGAGAACCAAGGGGATCAGTTCGAAGTGGGATTGAAGGTGGAAGAGGGACTCCGAGTGGTCGAAGTATAGAAAGAGTTGGCGGAGGAACTCCGTATGTTCAAGGGATGGAAACTCCTTCCAGAGTTTGAGGTGGAGGGAATGTCGAAGGCCCTCCGACCTCAACCGTGTCGGATGGTGCCTCTCCGGAGATCCGAGAGGACCTCCGAACAGGGTTACGAGGTGCGCTCCGCTTAGGAGGCATGATGTAAGAAAATTGGTAGAGAACGAAGTTTTTTGGACTAGGTTCCCCACGGACGGCGCCAACTGTTGGCGTAAAAGATTACGCTAACAGGTTTCTGTAGATTAGAAACTAACAAACGAAGTGTTTGCGAAGTGAACTGTTCTAAGCCTCCGAAAGGATAACAACTTAGAATAGTTCGAATGTGTGTATTGAATAGCTTGTATTCGGTCCTCATTACAGGGTTAAACGGGGGGTATTTATAGGCCCAAACATTAAGGAAAAGACCTATTTACCCCTCTATTATAACCGACATAGTGGAAACTATTCGGTACCCTTAATAAGGCTAAAATGGTAAAAGACTTAATCTAATAAGAAAGAAAATAAGTCTTCCATCTTAGCTGGCAGAAAAGATCTCAAAAAGCCTTAGTTCGAAGATATACTCCGAACCAAGGTCCACCTTCATACTTCGAGCTTGACTCAAGGCATCTTCGAAGATGGACGTCTCTAAACCTTCGAATCCATTATCTGCCTTTGTGCTGTTACCGCAATAACCCTGAGGATGGAATATTTTCCCCCAACAATCGGTTAAACAAAAATCTAGTGAGAGCGCCTCTGAGTATATCAAGTGTTTCAGGGATACCAGAAACCTATGTTTTAGTCTTAATATCTTTAGAAAGGGACTTGGCGGAATTAGCTTTTAATGGGTTGCGTTCCGAACTTAAAGAAAGGTTAGATAACCAAAACTTTTTAGAAGTTAGCCAAGTTCTACAGCAGGCTCTGGTCCAAGAAGGCTGAGCCAAAGACAAGAAATTTGTTAAGACGTTTAGCAAGCCTAGGGCCGAAATCCACATCATGGAATGCTCTGATGAAGAGGAGTCAGAGGAGGAGGATTCAGCGACATGTACGCGGCTGAATGGGTTACGAACGATAAAAACAAACATGTCACTTGCTCCGAACTTCGACCGTCCCCCACAAAGAATAGACTTAATGAGGTCAAATACTCGTTCGATGTGACTAAATGTGATAAAATATTTGATTTCCTCTTAAAAAGTCAGCTTCTTAGGTTACCTAAGAGTCAAGTTATCCCGTCTGCCGACGAGTTAAAAAAACATCTGTACTGTAAGTGGCATGATTCACATTCTCATAATACTAATGATTGCAATGTTTTTCGACGGTAGATACAATCGGCCATAGAGGAAGGACGATTGAAGATAAACCATGATCCAAAAATGAAGCTAGATAAAGATCCTTTTTCAGTCAACGCCGTTGACCTCGGCGAGAAGAAGGTGTTGATTCGGCCAGAACAGGCCGAGTCTGCTAAAGGAAAAGATGTGATTGTTGGAGAACCACGTACTCGCACACTCGTGCCAAAGAACCCCGATGTAAGAGTGTGGAAACAGAACACCAATACACCTTCGGCTAAGGCTCGCAAGAGGTCGAAGGTGACATATAACATGTTGTTGAACAAACATCAGAAGAGGGCCAAAGAAGCAGGCCCGCGCGCTCAGCCGAAGCAGCCGAAGGGGCCAAAATCTTCAAAGGGTACCTTCGGACCGAAGGTTGCGAACCCTCCGCATGAAGGCTTCAGGCTGAGGTATCCTGGTGCTCCGCACGGTGGTTCTGAGCCACAAAGGTCAAACCCCCCGAGCAACAACTTCGAACCCCAATGGTCGGGTTCTCCGCACGACAACTTCGCACCCCAATGGTCGGGTCCCTCATGCGACAGCTTCGGCCCCCAATGGCCGAACCCCGCACCATGGTGGACCTCTCCGATTGGAGGCTTCGGCCTGCACTGACCGAATATACCCCTGGCCTGGCGGGATCCTTCGCTGGTGTGGTCGGAGACACCTTTGACTTGGCCGAACCCCCTCCGGTTGACGGGTTCAGCCCACAATGGCCAAGGCCACTAGAGCCGCCAATGCCTCCGCCGTATGACTGGGCAGGAACCCCGTGGGCCCCGTACGTATCCGGGTCAGGGTACCCTCCGCAGACTAACCCTATGCCTTGTTTTCCTTCGGAGTATTATGGATGGCAGGTGCAAACAGACGCAGCGGAGGGGGCATCGTCCATAGGCTGTCTGTGGTACCTCCGAATCGGACCCAGCAGAGCGAAGCCGAAGGGTGCGAACACGCGGAGGCCGGAGTCAGGGAGTCCGAAGCAATAACTATCAGAGTTGGGTCTCAGGAGGTCCCAACCTCGAAGACTTTATCGCCGAAGGCTAACGGATGTAAGTCGCATACTTTAGTCGGACTCCGCGCTGAAGCATGGTTCGATCGGCTAGACGAGGCTGATCCATTCGACGGGGTTCACAGCACAGCCCCCTTCGAACACAGGGCGCCCGAGGCCGAAGGGCACACTTCAGCCAGAATTAACAGGGGTCAAACAGTAGCTCTGGGCACCAAGGCGAAGCTGTCTTGGGCTCCTCCGGGAATTTACAAATCACAGAAAAGGCGCCTACAAAGGCTGCGGGCACAGGAGATGTGCGAGAAGGTAGCTGAGGCTGAGCGTGATGCTATCTTCGAAAAGATCCGCCCTCGGCCAGCCACAAAGCAGGTATGGATAGAGAAGCTGGTTGAGATAACCAACCCGGCTCCCAGCCCAAGCGACGACGAGGACGACTTGCTTGACGATGATTACTCACCCGTCTCTGAGGGGCCCGTACCTCAAGCAATGGACATCAACATTGTCACGTTACCCGCCGAGGTCTCTCAGTTGAACCTCGGTCCGCGCAGCGCCATCTTCGAGAAACCCGAGGACTCAGCTCGCCATCTAAAGCCTCTCTATGTCAAAGGTCACATTGACGGGAAGCCGATTTCCCTTATGCTCATCGACGGCGGCGCCACAGTTAATCTAATGCCTTATTCATTGTTGAAGAAACTTGGCAGGGACGAAGATGACCTGAAGAAGACTAACTTGATGCTCAACGGCTTCAACGGCGAGAGCTCCGAAGCCAAGGGAGTACTCTCTATGGAGTTGACGGTGGGCAACAAGACGTTGCCAACAGCGTTCTTTGTCGTCGACGTACAAGGTAACTATAGCGTGTTACTCGGACGCGACTGGATCCATGCGAACTGTTGCATCCCCTCTACCCTACACCAGTGCTTGGTACAGTGGGACGACGATGAGGTAGAGGTCATCCCCGCGGACACTTCGGCCCAAGTAGCTTTGGCCGATGTGTCAGTTGATGCCATCGATAACAAAGTAGAGTGTCTATCAGGTAGAGATCTTTCGGATTATGACTTTGTTAGTGTATACGGAGGACGGTTTGTATCAGTGTCTGTAAAGCTGGCTGGAGTAGCACGGCTATTTTTTGTATTAGTAGTCATGTCTAGCAAGAATAATCTAGATTGGCTAAAGTCTCGCGTGGTGCAGTATCGGTCTAATAAAGACGGTATTGCTGAGGCCATCGAGGACTTTAGCAAGGTAGAAAAATTGGGGCAAGGTTTTGCGTTGGCCGATCCCTTGGAGGAAGTTGATATAGGTAATGATAGCGTCCCAAGGCCGACTTTTGTAAACCAACATTTACAGCCCAATGAAAAGGCTGAAGTAATAAAATTACTTCGGTCGTATGTCGATTGTTTTGCGTGGGAATATAGCGAAATGCCAGGGCTAAGCCGCGAGCTCGTGGAGCATCGGCTGCCCATCAAGCCCAGATTTAGGCCTTATAAACAGCCTCCTCGACGCTTTAATTCGGCCGTCTATGACCGAGTTAAAGAGGAAGTAGAACGACTACTTAAGGCTGAATTTATTAGGCCATGCAGGTACACAGAATGGGTTGCTAACATTGTTCCTGTAGAGAAGAAAGGGAGCGGCAAGGTACGGGTATGCATTGATTTCAGGGATCTGAATAGAGCCACTCCAAAAGACGAGTATCTAATGCCAATAGCCGACATGTTGATCAACGATGCTTCAGGACACAAGGTACTAAGTTTTCTTGATGGCAATGTCGGTTACAATCAAATCTTTATGGCCGAAGAGGACGTCTATAAGACTGCCTTTCGATGCCCTGGTTTTGTCGGTTTATTCGAATGGGTCATCCTGACTTTTGGGTTGAAAAATGTCGGTGCCACGTATCAGCGCGCTATGAACTTGATCTTTCATGACTTGTTAGGAGTCATGTTAGAAGTTTACATCGATGATGTCGTGGTCAAATCGGACGCTATGGGAAACCATTTAGCCGATTTGATGGTTGCTTTCGATAGGATGCGGCAGTATGGGTTGAAAATGAACCCACTCAAGTGTGCTTTTGGCGTGTCAGCAGGTAAGTTCTTAGGTTTCATGATTCATGAGAGAGGTATAGAGATTGATCCTAAGAGACTTGAGAAGATTATAAATGTTGCAGCGCCGACATGCAAAAAAGATGTGCAAAAGTTGTTAGGCAAGTTGAACTATTTGCGTCGTTTTATATCCAACTTGTCCGGCAAGATTGATGCTTTTGTCCCCATACTCCGGCTAAAAAATGAAGCCGAGTTCACTAGGGGGGCAAGCCAGCAAAGTGTTTTTGAGAAGATCAAGGAATGCCTGTCATCACCGCCCGTGGTGAGAGCACCCAAGGTCGGGATTCCGTTTCGGCTATACATCGCCGCTGAAGACAGCGTGATTGGAGCTATGCTAAACCAGGAGGTGGAGGGGAAGGAGTACATCATCACATTCCTGAGCCGCCGTCTGCTGGACGCTGAAACCAGGTACGCGTTTGTTGAGCGATTATGTTTATCACTTTATTACGCGTGCACCAAGTTACGCCATTATCTTCTCCCCACCACATGTGTTGTCGTTTGCCAAACCGATGTTATAAAGCACATGTTATAGAAGTCGATTCTGAGCGGAAGAATCAGAAAATGGGCTTACGCGTTAATTGAGTACGATTTGGCCTACGAGCCCCTAAGATCAATGAAAGGCCAAGTCGTAGCAAACTTTATAGTTGATCATCACATAGATGCTAGCTGGAGTGATGTTATTGCTCTAGTTGAAGTAGTGCCATGGAAAATATATTTTGATGGTTTGGCTTGCAAGAATGGCCAGGGAATTGGAGTGGTTCTCATATCACCTAATGGTATGAGCTTTGAAACCTCGGCCCGACTAGAGTTTTCTTCCACTAATAACCAAGCCGAATAAGAAGATTTGTTGCTAGGTCTTGAACTATTGAAGTCTGTAGGCGCTAAGCATGTTCATGCGTACAGTGATTCATTATTAGTAGTACAACAAGTAGCCAAGAATGCTCAATGTTTTAATGGCCTGCTGAATAGCTACTTGGACAGGTGCCTAGACATAGTTTCTACTTTTGATGATTTCAAAATATCTCACGTGTCAAGAGAAGCCAATTCAATCGCTAATGATTTGGCTCAGCAACCATCTGGCTACCAAGTCAGGAGAGGGAAATTTTCCGTGTTGAAAAAGCCGATGTTTGGTCTCACTACCAAAGCCAGTGATGATGGACAGGCGCACCCTTCGGGTCGAAGCCCTCAGGACGCCGAAGGCCACCGCATGCCGGAGCCCCTAGATCGGAGTGCTCCGCCCACCGAGGGGTCTAGAATGCCGAAGCCTATAGTCTGAAGTCTCTCGGGAGGGGAAGGATCTCCAGAGTTCGAACCCTCCGAAGGGCTTCGGCCCAGCACGCTCCGAGCGGCCACTTCGGCCGGGCTTCGGCAGGAGCTTGAATGGCTCGGGGGGCACCCCGAAGTCGGTGTTTTAGAAGTTCTTCTAGAAGGTGGACCAGCAAAGCCCTCTGAAATCTGTGAGGGCGATTGGAGAATCCCAATCGTCCAGTATTTGAAAGACCTAGCCGAAGGGTTGGTCGGAAGGTTGGGCGACAAGCATTCAAATTCGTGTTGGTAGACGACACATTGTATCGCCGAACCATCGACGGAGTGCTATTCAAATGTTTAGATCATGAGCAGTCCCAGGTGGCTACAGGAGAAGTCCATGAGGGGCTTTGTGACACTCACCAGTCGGGCCAAAAGATGAGTTGGATGCTCAAAAGAGCGGTTTTTTATTGGCCGACTATGACTGAAGATTGCTTCAAGTACTACAGAGGGTGTGAGGCATGTCAGAAGTTTGGCAATATCCAATTAGCTCCTGCCTCATTACTCTATCCTATTGTCAAGCCATGGCCGTTTCGAGGTTGGGGTCTAGACTTCATTGGCCAGATCTACCCTCCTTCCTCAAAAGGGCATCGGTTCGTGTTAATGGTGATGGATTACTTCACCAAATGGACCGAGGCCGTACCTCTCAAGAACATGACTCACAATGAGGTACGTGATTTTATTTTAAAACACATCATACATAGATTTGACATCCCTCAAACTCTTACTACGGATCAAGGTAGTTCCTTTGTTTCTAAAGAGGTAAGGGACTTCGCCGAATACTATGGCATTAAGTTGATAAACTCTTCACCTTACTATGCTCAGGCCAATGGTCAGGCCGAGTCTAGTAATAAAACTGTGATTAAGCTTATTAAGAAGAAAATTGAGGAGTTTCCTAAAAGGTGGCATGAAGTGCTTTCCGAGGCATTATGGGCTTGTAGGATTGCAAAGCACGGTGCCACCAAAGTCAGTCCATATGAGTTGGTATATGGACAAGAGGCAGTTCTGCCTGTAGAGGTAGATCTTGGCTCCTTAAGAGTGTTGGAGCAAGACGGCTTATCGGTCAATGAATATGAAACTCTTATGAAGGATAATCTGGAGGAAGTGACCGATAAGAGACTGAGAGCTTTAGAAGCCATAGAAGTAGACAAGAAGAGAGTAGCTAGAGCCTACAATAAGAAGGTTAAACCAAAATCATTTCAAATAGGAGACTTGGTATGGAAGATGATTTTGCCATTAGGCACGAAAAGTCCCAAATTGGGCAAATGGTCACCTAGTTGGGAAGATCCTTTTAAGATAGCTGAAATCGCTCCCGACAACGCATACATGCTGGAATCCCTGCAGGGAGAGAGGTTTCGAAGGGCTTTAAATGGTAGGTACTTGAAAGGGTATTTCCCGAGTGTGTGGCAAACGTCATAAAAGTGTCAAAAAGTCGATACGAACAGTATTGTCTCAAGCTCGTTGTGCTTTTAGTTCACTAGTTCACTAAAAGGCAGGGGGCATGTGTTGATAGCAGAAAATGGCATTAATTGCTAGATTATAAAAATATCATTTTTTGATGATTTGGGCCAAAAATACACATGTCCAGGGGCTGTTCGAAGCCCTACAGGGCCGAAGCCCATCGAGCTATGGGCTCCGAAAGACTCCAGCCAGCCCATGGGCTTCGGCCAGGAATCCTTCGGAGGCCCACGCTGCCGAAGCTTCGGAAGCCCACGCTGTCGAGGCTTCGGCCCAAAAGCAAGCCTCAACGGGCCTGGCCGAAGCCCACGCTGTCGAGGCTTCGGCCCAAAAGCAAGCCTCAACGGGCCTGGCCGAAGCCCACGCTGTCGATGTTTCGGCCCGAGGAGCAAGCCTCAATGGGCCTGGCCGAAGCCCACGCTACCGAAGCTTCGGCCCGAGGAGCAAGCCTCAACGGGCCTGGCCGAAGCCAACGCTACTAAAGCTTCAGCCAAAGGAGTGGGCCCCGACGGGCCTGGCTGAAGCCCACCTCAGCAGAGATAGAGTTCGACGCGTTTCCAGCTTAATCTTTATCTTTATCTAGCCAGATTAATAGTAGATTAGATTAGAGTTAACCCTCTATAAATAGAGAGGCCTGGCCGGCGTGGAGACCCCCCACACAAACCAAACCAAAGCCATTCTTTGATCGTACCTTTACTTTTACCTTTACTTTCCTGTACCTCTTCGTGGGTTTTCCTAGAAGCCCTCCGTCCACCACTACGGAACAGTGGTAAGCCTTGGTACTTCACCCGTGAAGTCCCCGTTAATCTACGTAACAGATTGATATCGCCTTGTTACTTTGCCTGTGAAGTATCCGCTAATCTGCGTAATAGATTGCTACCTTCGCCACCTGTGCAACACCTCGTAAATTTGGTCCTACGGCCGAATTGGTACTTCGCATCATCCCTGTTGTAGGTTCGCACGTTCGGAGCCCCTTTGCCGGAGGTGTTCAGAGCTGAGAGATTGGTTCCGGAGGTCCCCAGGACGCCCTTCGACGAGACCGCAGGCTTCGACAAAAGGCTTCGCCAGCACACTTCGCCGCGATAGGCTTTGTCACGACTACATTCCACGCCAAGACGAAGTTGCACCTGCGTGTGGCCTTCGCGACACCACTCCGTAATTCACTGCATAGGAGATCGCACGTCGGACCCCGCTGTTCGGAGGTGATCACCGTGTTCAGATCCGTTCGGAGTTCACCTTCGGCCGGATCAATCCGAACGCCGAAGCACCCTTCGGCGGAGTACTTCGCACCAGATGCCGAAGGTACCCTTCGGCGCACCCTTCGCGTCAGACTTCGAACCAGGAGGGCTTCGACTGGTTTGCTTTATTTTAACCTGTTTAACTTATTTCTTTCGGCTAATTGGATTATTTTGTGTAATCTTATTGCCTGGCGACTCCACCCCCCTTATCACTATTAAGGGTAGTCGGAACACGGCGTCGGTGCTACGTCACGCTTAGGCCTGTCCCTAAGTATCCATGCACTTTTGGATCGCCGGACTGACCCAAGTGCGGGGGCACGTTTCCGTGTCAACAAAAGGATGCTATTAGTAATTAATGTGTCAGCTACTTACCTCCACTAAATGCTAGTAGTAATGAGATCAAAGTAGTATTTTTTCAAAATGATCTTTAGTGATGGACAATATTGGTTCACCGTCAGTAATGATCATTAGTGACAGCCAGTAGTTGTTGCCCATCTCTAATGAGTAGTAGTTCTAGATTTCAAGTTATTGCACAAATTGCATATATATATTACGTAACTAAATCACTAGTACTTCCAGATTTCAAGTTATGGCACATATTGCATATATATATATATTGCATAACCTAAATCAGTATAAATTGTACAAATCACCCACGTATCCCAGTATTTGAACACATGTACAACACTTGCATGTATATATACAATTTAAACTTTACACTTTTAGACACATGTATGTCTTTGTTTTCTCACTTTCTTAACGTATAATCCTTCAAAATGATCGGAATGTAGGTACGGAGTTTCCTCGTCAGGTTTAACATGTGGCATAATTAAGGTGACGAAAGGTGGTATCTCATCAAAGTGATTGTACTCGTACTCATCAACCACATTTTCAACACCAACAATCCATCTCTTTCTAACAACATGAAGTTTCTTATTTGTCGTATCATGCACATAGCACTACCACAGAAACACAAATTAGTGACGGGCCATAACGTACATTAGTGACGGGCATGTCTTCCGTCACTCTTATCGCGTCAGTAATGTGGCATCAATAGTGACGGGTAAACACCCATCACTAAAGAGTCGACATCAGTCCAATGGGCTTACCTGTAACGCTTCTTTGGTAACAGGTGACGGTTATCACCCGTCACTGATGTTTTCATCAGTGGCGGTTGATAACTGTCACCCGTCACTAATATTATGGTCATTTTAAAAAACTAATATATTCATTAGTGACGGGCGACCATTGTCGCACGTCACTGATGATTTCATCAGTGACAGGTGATTATTATCACCTGTCACTAATATTATGGTCATTTCAAAAAAAAATTAGGCTGCAACCAGGATTTGGTAGCCATTTAACACATGCAACATGAAAAGCACATCACAGACAATACATCATAGAATATTCATTGCCAAATTTGTAGCACATTTATTAACTTATTTCTCGTTATCTCGGAGAAATGGCTAAAACAATGAACAACACAAGACAGTTTCATGGATACTAACTATAAACCTATAGCTAAAACGAAGAGCGACACAAGATGATCACATGGCTTTTGAATACTATCTACCCTATAGCTATATCGAGAGCTTGTATAGTATCTTGAAGCCCCTATAGCTATATCCAAAGCTTGGATAGTGTCTTCCAAGCTTGTAGCATGGCCAGCAGAAGCCAGTGGGTAGTACAGGAGCCCCACCAGCCATGGGTAGCAGGAGCACCTACGTACCGGCCATGGGTAGGAGCACCACCACGATGAGTCATGCCAACTTCGAGGGTGTTATCTCGAAGAAATTAGCTAGGACCATCAATTATCTCGGAGAAATTGGCTAAAAGCAGTAGGTCAGGATACCCTGTAACAATGGTGGCGGAAGTTAGCTAGTTAGACAAAAGTGGAAGAAGTTAGACAAAACGAGGAAGAGGACGACGATGAACCTTAGGAGGAGAATGCAACCATGGTGGTGGCGAGTAGGGCGGCCACACGCACCAACGAGTCATGTGGCCAGGCCAGGAGCACGACGAAGCGGACGACAGCGGCGGGAGTGTTAGGGTAGGGTTGCGGGAAATGAAAGTATGACTCTCGATACCCATCAATTTATAGGCGGGAGGAGTCATCAGTGAAGGGTGCACATTATGACCCATCACTAATGACGGCGGTGGTAGGAGTGTTAGGGTTAGGGTTGCGGGAAATGAAAGGTCGACCCACGGTACCTTCTTAGGAGGAGTCATCAGTAACGGGTGCACATTATGACCCATCACTAATGATGACAGCGGCGAGAGTGTAAGGGTTAGGGTTGTCAGAAATGAAAGGCCGACCCTCGATACCTAAGTATGAGGGGTCATCAGTGACGGGTGCACATTATGACCTATCACTGATGACTCCTGTAGCCTTTTTGACGTATACCTTCAGTGATGGGTAATTATTGTTGCCCGTCATGAAACGCTTCATTAGTGATGGGTAATTATTGTTATGGTAATTTTGAAAAAAATAAGGGTAACAATGTTGAAATGGAAGGAGCCTGAATTTTGCAGTCAAGTTTCCAAAACACATCACAAACATATTTTTAGGTTGCAACCTGAATTAAAGCCATCAAACAGAGAATTAAACACATCACAGTCATCCTTGATAATTCATCACAAAAGTTAATTCATCACAAGTCATAATTCATCCTAGGTTTATAGTACATACATCAGACCCTGCTGCTGCCACTTCGATCTCGGTGGTCTGCTGGTGTAGGTGAGGTGTGATATACTTGTCACAATATTGCCTAGACAAGTACTATAAAATAAAATTTAAACAAAACTATTAGAGAATGCTATTTGTATAAATTAAGTACATGATCAAATAACTTACCACCTACTTCTTGTTGATGATTGTGTTATTTATTGTGCAGACATATAACTGACTTTCAGAGGATAAACCTACCGAGATATCTTGTAGGAGAGTCTTCCTTGCTGGAGTTACATCTGTTGGATTGCCAAAATAACAGATGTGCTTCAATTGGTCCATTTGGTCGGTGTCGACCTCCCTAGCTATCGCCTTCCTCTTCCTATCTGCAATATTGCTAGGACCCACCCTTGACATTATAAGAAACCATGCATGATAAGAACATAAACAAAAGATGTCCATGTTAAGTGATGTTGTCTCTTCTCTATGTATACCACTATTGTCGTTGTCATCCACTTTGATGGTCGTTGGTGTCTTCTCATCACCAAAGTTAGTGTAGAATTTTTCCATAACAGTCAATGGGGCTTGTCCCATTGTTAATACCAAATAGTCCCCTTGTGTTAGGCCACCTCTGTGGCTAAATTCACTCCACCCTTTGTGGAGGCATATCGTACCATCGCCCCCACAGCTCACAACCTCAACCACAGTGGTGCACCCATATCTTGTCATTATTTTGAGGGTGTCGCCTGCACGAATGTTATTGACTTCACAAAATCTTTTTGATAAATACTACAACAGTAATAGATGTGCTTCAGTTTGTTAATTAACACAAAAAACAGGACATTCAATGTACAAAAAACTATAACTAAATTGACCTTGTGACGCCCCCCATGAATGAGATGATTGATCTTTATTAAGCAACTATCAAGAACATAGGTTGGTACTTGTAGATCATTCGGATACGTTGCCATATCCCTAATTCACAAATTAAATAAACAAATTTTGCTTACATGAAGATCGATCTATAAATTGATATTTAATAATAAGCATAGACAAACTTGCAAGAATAACGACGAAGGGCACGGGCGACGGAGCGACGAAAGCAATGGAGCGATGAAGGCGATGGCGGTGGCGGGAGTAAGTTAGGGTTGCGCGAAATGAAAGCGTGATGACCCACTTCCTGCCCTGCCTATTTATAAGTGGGAGTCATCAGTGAGAAGTATAAATATAACACGTCACTAAAGGTGGCCTTAGGGTTTTGGGCAACACTCATTAGTGACGGGTGGTACTACCAACTATCACTAATGTGGTACCTTTAGTGACGGGTAACTGTATGACCCATCACTAATGTGGGGGGCCCCGCCAGCCTTAGATATAGTGATGGGTCATACCATGACTCATCACTAATGATACAATATTACTGACGCGTGTGAATTAACTCGTCACTAAAAGTGTATTACTGACACATGTATTTTGCCCGTCACTAAAGACCGTTTTGTGGTAGTGTAGAAAACTTGAGCAACTTATCAATATACTTATCTCTTGGAATTCCTAAAATGTCATTGTCGCTCATGTAATCTATATCATCGGCCCCACCTTCATCTTTACTACCAATGTGATCTACTTCACCATCATTTTCTCCTTGTTTTCCATGCTTGTTCCATATATGATATCCTTTCTTGAATCCATGTCTTAGCGAATGGTCGTACACATATTTTGAATTTGTAAACTTCTTCTCATTCCTACAGTCATAGCATGGACACCACATTGCAGTTTTTCCACTAGCTTCCATGTCATCTCTAGTATTACTCATGAAAAACTTCACCCTACTGAAGTACTCATTGCAACTACTACAATCAAGATACATCTAGCTTCATGTTGTTGTAATCTATAAATAATAAAACAATCAAGATATGACTCTAATTATTACATGTATTGTGTCGTACAAAAATAGGATTTCGGATTAAAATATATTGAATAATTAAAAATATATACCTTGGGTGGGACAAAGTTGATGCTACCTGTGGTGTGGGTCGTCATCGGTGTGTCCAGCAATCACACTGTCGGTCGACAGTCATGGCGAAGACGACGACGGTTGGGACTTGGGTGCAATAAGTGCAGAGCTCTATGCATGAGGTACTTATATACTTGTCATAAGTGACGGTTATCCAAATAAGGACGTCACTAAATGTGACCTTAGGGTTTCAGACGATGCAGTATAACAACACTTTTTGGTGACGGGTGGTCTCAACAAAGACTGTCACTATAAGGGGCAACCTTTAGTGACAAGTCACTGTATGACCCATTACTAACTGGGGTTTCCTTGCCAGCCTCGTCTGTAGTGATGGGTCCTATTGCAACCCGTCACTCATAAGGCATCATTACTGACGTGTGTGAAAGAACTTGCGTGAACGAATTAAAAGCTAGCCGGCAGATTGGTGATCGCCGGAGACAATGACAGAGCCCACGCAGCCACCAGGCCATTGGTGGTGGGGAAAGTACGGGGTGGTTGACACAGGTTAAATTTGCCTTTAGGGATGGATATGGATGTTAAAATATCTGAATTATTCGTATTCATATTTGAATAACTATAAATATGGATATCTGTATTCGTATACGAATTAAATATGGATGACATTCGGAAACATCTTAATTCGTTTTACACATGTAGATATGGAAACGGATATCCGAATTTCTCCTGAATGTGCATATGAAAATGTATACATTCGTATCCGTTTTAGGATTTCATACACATTAAACTTGGACTCAAGATGACATGGCATCACTATATTAATGGTTTATTTATTATTTATATAATTATGGAATACTTATGTTGGCGTAAAAGATTACGTCGACAAGTTTGAGGGAACTAGGTCAGTGTGGAAGGATTTTCTCTAAAGTTGTATTCTTGGATCTCGAGTTCTGTGTCCTGTACAGCACAGGGGAGAGGGTATTTATAGTGGAGCCCTACATAGGACCCATACCCTCTAAGCCCCTAGTCTTACATTTGTCATACAACTCACATACCCCTATCGGTAGGGATACGGTCATAACGACTCTGCCAGTCATTCAGTGACATGACTATAGTGTCGGGCGTGACGGTTTACATGTGTGGTCCTATCGTATACCTAACCAGACTAGACCACTACTGACCCGCCCGCCACGTTCCACAAGGACTACTTGACGTCTTAGCTGACGCACTCCAGCTTTAGTGGATGACATCCCCCTTCGACCGGCTCCATGGATCCCCCTCGGAGTCTTGGTACGGTTGTCTTCAAGGTCATCTTCTGATGGCCTCCAGCCTTCAAGCGATTCACTTAGAACCTTCGGGCGGGAGGCCGAAGGGTTCGGGACTGAAGGCCTCCGGTCCGGGGCGGGCACCGCCCCGGATCTCGCTTCGACCAAGGAGCCTAGGTCTTTGTGGAATCACCTTCGGCCCCAAGCATAACCCGGAGTGTCTTGTGCCCATCTCCGTACTGCTCTTCAGGCCCATGGGGTCGTAGGCCGGGACATTCGCAACGATCATTAACCTTCTCGGAATACCGCTGGGATTATCTCCCCCAACAACTTAAGTTAGAGAATATTATTACGTATGGTTTATTTATTTTTTATATAATTATGAAATATTTAAGTTATTGAGAGTTTTCTAGTAATACAAGGCAGTAAGATATTTACAACTTCGTTTGAGCATAAAAAATTTTCTACACTCAATATACAACATATCTCATTCCATATAATTTTTTTTATTTTTCTAGATCCATTTTCTATTTTTAACTCATTAATTATGTTTCTAAGATTTAAATTGAAATACATGAAATTTGAACTAGGAGTACCTAAAATAATACACTAAAATTTATAGAAAAATCATATTCACTATTATGTGTCCATTTTTAGTTCTTATACACTAAATTAAAGAAATTTAAAAAAAATCTATGTTACAACACTCCATCTGTAATGTGGAGCTTAACAATTTTTTAATTCTAAAAAACTAAATAAAGTCTGAAAAATACGAGACTTATCATGGTGTTATGATATTATACGTAGATATTAAAATGTTTCAAGAAAGTTGTTATATATGATTTTTTATTTTGCTAGATCCATTTTCTATTTTTAACTCATTAACTATGTTTCTAGGATTTAAATTGAAATATATAAAATTTGAACTATAAGTACCTAAAATAATGCACTAAAATTTATATAAAAATCATATTCAATATTATGTGTCCATTTTTTGTTATTATCTACTAAACTTAAAGAATTTTTTAAAAATCTACGTTACGACACTCCATCGGTAATATGGAGCTTAAGGTCTTTTAATTCTAAAAAATCAAATAAAGTCTGAAAATACGATATTTATCATGTTATTACGATATTATACTTATATACTATGATATTATATTTTAGGTACGAGAGTTGTCATACAGTTTGAAATTAGGGTTTTGAGAAGGAATAGGTTACGGTAGAAAGTAATGGATTGTTAAATTTTTGTTTGAACTTGAAACATTTTTCATAATCAAAATACAAAATTTATTATTCCCTATAAAATTTTTGTATTTGTTTAGATCCATTTGCTATTTTTAACTCATTAATTTTTTTTCTAGGATTTAAATTGAAATATGTGAATTTGAACTGCAAGTACCTAAACTAATGCACCAAAATTTATAGAAAAATAGTATTCATAATTTTCCATCCATTTTTAGTTATTATCTACTAAATTTATAGAAATTTTGAAAAATCAATGTTACGACACTCAATCGGTAATGTGGAGTTTACGGGTTTTTAATTCTAAAAAATCCAAATAAATTCAAAAAAATAGGAGACTTTTCATGGTGTTTTGATATAATACTTAAATGCTATGATAAAAAAATAAAAATATTTCAATAAAGTTGCCGCATAGAATGTTAAGAAATTAGAGACTCTCTAAGTAGGAATAAAGAACGAGAGAAGGAATGTGTTAGGTTCAAAAGAAAACGAATGGTTAATTATTTGTTTGAATTTGAATTTTTTTACAATCTAAATAAAATATTTATTATTACCGGTAAAAAATTAGTATTTTATGGGTATGTTTGCTATTTTTATTCTGTTAATTGTGTTTCTAGGATTTAAATTGAAATATGTGAAATTTGAAATGCAAGTGCCTAAAATAATACACCAATATTTATAGAAAAATCATATTCATATTTTCTAATACATTTAATTACTATCCAATAAATTTAAATAAAATTTTAAAAAAATCTATGTTGTGACACTCGATCAACAATGTGTAGATTAATGATTTTAAATTCTTAAAAAATCAAATAAAGTCTAAAAAACATGAGACATTTAAAAATAAAAATAAAATATTAAACTTTATTTTATAATATAAAATTCAATTCAGGGATATAGATTATATGATCTAAGAGCAGTCGTTTTAGACATTTATTAAGCCACCACATAAAAAGATTAATGTGCTAAGAAATTTAAAGAAAATATATAATTGAAAACGAAAAACATATGTAAAGTAAGACAATGTGTCGTCACAACATACAAAGTGGGGATAGAAAGAGATTAGATGAGAGGGCGAGAGAAAAAGAGAGATATAAGAAATCGGAGCTAGGAATATAGTTTCTATAGACGATGTTTTGTTGATATGATAAGATAATGTATTATCTAAAAAATGTAGAAATTATAAGTTGAGAGTGCTCTAAGGCTCTGTTTGGATGATCTTGCTTATTTTTAGGGACTAAATCTTGTTATTTTTGTATGGACTAAAGTTTAGTCCTCTTGTTTGGATGTAGAAACTAAACATCATTTAATGAGAGGGTCATAAATGAGGGTAAAGTGTGCATGAATTTTTAGTCCCTATAAGGGCATTCTCAACCCAGAAATTATCTAATAGTTTCTATACATGACATGTCATAGTTTCTATACATGACATGTCATTAAGAAACTACTCTTAGAAACTTTATCTCACAATGCATGATTTCTTGTCTCCATTTAATTTTCCCTCATTTGACCAATCACAAACGAGTGGACTCTATATATAGAAACTACTACACTCTCTCAATGCATATATAATGGTTTTTTTATCCTCGGTATTAGTGATAGAAACCATGTCTTGCATGAGAAACCATTTCTTCCACTTTTCTTTTTTCTCTTCATTAACTCTCGTGTCACATCAGATTTTTTTGCTTATGTGGAATGATATTTAATGCTATAGAAATCATACTAATCATTGCATTTGGGATGCCCTAAGCAATATCAAAGTAACTTATGAACTAAACTTTAGACTCCGTAAGCAAAGTTATTTGGGACTTTAGAGACTAAATTTTAATAAAAAAAGCAATAGTCGTCCAAACAAGCCCTAATAAAAAAACTATAGCGACAACGAAAGGCAGGGTGCGTATGGCTATTATTCATGGTAAATTGGTGATCGCTGCAGCTTAATTATTCTTAACCTGATCAACAAAATACCAACATCAAGGACTTGCGTAATACATGGATGACTCCGTATCAGATCAGATCAGTTTGAAACTCGAGGTCACATAATGACTTTTCAAGAATCAGAATATGTCTTTAAGCAAAAGAAGGGAACCATGGTTATGCATAAACGTCTTAGAAGAATCGCTACCTAAAATATTTACTCCTAGCTCGACAAAGTTGGTGAAGTATGTAGCTACGCCCGTCAGGTCCACGTACGGATCACTGATTTCAGAGTTCGTTGATCAAGTCGTGGAGAAAATATTTCGTAATTTTGATGGTCCGGGTGACACACATGTACGCCCACGGATCGATTCCATGTTGAAAACGACAGTTAATTAGTCAAATGCGAGCAACTTCGATCGATTGAATCGTTTCTTAATTTTGGTTTTGCCTGGCCTCCAGTCTCTCTCTGATCGGTCCAAAACAAGCTACTTGACTCGAACAATCGCGTTAAGTTGCACCTGCTCGACGAATAAGGAGTACGTCGTGCAACTTTTCTTCGTCGATCGACGTTAGTTGCCGCGCTCGATCGTAACCACAACAAATAAAAAAGAAAACGGCTAGCAAAAAATAATGAAAAAGGTAACATAAATAATTTTGCTAATTTACTGGTTGTTTATTTCTTGATTTTATTATGTCGTGTTCTTCCGGTAATTGCCGTTTTCATAATACGGCAAATTACATTGTTTCCTAATTTCTAAATACCCTAAAAACTATCCACCATATTTATGTAAATTAATTTGGCAAATATAAGATCATCTCTCGCACTAAATTCTAAATCCTAGATGACAAATATGATTACGTGAGTTTACTACTCGCCGTCGCTATGTTTGGTTAAAACTCTGTTATTGTGTGTGGGTGCAAATATGCTCTCACGGAATATTCAGCTATATATTACCTCCATATTTTTGATTTTATATATAATATAGTCATGTCATCTTAATTTTGTACTTTTATTTTACTTTAACTTCACCACTTATACATCCGATTTATTATCGGTTTCCGACACACCTACCTATTCTAGAAAGCCCAACACCGTACCGTCAATTGGCCGATAAATAGTGCTTAATATCCACCTTTTCTTTCTTGACCTTGTTCAGCTGTCCGGTAGTAAAATTAATTGACTAGTAGTATTACATACGAAGCAGTTCTAGCAGAACAAGTAGAATAGAGTTTAGCCAAGGAAATTAAAACAAGTACGCCATTCGCTCGTAGTATCGCACCTCTAGACACCTAGTAATTAAACAGATGCAGGAACATACTTTAATTTACTCGATCACACACGTGGCTAATTAATCCACTAGATTATATATAATCGAGCTTTCATGAGTGGTTAGTGCCGGGCACATCGTAGACAAGAATTTCCATCAGTGTTGACGATGCCAGTAATTAAACCATGAGACTTGGGATAAACCAACGGCGTGACTCTGGAAAAACGCTCTACCCATACAACTAGTCAACCTTTTTTTCCTCAGTGGTAGCTCTCGCAAGAATAAACTACACACCACGTACCACGTACGGGCGCAGATGATGTACAATGTGTGTGTTGCAGAAGACGGTAATATCTTATCATTGGTCTCATATATATTTCTCTATTTTATACTGACGATCTAATCATTAGTTAATGAATTTATAATAAGAATTATACTAAAATCATATATATATATATGCCATGAAATGTAATGATTCGGAATGTTAGCAATTTAACTTTATTTTTACTCGTTTTTAACGATTGTTTCCAACATTTATATTAGGACAGGCCAGGTACGTACGTTTGCCTCTCCTTTGTATCGTAACTCAATGCGATTTTAATTTTTAATTCTTGAGAATGATTCTGTGTATATGTACTTTTTTATTCTTCTTCCTAGCAATCATTTAAACAAAGTTGCAAAAAAATTGAAATTAGTCATAAAATCATCAAGTTATAAAATCAAAATCAATCTGCCGCTGAATCAAGCATGCACAAATTAATAAGTTCCCTTCACAAACTAGCACAATCACCAGAGCTTCACACCTCACAGGTTATATGCATGTCCCGACTCAATGTAATCGAGGATATTATCCACGCAGTTGCACCGATGCCGGTGTAAGCTCACAGATCTAAATGTAAAATTGAAAATATTTATCAAAGGCGAAATCTATATTAACAAGTTATCTCAACTTAAAAAATAGTACCTTGACCTTTCGTATCCCCAAAAGATTATAAATTTAGTTCATGTTAACTTCTAATTAATTTTATTAATTTGTAGGTGTTGTTTATACATGTTCTTATGGTTTTATTATAATTAAGGATACAAGGCAAACTGCAGTTTTTGACTTCTTTATGGGAACAGTTTTTGAATTTGTTTGCGTGTACAGTTTTTTGGATTTCAATTCTAAATAGTGTTAATTTTATCACAATAAAAAATAAAAGTATAAATTGTTAGATATTAATCTGGTGGAATTAAAACTTAAAAGTAGGTAATTGATAGATGATAAAAAAGCCACTTAACCACTACTCCGTAGAATAGTAGAATAATAGTGCACGTGATACAGTGACACGATGTCTAGTACCAGTCCACCTTCGTGGAGAGTCGCGCACGTGATGCCGGCTGCCACCCGCAACTCCGCAAGCAGTTGAGATTTGACGACACGACGCCACCCACCACCCGTCCACCACCGCCGCTTCCGCCGCCGCCCGAGCTCGGTCCAGGTCCAGCAGAAAAGTCACTCGCCGGCGGCCGATCGGCCGCACGGGAAAACGAAACCAACGACGGCAATTAGAGTTTAATAGATTGTGTCTTATCTTATTATATCTTATCTTATTAAATCAGTACGATATTATTTCTATATATTCCAACCCCGATTTATCAGTGGTGTATACTATAACACTAAATTTTTAGACCTATCCCATATTTTTCTCCTCTCTTTTTTTCAATATCTTTTCATCCTTGTTTGGACTGCTATTATGATATGGTGTCTTAATTAAGGTAAGCTTCATCATTTTCTATTCTATTTTTTCTTATTACATAACAATTTAATTAATATTTAAGACATCATTTTATAGTGAGGGTTGAGAGTTTAGACCGCTCTTATCAAACCAATTAATGAATCAAAAAATAAAGGAAAATTTCTGAATTACACCCTTAAAGTATCGCTGAAGTTTAAATAATCCTCTAAAAAATTTTACCGTCTAAAAAACACCTACGGTATTGAAAAATAACTCAACCTACAACTTTGAAGGGGTTTTTTTCTGACGTGGCGAAATAGTGAGTGGTTTTGCTGATGTGATAGCATATGTGACGCTGGTAACATGGCAGATTAATGACAAAAATATGAATTACACCCTTCAACTTTACCTAAAGTTTGAATAACCCTCGAACAAATAAAAAATATTTCTAAATTAATTTATAAATTTTTAATAATTCTGTTTTATTTTCTAAAAATCCAAAATAGTGTTTAAATCTTTAAAAATTCATAACTAATTCATTTTAATTCTAAATTTAATCATTAAAATTGTATAATTTTTTATAAAATATCATCTATATAATAAAAATAATTTCACAAGCAATATGACTAATCTTGTATATTGTTTGTAATTAATTATTTTGACGTATAGTTTTCAAAGTTCTTAAGGAGCCCATTTTCATCAAGTAAACTCATATTTTTATTCATGTGTAGGAAGTCAAGTCATCTAATACAAGTCTATTCTTTGACAGCTACAATAATAAATATTTATTTTAGAATATCACTGGGAAGGACAATAAAAAACTATGGTGCAAGTTTTTACCAAATTAAAGAAAATTAATTAACCAATGATATACACTTACGTGTATAATAAAGGTTCATGATCTTAAAATAATGCAAGAGAATAAAGAAGATTTAGACGAAAAAAATGAAATTTTAAAAAGATAATTTTTGAATTCGAACAATTATTAGAACATATAAGTGTATCTCTTTGGTTAATTAACTTTCTTTAGTTTGGTAAAAACTTGCACCATAATTTTTTATTGCCTCTTCCCGGTGACATTCTAAAATAAATATTTATTATTTTTCCTATCAAAGAATAGACTTAGATGACTTATCTTGCTACACATGAATAAATCAATTAGTGCTAAACAATATACAATATCACTCATATTGCATGTGAAATTATTTTTATTATGTAAACAATAATTTCTAAAAAATTATGTAATTTGAATGATCAAATTTAGAGTTAAAATGAATAAGTTATGAATTTTTAAAGGTTTCACCACTATATTGGATTTTCATAAAATAAAAATAGAATGATTAAAAAAATTAGAAATTAATTTAGAAATATTTCTAATTTGTTCGGGGTGTTGACGCCAAGATTTGGTAGAGCGTAGGGCCCACCAAAAATGTCGCACAGTCAAAGGAAGTCAAAGGAGGTTCAGTCAAAGTTGGTCAAAGAAGTCTGTCTATAACGCACACATAATCGGATAGGAAGAGCCGATGGAAATAAAGTGAGAAGAAGATGAAGATTATTCAGAATCGGTTAGGATAAGATACTTGAACGGCAAGTCTTTGGACTATAAATATATACCACTTAGCTAGGTTAAACACACGTCTCTGTCAAACAACTACTCGGCGTATCGTCACCCTTGACTCCCCAAAGTTAATCCCGGTGGGATTCGGCACTCGGAGTTGGGCTACATCGTTATGATCTTCGGTGAAGAGGTGAGTCCCGCCACCCTGTAGGACCGAAAGTAGCGACCAGAGGGGGGGTGAATGGGCGCCTAAAAAATTCTTTTGAATCAATGGCCTTCTCCCAACACCCAACACACATCAACAGATAGTCAGCGGAAACAACCAGATCAAAAACAATGAAAATAATCTAGCCTAAAAACAACCGGTGTCCTAATAGAAAAGACACCACCAAAGTGTTCAAAGGCAGATCAATAATGCATTCAAGTCATAGGAATTTCAAGCATTTAATTCAAGTGCACGCAAACTGAGAAGATGGTTTACTGTTCAAAAATTGTCTCCTATTTGATACTTGTCGAAGCCTATGTCTGTAGCCACTGGAGTCTGCTCCGGCGAAGCTTCAATCGAAGCTGCAGCGAAGCCTGAGCTTCAAATAGAGTGGCTCTGAAGCCTTAGCGAAGCTTTCCTTCGATGCTTTCTTCAACGAGGTCACAACGAAGCTTGCCTCCGAAGATCGCTGCAGCGGAGTCACAGCGAGGCTTGCCTCCGGAGCTTGCCACAGCGAAGTCAAAAAACTTCGGCATACCAAAGCCTACTTATATCTCCTTCGAAGCCTGCTTCGGCACGGACAGAGCAAAAGCTAACTCTGAAGCTTGCTTCAACGGAGACCCCTCGACACTTCTTACTGCTAAAACAAGGTCCTTGACCAGTTATCGAAGCCTGCATGCCATCTCAGCAGAAGTCTATGCGCATTTTACAGGAAACAATCAAGTGCTAGTAGTAGTTCTTGGGAAAACACGCCCAAGAAACAAAATGTTCATATTAATGCTTCAAGGCAACAGATGGTCAGCAGAGATAGTAAAAACAGTCTCCTACTACTTCATCTTCACGTAAACCAAGAAACAATAGTACACATCAACGGCTTAAAAAACTAATCAACGTAGTCAGCTGCACGCAACATAAGACCTAGGGAAAAACAGAGGAAGAAATTGTGGCGTAGCACCCGATGGTCTGGAGAAAAGACTCGAGATGAAGTAATAAAACTTGAAAGTGAATCACTTGAAAATCCATCAAAGCAGGTCCAGGAAGTTTCGTGATGAACAGGACGAACACCAATGCGGCGGCGCACAGAACAGGAAAAATGGGGATGAACACTAATTTTCAGATTAAAGTGAGTTAACCCTAACCCTAGGGGGTTGGAGCCTATTTAAAGGCAACCAAACAAAAGGGAAAAAGACAAATTTACCCCTAGGGTAAATTACACAGACGATGAAAATAAAAGTGGAAAAGACCAAAATGCCCTTAGAGTTTTTTACAAAGTCGACTAACACAGACTGTGGGCCTAAAGGCAAAATAGTAAAATCCTAAATAAAGATAACTTGTTCTATTGCGGAGCTTTCGTAGTAGCTATGGCTTCGCCTCAGAACGGTCGGATCCAAGATCAGTGGTCGTCGGTTTTACGCCAAAACTGACAAAGCGTCCACCGTCTTCGCACCGGGTACCCGCATTGGGCCGGCCCGATTCTGCGGCTCCCTCAGCCCGGCAATTGCTCACCGCCCGTGTACCTGAGTCAATCCCGGTTAGCAGCCTAGTGGATCCTCTACCGCTTCTATCCCATGTACTCGGATTGAGCCAGCCCGACTCCGCAGCCCCTCTGCCCGGTAGTCGCTCGCGGCCCGTGTACCTGAGTCACACGTGGCCTAGACACGGCAGGTCTCATCTTCTCTTCATCTTCTCTTTGACTTCCGTTGATAATCACTCATCACATCTGGAGCCATGAGACCCATGATCTTCATCATGGCTCCTCAATCTCCCCCTTGATGAGTGCATTATCAACACCCTCTTCATCAGCTCTTCAGAACCTGTGAACACATGTGGAAACACGAAAACAAAACACAAGAAGACAGAAGGAAGAAAATAAAATAAAATAAAATAAAAGGTTTAACCCTAATGACCAAAAGCCGAACAAAAACTAGAAGGCGGTCATTGTGGTTAACCAAAAAATAAAAACTCAAAGCGAGTGCAATCTCAAAATTATCATCAAGGATATCCACAGAGTAAAGGTAAAAGAGACTAAAACTCCCCCTGAAACAAATCCCAGAGAAAGCCAAAACTCCCCCTAAACTCTTCTAAAAGATCGAGTAACCCAAAATTTCTCCCCCTTGTTGACAATTGGACTCATCAAGTGAGACTAAATGCACTCTAAAGAGACACAGACTCAAACCCCCTGAAATGCAGCTCCCCCTCAAAATATGCAATGAATGCAACTAAGGTGCAGGTGGAGTTTAAAAAGCATGCTTCTCAGATATGATTGACTGCAATTACAATATCTAGTAAGTATAGGAAAAGACATACTATCTAAGACACATGGCATGATTAGTGCAACAGATGATATCCAAAGAAAGTCATTAGCACACATTTTTAGATTTTTTCAAACAAAAGCATCATCACATTTTCTAGTTGACAAGCAAGGTAAAAGAATGAGATGCAAAGGCTAGCTGATATCTACCAAGATAAGCATTGTCTAGAACAAAGTGCTTCAGCAAACTTGTTATCTTTTTAATTTTCAGGCTTTTTCTTTTCCTTTTTCATGTTTGCCAGGGGTTATTTGCATGTCAACCTTATGCTAACCGACCAAGTCAAGCCTAGGCCAGAACTGGACCATCAGAAGCTTAAGACATTGGTCTTGGCATACATTACACTGTCTTAGTTCATACCAAAGTGCTATGGTAAGCAGTCCAGAACAATGTAATGCGACAAAAGCAAACCCACCTGGATATTTTCAAATTATGCATGAAAAGGCATGGATTTTTCATTTTTCTAATTTTTTTATCATTTTTATAGCATATTTTCCATGTTTAAAGCATATAAATGTTCAAGTTGCATATCTGCATCTAAGTAAGGAACTAGCTACCAGGCATGTAAAAGATAGCAAAAACATTCAGCCTACACATGCTAGTTACCAGAAGCAATGGTGATTATTTTTCAATTTTAAAGCATAAAAGCCATGCATATGAAAAATATCAGACATATCATGTGAACTGAAGCAAAGCATGATCATCAACAAGTATTCAAAAGCATATACTAGCTAGAGCAAGTAAAGCAGATCAATCATATAACAGAAGTATGCTCAAAGTGTGATATGTGAATATGCAAGATATGAACTCACACGAAAAGACTCAATAAAAAAATAAATAAGAAATATCCTAAAAAGGATACACAACTCCCAAATCCGCTCGCAAACGCTCAAAAGTAGACTGATCTAGGGGTTTGGTGAAAATGTCAGCCAACTGATGATGAGTATCAACATGAACAAGGTCAATGACACCTTTCTCATATTGATCCCTCAGAAAGTGAAAGCGCACATCAATATGTTTGGTTTTTGAATGAAGACATGGGTTTTTCCCTACCCTAATCGCGCTGGTGCTATTACAAAACAAAGAAAATCTGGCAGGGAAGAACAACCCAAAATGTCGCAACGTGGAAATCATCCAAAACAATTGTGAGCAGTAGCTAACAGTAGCTACATACTCAGCCTCAGTAGTAGAAAGCGCAACTCCAGATTGCTTACGTGAAGACCAAGAGACGAGCAAAGAACCAAGAAACTAGCAAGTACCGGAAGTCCACTTACGATCCAGCCAGCACCCACCAAAGTCAGCATTGGAAAAGCCAGATAACTCAAGAGACGATGATGCTGAATAATAAAGACCTAGATTAGGCGCATGGGTAAGGTACCTGAAAATGCGCTTGACAGCCTGCCGATGAGATGCACGTGGTGAAGACTAGAAGCGCGCGCACAGTCCCACGGCAAGCTGAATGTCTAGTATCATCACCGTCAAGTACAGCAGCGATCCGATCATCCCTCGATACTCTCTCTCGTTGACCTTAACGCAGCTCTCGTCCTTGTCCAGGCCCCTAGATGTACCCATTGGGTTCATCTGAGGCTTCAATTCTCCACCAAAGTCGAACTTCTTAAGCATGTCTCGCGTGTACTTGCTCTGGTGGATGAAGATGTCGTCCTTGATCTGCTTGATGTGGAGCCCTAGAAAGTACTTGAGAATGTTAGCCAACTGATGATGGGTATCAACATGAACAAGGTCAATGACACATTTCTCATATTGATCCCACAGAAAGTGAAAGCGCGCATCAATATGTTTGGTTTTTGAATGAAGACATGGGTTTTTCCCTACAATAATCGTGCTAGTGCTATCACAAAAAAAGGCACTCTAGTAGGAAAAGACAACCCAAAATCTTTCAAAGTAGAAATCATCCAAACCAACTATGAGCATCAGCTAGCAGCAGCTACATACTCAGCCTCTATGGTAGAAAGCACAACTCCAGATTGTTTTCAAGAAGATCAAGAAACAAGCGAAGAACTGAGAAACTGGCAAGTACCGGAAGTCGATTTGCGATCCAGTCGGCAACCACCAAAATTAGCGTCGGAAAAACCAGACAACTCAAGAGATGATGATGCTGAATAATAAAGACCAAGATCAGGCACATAGGTAAGGTACCAGAAAATGCGATTGACAGCTTGCCGATGAGATGCGCGTGGTGAAGACTGGAAGCACGCGCACAATCCCACGAAGAACTGAATGTCTAGTCTCATCGCCGTCAGGCACAGCAGCGATCTGATCATCCCTTGATACTCTCTCTCGTTGACCTTGACGTCGCTCTCGTCCTTGTCTAGGCCCCCAGATGTGCCCATGGGGGTCATCTGAGGCTTCAGCTCTCCACCAAAGTCAAACTTCTTTAGCATGTCCCGCGTGTACTTGCTTTGGTGGATGAAGATGTCGTCACTGGTCTGCTTGATCTGGAGCCCTAAGAAATACTTGAGCTCACCCATAAGGCTCATCTCGAACTCGTTGTACATCTGCTCAGAAAACTTGGACACGAGCTCATTAGTAGAACAACCAAAAATAATGTCGTCCACGTAAATTTGAGCAATCAAGAAATATGAGCCAACTCTGAGAAAGAAAAGAGTTTTGTCCATAGAACCCATCACAAAGCCGTTCCCCAACAAAAACTGCTTTAAACGATCATACCAAGCCCTAGAGGCTTGCTTCAGACCATATAAAGCTTTCTGCAACTTGAAAACATGTCGAGGAAACTTAGGATTTTCAAAACCATGGGGCTGCCTAACATAGACCTCCTCCTCTATGTACCCATTCAGAAAAGCACTCTTGACATCCATTTGAAAAAGCTTAAAACCTTTAGAAGTAGCGAATGCCAAAAGAATGTGAATGGACTCAAGACGGGCAACAGGAGCGAAGGTCTCCTCAAAGTCAATACCCTCTTTCTGGCAAAAACCCTAGGAAACTAATCGAGCTTTGTTGCGCACCACAACCCCATCTTCACCTTGCTTGTTCTTAAACACCCACTTGGTGCCTATGGGGTTGCATCTAGGTGGTAGCCCAACTAGTGTCCAAACCCGATTGCGAACAAAGTTATCAAGCTCTTCTTGCATGGCATTTATCCAATTTGCATCAGAAAGAGCATGAGAAACATTTGTAGGCTCAAAAGAAGCAACAAAAGTAGACTCAGCAAACATAGCAAGTGAGCCAACAGAAGAACGCAAGGACCTCAAACTGAGATCACCGATGATGAGCTCTAAGGGGTGATCATGATGAACTGCTCGGGATCCTAGGTGATTTGAAGTCACCTCACCGAAGTCAGCAACTAGCACCTCTGGACTTGGCTAAGGGGGCTCGATCGAAGTGGAAGAAGTGATCAGAGGTCCGCCCTCGTCCTCAGTCGAAGTCTCTGAAGGTGTGGGGTCTATAGGCTGTGCAGAAGGCCCACCCTCATCAACAGCAGGAGCGTCATCATCTTCCTCGAAGATGGACTCTCCAAGCTCATCATCTCCAGAAAGCTCAAAAGACGGAGTGAGTGAAGGCATGGACTCATCAAAAGAAACCTCGCAAGTCTCAACAAGCTGTTGGGAGTTGAGGTTCCACACACGGAAGCCTCGAGAATGCAAAGCATAACCAAAAAAGACTCCATCCCAGCAATGAGACTCAAACTTGTCCAAATGCCCTCCCTTCTTGAGCACAAAGCACTTGCAGCCAAACGCTCACAAGTGACTCACCTTGGGTTGTCTACCAAACCGCAACTCATATGATGTCTTACCTAAGTAAGCTCTAAGAAACATGCGGTTGGCCAGATAGCAAGCCGTGTTCAAGGCTTCAGCCCAAAAACACCTAGGAGTCCTATGCTCATCGAGCATCGTCCTGGCCATCTCGACTAGCGTGCAGTTCTTTCGTTCCACAACGCCATTCTGTGGGGGAGTGTAAGGGGCAGAAAACTGATGCTCAAGACACTGATCACTGCAGAAGCTGATGAACTGAGAGTTCTTGAACTCAGATCCATTGTCAGACCGAATTTCTCGCATCCGACCATTGTTCTCATTCTTCAGCTTCAAAATCAGGTCATGAACAAACTAGAAAGCCTCATCCTTAGACTCCAAAAAGAAAACCCACGAGAATCGAGAAAAGTCATCAACAATCACAAGAACGTACCACTTCCCACTGACTGAGCGTACCCGAGCTGGACCAACAGTATCCATGTGTAACAGCTCTCCCGGGTATGAAGTCATTACCTGAGTCACAGGTGCGTGAGAAGCGGCAACCATTTTCCCATGATGATAGGGATGGCAAACTAGATCCTTCTCCATCTTAAGCTTGGGCAATCCTCGTATAAGGTCCATAAAGCTCAATCTGACTAGCAGATCAAAGTTCAAATGACCTAACCTCCTATGCCACTTCTAGAACTTAGAGGAGGATCTAGCAATCAAATAGCGAGAAGGGCCAAAAGAACTAGAGAAATCAATCTAAAAAACCTTACCGAAGGGTAAGATCTAGCAAACCAAAGATCTTCTAGAATCAACAACAGAAGACATGCCCTTCTTAAAGCGAACCTCTAAACCATCCTCAAGAAGTTGCGAAACAGAGATCAAATTAAAATTCAAGTTTCCAACCAAAGCAACATTCCTCAAAGAGAAATGATCAGAGATGCAAATTGAGCCAATGCCTTGTACCTTCCCTTGACCACTGTTCCCGAAAGTGATGTACTCCTTGGAGCTCGAGAAGTGAGGCTGGAGAACCATCTGCGATGTCCCGTCATGTGGTGAGAGAATCCTGAATCCATGATCCACACGTCCTCCAAACCTTGATCCTGCACGATCAGTGGTCATAAGTGGGAGAAAATGGTCCGACACCAGGTTTAGCAAAGGAGCTAAACCAATGTCGAGCCATCTTCTCAAAAGAAGGAAAGCAGAAGGAATCATGAGAATCTAGACCAAAACACAGCTCAAAGCGCGGTCCTCTAATCTTCCTAAAGTCTCGACCACGAGGTCCAAAGACGTATCCAGAACGACTTGGAGCTCTGCCAGAGCGAAAACCACCCTCCGGAGCATGGGCACGAAAGTCGTATCCTCTACCACCACCTACACGACGCGCCCTGGTCTTTAGCCTCTCTCCGCATCGACGGACTCTCTATCTACCACCCTGCTGGTAGAACTGCTTCTGTCCACCTCGAGCTCTCTCAACTCTCTCAACCCGCTTCCTCCTGAAGCAAAACTCCTCAAGATTCCCGTCTCTCTGACAAAACTCACAGTGATAGTGTAACACCCCAAATTTTCAAAACAATAAAAATATTATTAAATTCAATTTCTTGGAATTATTATTTCAGAAAATACTTTTAATACTCCTTTATACCCTTTTGAACTACAACATATAGTAGATGGCCAAATTAAGTGGTGAAACTTTTTGTATATGCTCCTAAGACCAAAATATAATTTTGGGAATTTTTATAAATTTTTATCAACCTTGGAAGTAGCCCTAATATTTTAATCTAATTTCTGGAATTATTTTTATTTAGAAATGTTTTAAAACAGTGATGGGCTCCCCTCCCTCCATTCTCCCTCTCCCAGCCGGCCCAGCCCACTCCACCCGCGCGCCTCTGGCTGACAAGCCGACCCCACCTGTCGGCGCCGATTTCCTCCCCTCGCGCGCGCACCCGACAACCTGGCCCCACCCGTCAGCCCCCTCTCTCGCGCACTCGCTCCCGCTGACCACCTTGGCCCACCTGTCGGATTCGTCGTCCCCGCGAGATCCGCCCCCAAAATCCCCCCCCTCGCCGGCCGACGCCATTACTCGCCTCGGATCCCTTGCCCCGACCCCCTCCCCCCGAATTAAGCCCGGCAATCAAACCCCCGCGTCGCGCCGACCGTTTCCCCCCATTAAACCCGACCGATTCGCGTCCAGGTTCAGTGAACCGAGCTCAACCCGACTTCGCCGGCGCTTAAACGCGTTTTATTCCCGGCCACCGTAGACTACGCCCTCTCTGTCCCCGCCGATGGTCCTATTTAAACCCCCTGGCCACCCGCATTTCACCCCCACGCTCACACGCTGCGAGAACCGATAGAGCCAGTACACTCCGCATTTTAGCGCACCACCGTCGCCCTCGCCCCAGCCGTCGATCGCCGTCGCCGGAGTCCCCCTCCGCCCTCACCGACCGCACCGCTGCAACCGCAAGGACCTCCCCAACGCCGGCCACCACTCCGTCGACGACGAACCTCGCCAGATCGCCGTCGCCGCCAAGAACCCGAACGCCTCCACCGCCTCCGCTCGTCGCCGGCCTCACCCCGTCGACCTTTTTTCACCGCCGAGGTACCCCCATGATCCCCGTAGCACCCTCGTTCCGTTTTAGGCCTTAGACTAGGTCGCCGTCGCTCGCCGTGGCCGCTGGCCCGCTCGCCGTCGTCGGAGAAGACGACCGGCACGGGTCGAGTACCCGTGCCGTGTCGGATTCACGCGCGACCGTGCGATCTGGATCCGACGGTGATGGTTAATCCCCGCGTGCGGTTTAATCTGATCCGTTAGATCTCGGCGAAGGGGTACGTTTTAATCCCGTGCGTCCGTTGGTTTTAAAACCCCGCGTTTAATCTCGTGCGTCCACGTGGTACCCCTTCGAACGTTTTAATCCTGGTCCGTCCATCGTAACTTACGCATCCCGCCTCGCCCTCGCACGTCGGATCTGGGTCCGACGGTCCAGATCGACCCGGCGCACGCGCACAGTGCGCGGGTTCACCGTGGGCCTGGCTCACCGTGGACCCGAGGGGTTTAAAAATTGAAAATGAAATTCAGAAATACTTTTAAACTTGTAAAATTCATATCTGACGCATTTGAACTCTAAAAATTGCCATTCCAATTTCAGAAAATTCATAATATTATTCTCTATATGTTTATACAATAAAAACAGTAGGCTTACTTTGATTTTTCATGTCTATTTAAATAAGTATTCAAATGCCCCTATGATTAAAATATGAATTCAAACATTTAAACTTCAGAAAAATTTATATTAATTCTTTTCTGTCCATATACTGAAAGCCCTCAAAATAACATGAACTTTTCATTTCATAAATCATTATGGAGCTTAATATGGGACTATTCACATTTAAACATTTGTTTTCTAAAAAGGACAACCCTTCATTTTAATCCCTTTAAAATTATTTATAAATTTCAGAACCTTAACAATTGGATTTATCATATTTTAAATCAAACTAACTTTAACTTATGTGCTTATCATGTAATGCTATATTGTTTGATTGAATGTTGTGTTCTTTTATTTTATTTTATTGAAAAGACTACGACGCCGTCGAGGAGCCGGAATACTTCCCCGAAGTCCCTCCCTCTCCCTTTGCTGAACAAGGCAAGTCACCAAACAATTCTTTTGAACATATTGAACCCATGTTTGAATTGACTATCGCTAAAACACATAGGTTATATATGCATTAGTCAAATGAACCCTTACATTATATTTATTTAGGATCCCCCGACCTTGAGGTGCAACCCAAGCCATGCTATCTCGCCTAACCTCCTTGTCACCATATGATCAATGATATTAGCTAGTGTCCAATGTATTGACACGGCCGCTATAGGATAAAAATGAGTCGTAGCAAAATGGTTCTATTATATGATCCCCGTTACTTCTTATCCTTGGAAATTCTGTTGGTGATGAGTCATGGTTGTGAGTGTATGCATGGTGGGTTCCGGGTGCAAGCTAGGGCATTGGTCAGTAGCACCCGGGGCACTATAAGGACCGGTCTGAGGGATCCGTTGCAATACACTTACGTACTAACCACAAGTCTAGTGGGTAAGTCCTAACTAAGGTATGGGTTGTTCCAAACCGAGGCCACCATTTGGAGATGGGTCAAGTTGCACCTGCGGGTGACTTGTACCAATGTGGCGCAAAAGGGGGTGCGACGTTAGCCGGGATGCGGCCCGGCGCGCCGGCGAAACCTAGAGCGGGTGGTTATCGCTTGGAACATCTCATATTGAGGTTTTGGCACGAGTTCCCGTGAAATGGGTCATCTCGTTTGGGATGAGTGCGTGCCTTGTGGGTACAGTAGTACATCTCTGATCAGAGTCTTAAATCTTTTCGAAAAGCCGAGCCCACGGTCAAGGGCGGGTTGCGTGACATCCCCCAGTTAGTTTATTTTGAATATGTATGTGCATGATGGATTGACATGTAAGGACTGTTGAGCGAGGCGGGGCAGACTGTACCCCTCGAGTTAGTCGATGTTGATGATGCTCATGTTTACTTTCCGCATGATTAAAATATGATTACACTAAATGCCATAACTGCAACTGCATTATTCTGCAATGTTAGCCATTATCCTTCCTTGTTTATTATCCTGCATTATTATTTGCATTTGCGGTGGCTTGTTGAGTACTTTTTGTACTCATACCCATTGGACCCCACAGAGGATGCTTACTTTGAGGACGGTCTGGAGTAGCGACCCAGTCGAGAAGAAAGATCCTGAAGAAGATGTCCGTCATGCCGTTTCTAATTATTACACTTTGCCGTTTTTATTAAAACAATGATGTAATAAATATGGTCTGCGTACCATGAACAATGTCGTATGTACGGTTGTCGCATGATGAACCTCTTGTATTATTGTTTTTCTTATGAAATTCAATAATGTCTCGATTTGTTAAATCGGGGCGCTACAAGATGGTATCAGAGCCGACTCGACTGTAGGAAGCCAAACAGACCCGCCTAGCCCTTAGCCACAGGAAATTATTTCTCGAAAATCTACTTCATAAACATTGTTCCTCTCCTCACTTTTATTCAACTTGCTGTTTTGTAGATGCCGGTCTACTAAGTCCACAGTTACTGCCGCCACTACGAGGGCTTCGTCCGGGAGCTCCGTATGATGCTCACCTTCCTCGGGTTCCTCTTCGAGCCCGAATTTCAAGGAGTATATCCCGACGAGTTCGCCGGGCCTTGTGACGTCTCCCTCACCGTCCACGGCTCCGGAGAACACCTGCCGCCCTACACCACCACACTTGGAGGCCCGACTTTCGACGTCGCGTGCCAACGAGTCGCCCTCCAGGCCCTCATGGAGCTGAGGATGATCTACGACGATCGTCTTCAGAACTCGTCCTTCCGGCTCGTGCCGAAGCGTACTCCCGGAGCCCACCGTAGCATCTACCTCGGAGTTCACTCCGTGCGTGATCCGGTCATGGCCCGGCAGTCGCGTCTTCTACAGGCCATGGACGATCTCCACACCGAGGCGGTGCTCGACGCCGACGAGCACCATGAGGCGGTTGAGTTCCTTCGTGAAGAGACGAAGAACTTGATCCAACAGAACGGCGAGTTGCAGCGCAAGATTATGCAGCTGCAGAAGGACATCGCGGAGATGGTTCCTCTTCTTCCAAGGAAGAAGAAGCCCATCCGTGAGCCCCTCCCTCGCCCCAAGAGGATCCCGCCACGACCCTCTCCCGCCAGGCCCTCTACAAGCGCCCCTCCTCCACGCCCCGGCCTCGTCTCCGACTCCATCATCGAGAATTTTCTCGAGCCCACCATCTCTCTGGAGCCGCGCACTTGTGGTTCCGAGAGCACGGAGACCGCCTCCGGTGGCGAGTAGGCGTAGGAGTCACTATTTAAAATAAAAAGCATGATTTTGTATGTGGTGCTATCCGCAACAAGTGTGTTGAGGATAGAATAAAAACTTGATTGTAATGAACAATTTCCACCACTTATGTGCTTGAATCTTATATGATATTTTTGGTTGTATTTTTGTTTCGTCATCTTTTGCTTTATCACTTTGTATATTCAGAAGATGGCCGATCACCAGAACACCGGTTCCAACAACGGAGCAGGAGGAAGCCGGGATGCGCCCGAGGGTGTTGTACCCAACTGGGGTGCAACGGGCCCACGTTAGTCTGGGTCGCCTTCCGCCAACCACCCCACCTTAGCGGAGATGATGGCGAATCAGAACCAACTGATCACCGCCCTCCTCACCCAAATGCAGAACCAACAGGCTCAGTTGGACCGTCTGCAGAACGGGGAGCCCGCCCCTCGCGCACCAGCACCCGCACCCGCCCCGCAACTCTCCGAGTTTTTGCGCGTGCGTCCGCCCATCTTCTCCAGCACCACCAACCCGATGGAGGCCGGAGATTGGCTTCGCACCATCGGAAAGAAGCTCGACCTCCTCCCCTGCACCGACCGGGAGCGAGTGGCCTTCGCCACTCACCAGCTCCAGGGTCCCGCCGCGGAATGGTGGGACAACTACCGTGAGTCCCAGCCAGAGGGCCACGTAGTGACTTGGGCGGAGTTCACCATCGCTTTTCGCGCTGCCCACGTCCCCGCCGGTGTCATCGCGGTGAAACAGCAGGAGTTCCGCGACCTGCAACAAGGCAACAGGACCGTCATGGAGTACCTCCATGAGTTCAACCGCCTCGCCCGCTACGCACCGGAGGAAGTGCGCACCGACGCCCTCCGCCAAGCCAAGTTCCTCAGGGGACTTAAGGATGAGCTGTCCATCCAGCTCGTCGCCGCCGACTTTGCCGACTTCCAACGGCTGGTCAACAAAGCGCTCATCCAAGAGACTGAGCAAAACAAGCTGGACCTCAAGAAGAGGAAAATGATCGCCTTCAAGCATCAGCAGGCGAACTCTCAGAGGCCCCGCTTCGTCCCTCCGCCACCAGCGCCCGCCTACCATCCTCGGCCCGCCTACAGGCCACCTCACGCCACCGGTGGATCCAACGCCGGGCATCCTCGCCCCGCTCCACCAGCTCCGGCCGCTCAGCCGACACCAGCCGCCAAGGCCCTGATCTTGAAGGATCGCCAAGGAAGGCCGGTCGTCTACTTCAACTGCCGCAAGGAAGGACACTATGCACACCGTGTCCTCACCCCAAGCCAGCTCAGGGCGCGGCACCCAACCAGGCGGTTCGTGCCCGCGTCAACCACATCAGCGCGGAGGAAGCTCAGGAGGCTCCTAAAGTCGTGCTCGGTACGTTTACTGTGAATTCCGTACCGGCCGTCATATTATTTGACTCTGGAGCAACCCACACCTTCATCTCGGAAAATTTTGTGAAAACAAACAAACTGGACGTGCTCCCTCTATCCATTCCCATGGTGATTGCCACCCCCGGCAATAGGACCTCAGCCCGCTCATACAGCCCTAAGGTTCAAATTGACATCCAAGGAGTACTGTTTCGGGCCGAGCCTGTCCTCATCCAATGCACCGGACTCGACCTTATACTAGGGATGGATTGGTTGATGAAGCACAAGGGAGTGATCGACTGTGCCAACAAGTCCGTCATGGTGACCCATCCTAAAGGCGTAACCGTCACCTTTCGGATGACCAGTCGCAAACCACTCAGAGCATCCCTTCGCTCAATAGCTCTTGAAGAGGTGCCTATAGTCAAGGAGTTTGCGGATGTTTTCCCTGAAGATCTACCTGGAATGCCTCCCAAGCGGAACATCGAATTCAGAATCGAACTTGTCCCCGGGACCACTCCAATCTCCAAGCGCCCGTACCGAATGGCCGCCAATGAACTAGCTGAAGTCAAGAGCAACATCGAAGACCTAGAGCAGAAAGGTTACATCCGACCGAGTACCTCACCCTGGGGTGCACCGGTTATATTTGCCATGAAGAAGGACAAGACCAAGAGGATGTGCGTGGACTATAGAGCCCTGAACGACGTGACCATCAAGAACAAATACCCACTGCCTCGGATCGACGACCTGTTCGATCAGCTGAAAGGATCCTCGGTGTTTTCCAAGATTGACCTCAGGTCAGGTTATCACCAGTTGAGGATTAGGGAAGAAGACATACCCAAGACCGCCTTCACCTCCCGCTATGGACTCTACGAGTACACCGTGATGTCGTTCGGACTCACGAATGCCCCGGCCTTTTTCATGAACATGATGAACAATGTATTCATGGAGTTCTTGGACAAGTTCATCGTGGTATTCATCGACGATATCCTCGTTTACTCCAAGACCAAGGAAGAACACGAGACTCACCTCCGTCTGACCCTCGGAAAGCTAAGGGAGCAGCAACTGTACGCCAAATACAGCAAATGCGAATTTTGGTCGTCTGAGGTGAAGTTCCTCGGCCATGTCATATCTGCCGGAGGAATAGCAGTGGACCCAACCACCGTTGAAGCGGTAACCAACTGGCTGCAGCCCACGACCGTGACCGAGATCCGGAGTTTCCTCGGATTGGCCGGATACTACCGCCGGTTCATCGAGAATTTTTCCAAGATCGCCAAGCCCATGACCAGGCTTCTGCAGAAGGAAGTGAAGTTTGAATGGACCCTCGACTGCGAAGAAAGCTTCCAGACCCTCAAGAAGAAGCTAGTATCAGCTCCCATTCTGACTCTGCCAGACATCCGGAAAGACTTCCATGTCTACTGTGATGCCTCTCGTCAAGGATTGGGATGCGTCTTAATGCAAGAAGGGAAAGTGATATCCTACGCCTCCCGGCAACTGAGACCGCATGATCTGAACTACCCAACCCACGACCTGGAACTAGCAGCCGTGGTTCATGCCTTGAAGATATGGAGACATTACCTTGTGGGAAATCGGTGTGAGGTCTTCACCGACCACAAGAGCCTCAAGTACATATTCACCCAACCAGATCTGAATCTCAAGCAAAGGAGATGGTTGGAACTGATCAAAGACTACGACTTGGGCATCCATTATCATCCGGGCAAAGCGAACGTGGTGGCAGACGCCCTTAGTCGAAAAGGGTACTGCAATGCCATCACGATTCAAGACCAAGCTCCTTTACTTTATAAGGAGATGGAAAGGCTAAACCTAGGGATCACCACTCGAGCGTACCTCGCTGCCTTGGAATCTCGGCCTATCTTGATAGACCAGATCCGAGAAAAGTAGAAGGAAGATCCGGACATCCTGGAAATCCAACAGAACATGAAGAAGGGTAAAGCCCCTGGATTCTCCGAGGATGAGCATGGTACCATCTGGTTCGGAAACCGGATCTGCGTACCCGACAAACCTGAGTTGAAGACCCTCATCCTTCAAGAAGCCCATGATACTCTATACTCCATCCATCCCGGGAGTACAAAGATGTATCAAGACCTAAAGGAAAAATATTGGTGGGTCAGCATGAAGAGGGAAATAGCTGAGTATGTGGCCAAGTGCGACACATGCCGGCGAGTCAAGGCAGAGCATCAGAGACCTGCCGGACTGCTTCAACCTCTCAAAGTCCCTGAATGGAAGTGGGAAGAGATAGGAATGGACTTCATCACGGGACTGCCCAGGACCCAAGCTGGTCATGATTCTATCTGGGTGATCGTCGACCGACTCACCAAGGTAGCTCACTTCGTCCCGGTCAAGACAACTTACACCGTCGCCAAGTTGGCTGAGTTGTATATGACCCGGATCGTGTGCCTCCACAGAGTTCCTAAGAAGATTGTATCTGACCGCGGAAGTCAGTTTACCTCCAAGTTTTGGAAGAACCTTCAAGAGGAACTCGGCACCCGGCTGAACTTTAGCACCGCTTATCATCCACAGACCGACGGTCAAACCGAAAGGGTCAACCAGATATTGGAGGATATGCTTAGAGCTTGCGCTCTAGACTTTGGCGGAATGTGGGACAAGAACTTACCATATGCAGAGTTCTCCTACAACAACAGCTATCAAGCCAGCCTGCAAATGTCCCCGTTCGAAGCACTCTATGGGCATAAGTGCAGAACGCCGTTGCTCTGGGATCAAACCGGAGAGTCGCAACTGTTTGGGACTGATTTATTGAGAGAAGCTGAAGAGAAGGTTAAGATCATAAGAGACCGATTGAAGGCAGCCCAATCCAGGCAAAAGAGCTATGCCGACAACCGTCGAAGGGACCTAGCCTTTGAGGAGGGTGATTATGTCTACCTCCGAGTCACTCCCCTCCGTGGCACTCAGAGGTTCAACATGAAAGGCAAACTAGCACCCCGCTACGTCGGACCTTTCCAGATCCTCCGACGACAGGGAGAAGTGGCATATCAACTCGAACTGCCCCCATCCTTGGCAGGCATTCATGATGTGTTCCATGTCTCTCAGCTGAAGAAGTGCCTCCGTGTACCCACCGAGCAAGCCGACCTTCAACAGCTTAATGTCCAAGAAGACTTGACCTACATAGAAAGACCCATCAAGATCTTGGAAACCAAGGAGAGAGTAACCAGAAGTCGCGTTGTTCGCTTCTGCAAAGTCCAATGGAACAACCATCCCGTCGAAGAAGCCACTTGGGAAAAGGAAGACGAACTGAAAGCCCAATACCCCGAGTTATTCGAGTAGCGTTCCAATCTCGAGGACGAGATTCTTGTAAGGGGGATAGGTTTGTAACACCCCAAATTTTCAAAACAATAAAAATATTATTAAATTCAATTTCTTGGAATTATTATTTCAGAAAATACTTTTAATACTCCTTTATACCCTTTTGAACTACAACATATAGTAGATGGCCAAATTAAGTGGTGAAACTTTTTGTATATGCTCCTAAGACCAAAATATAATTTTGGGAATTTTTATAAATTTTTATCAACCTTGGAAGTAGCCCTAATATTTTAATCTAATTTCTGGAATTATTTTTATTTAGAAATGTTTTAAAACAGTGATGGGCTCCCCTCCCTCCATTCTCCCTCTCCCGGCCGGCCCAGCCCACTCCACCCGCGCGCCTCTGGCTGACAAGCCGACCCCACCTGTCGGCGCCGATTTCCTCCCCTCGCGCGCGAACCCGACAACCCGGCCCCACCCGTCAGCCCCCTCTCTCGCGCACTCGCTCCCGCTGACCACCTTGGCCCACCTGTCGGATTCGTCGTCCCCGCGAGATCCGCCCCCAAAATCCCCCCCCTCGCCGGCCGACGCCATTACTCGCCTCGGATCCCTTGCCCCGACCCCCTCCCCCCGAATTAAGCCCGGCAATCAAACCCCCGCATCGCGCCGACCGTTTCCCCCCATTAAACCCGACCGATTCGCGTCCAGGTTCAGTGAACCGAGCTCAACCCGACCTCGCCGGCGCTTAAACGCGTTTTATTCCCGGCCACCGTAGACTACGCCCTCTCTGTCCCCGCCGATGGTCCTATTTAAACCCCCTGGCCACCCGCATTTCACCCCCACGCTCACACGCTGCGAGAACCGACAGAGCCAGTACACTCCGCATTTTAGCGCACCACCGTCGCCCTCGCCCCAGCCGTCGATCGTCCGTCGCCGGAGTCCCCCTCCGCCCTCGCCGACCGCACCGCTGCAACCGCAAGGACCTCCCCAACGCCGGCCACCACTCCGTCGACGACGAACCTCGCCGGATCGCCATCGCCGCCAAGAACCCGAACGCCTCCACCGCCTCCGCTCGTCGCCGGCCTCACCCCGTCGACCTTTTTTCACTGCCGAGGTACCCCCATGATCCCCGTAGCACCCTCGTTCCATTTTAGGCCTTAGACTAGGTCGCCGTCGCTCGCCGTGGCCGCTAGGCACGCTCGCCGTCGTCGGAGAAGACGACCGGCACGGGTCGAGTACCCGTGCCGTGTCGGATTCACGCGCGACCGTGCGATCTGGATCCGACGGTGATGGTTAATCCCCGCGTGCGGTTTAATCTGATCCGTTAGATCTCGGCGAAGGGGTACGTTTTAATCCCGTGCGTCCGTTGGTTTTAAAACCCCGCGTTTAATCTCGTGCGTCCACGTGGTACCCCTTCGAACGTTTTAATCCTGGCCGTCCATCGTAACTTACGCATCCCGCCTCGCCCTTGCGCGTCGGATCTGGGTCCGACGGTCCAGATCGACCCGGCGCACGCGCACAGTGCGCGGGTTCACCGTGGGCCTGGCTCACCGTGGACCCGAGGGGTTTAAAAATTGAAAATGAAATTCAGAAATACTTTTAAACTTGTAAAATTCATATCTGACGCATTTGAACTCTAAAAATTGCCATTCCAATTTCAGAAAATTCATAATATTATTCTCTATATGTTTATACAATAAAAACAGTAGGCTTACTTTGATTTTTCATGTCTATTTAAATAAGTATTCAAATGCCCCTATGATTAAAATATGAATTCAAACATTTAAACTTCAGAAAAATTTATATTAATTCTTTTCTGTCCATATGCTGAAAGCCCTCAAAATAACATGAACTTTTCATTTCATAAATCATTAGGGAGCTTAATATGGGACTATTCACATTTAAACATTTGTTTTCTAAAAAGGACAACCCTTCATTTTAATCCCTTTAAAATTATTTATAAATTTCAGAACCTTAACAATTGGATTTATCATATTTTAAATCAAACCAACTTTAACTTATGTGCTTATCATGTAATGCTATATTGTTTGATTGAATGTTGTGTTCTTTTATTTTATTTTATTGAAAAGACTACGACGCCGTCGAGGAGCCGGAATACTTCCCCGAAGTCCCTCCCTCTCCCTTTGCTGAACAAGGCAAGTCACCAAACAATTCTTTTGAACATATTGAACCCATGTTTGAATTGACTATCGCTAAAACACATAGGTTATATATGCATTAGTCAAATGAACCCTTACATTATATTTATTTAGGATCCCCCGACCTTGAGGTGCAACCCAAGCCATGCTATCTCGCCTAACCTCCTTGTCACCATATGATCAATTTATATTAGCTAGTGTCCAATGTATTGACACGGCCGCTATAGGATAAAAATGAGTCGTAGCAAAATGGTTCTATTATATGATCCCCGTTACTTCTTATCCTTGGAAATTCTGTTGGTGATGAGTCATGGTTGTGAGTGTATGCATGGCGGGTTCCGGGTGCAAGCTAGGGCATTGGTCAGTAGAACCCGGGGCACTATAAGGACCGGTCTGAGGGATCCGTTGCAATACACTTACGTACTAACCACAAGTCTAGTGGGTAAGTCCTAACTAAGGTATGGGTTGTTCCAAACCGAGGCCACCATTTGGAGATGGGTCAAGTTGCACCTGCGGGTGACTTGTACCAATGTGGCGCAAAAGGGGGTGCGACGTTAGCCGGGATGCGGCTCGGCGCGCCGGCGAAACCTAGAGCGGGTGGTTATCGCTTGGAACATCTCATATTGAGGTTTTGGCACGAGTTCCCATGAAATGGGTCATCTCGTTTGGGATGAGTGCGTGCCTTGTGGGTACAGTAGTACATCTCTGATCAGAGTCTTAAATCTTTTCGAAAAGCCGAGCCCACGGTCAAGGGCGGGTTGCGTGACATCCCCCAGTTAGTTTATTTTGAATATGTATGTGCATGATGGATTGACATGTAAGGACTGTTGAGCGAGGCGGGGCTGACTGTACCCCTCGAGTTAGTCGATGTTGATGATGCTCATGTTTACTTTCCGCATGATTAAAATATGATTACACTAAATGCCATAACTGCAACTGCATTATTCTGCAATGTTAGCCATTATCCTTCCTTGTTTATTATCCTGCATTATTATTTGCATTTGCGGTGGCTTGTTGAGTACTTTTTGTACTCATACCCGTTGGACCCCACAGAGGATGCTTACTTTGAGGACGGTCTGGAGTAGCGACCCAGTCGAGAAGAAAGATCCTGAAGAAGATGTTCGTCATGCCGTTTCTAATTATTACACTTTGCCATTTTTATTAAAACAATGATGTAATAAATATGGTCTACGTACCATGAACAATGTCGTATGTACGGTTGTCGCATGATGAACCTCTTGTATTATTGTTTTTCTTATGAAATTCAATAATGTCTCGATTTGTTAAATCGGGGCGCTACAGATAGGTAGGCTTTTTGGGATGTGCTTGAGGCTTGGGGTTCTTGGGCTTGGTGGTGTTGGGTGTAGACTCTTTGGTGTGAGAGGGTCCAGGTAGAGAGTCAAGAGAAGTGTGGAGATGTTTGGGCTTTGGGATCTAGACAGGCTTCTTGGGTGGAGCTTTAGGTTGTTCTTGGAACACTCCATCCTTGGGCTGACAGGTCTGGAAAGACTCAGTGGAGTGAGTCTTGGGATATCTCTGCTATGGAGTCATCTTACTCTACTCCACTACACGGCTAATGGCACTCTCAAAGTCAGCCTTGGTGTAGGTGTAACCTACCCCAAACCCATCCTGCCTCTTGAACTGCTGGATCATCATGCCGGGCTATGGCTCTCTGGCACTCACCCAACTCAGGATCTGACGAAGGTAAAAGTTCTCGTTCTGAGCATCAGCTAGCTCCTCTATCAAGGAAGATAGCACCTCCACCTGAGACAAGCATATCTCACACTCTCTATCAACTTGGACAGACTTCTCAGCCTTTAGCTTGATTAGTTCCAATCTTAGGGACAAGCAGTTCTCACAAATAGTGGGTGGAACTGACAATGTCTCTAGCTCAAGCTTAGTCTGCTCCAGCTCAGTTCTGACTCTCTCTAACTCGCCCAACTGCTCATCACTCTTGGCTCTCAACTCAGCTAAACTAGCTAGATGGGATGGGCAGTCTACACAGGGCACGATGGCAGTGGCTTGAGCATCTTTCAGCTCCAACTGAGCACTCTCAAGCTTAGTGGCCAAAGCGTCTCTCTCATCTAACCTCTCTGTGTACCTAGACTTCAGAGTCATCAGGTCACCCAATAGCACCTCACAGTTAGGGCACTCACTGCCACCACCCAACAAGGGGAAGAATATAGACTCTCAATCCTGCCATTGTCCATGGCAAGCTCATCTATCCTCTTCTTAGCCCCTCTAAGCAGTTTCTCCCAATACCTCAACTCCTGACGGTTCTCTTCTAGTAATTCAACAACTTCTTGTTCATAGGAGGATACCTTTTCATTGTCATCATCGTCGGAGTTGTCAGGGGAGCCCTTCTCTTTCTTATCCCCAAGAGCCATTGAGTAGAATCTCTTGCGGGATCTTCGGCTGTGGTGTGAGTGGCTCTTTGGCTTGTCCCCGAAAGGCCATGAAGCAGAGGCCCATCGGATCATCCTTGTCCTTCCCCTTATTGATCACGATCTCCTCATCACTTGAGCTTGATGAAGAGGAAGAAGATGATGACCTCTTGGAGTAGCTTATCTCCATCTCGGCGAAGAAGGCCTTGTCTTGCTTCAGGGCCTTTCGAAAGAACTTCGTCTTGGGCTTGCCCTTTGTGAAGGTGGAGTTGTCGTGCTTTCCGGAGTCATAGGAGCCACCGCCGGTGCCCTTCTTGTGACTGTTCCGCTTGGGGCAGTCAGTGATGAAGTGACCTGGATCACCACACTCAAAGCATCCGGATTTTGTGTCGTGTCTTTTGAACATTCGTTTATCATAGACATGATGCACTCGGTTGTTAAAAAACACAGATCATCATCTCCTAACGAATCGAGCTGATCCTCAGTGATAGACATCAGGGAGAACCTAGCACAGCTCAAAGAAGAGGAGTCAGCAGAAGGTGTCACAAGGGCCAGGGTTTTTGAGCCAGAACCAGTGAGATTTGATCTCAACTGGATATCAACCTCTGTGGCCTTGAGCTTACTGAAAAGATATGCGATCGTCAACGTATCGTAAGAGGTGCTCTCAATGATAGAGGATACCTTGATCTCCCAGATCTTAGGGTCCAAGGTATGAAGAACCTTGAGCGCCTACTCATGATCTGAGACCAGCTGAACTCCATCGGCCTTGTTGGCCTAAATCTTGTTGATGATCGATTGAAAATGACCAAACAAAGCTTCAACAGATTCACTTGGCTTCTGTGTGAAATTTTCATATTCACGCCGGTAGGTCTGATAGAGCTGAGCCTTGACCTGGGTTGTCCCCTCATGGTGTGCCTAGAGGGTATCCTAGATCTCTCTAGCAATACTGAGATGGCTCACATGCTCAAACTCAGTGGGACCTAAACCAGAAAATAAAATGTTCACAACTTTGTTGTTGTTCTGATGCTGGGCAATTATCTCGGGGGAAGTACGCTCAGCAACAGGAAGCATAGTAAAAGTAGCGTGAACATAAACATCCCAAATGTTCGAGCTCTGGCTCATGAGATAGGCTCGCATGCAAGTCTTCCAGTAATTGTAGCCAAAAGCTTCAAGGGACGGGACCTTGCCAGAGGAAGTCATGATCACTACCTCGGGTTAGAACCGGTAAAGGTATGGAAAAACCCCAACGAGATTCTGATACCACTTTTTTTGAATCAATGGCCTTCTCCCAACACCCAACGCACCTCAGCAGATAGTCAGCGGAGACAAACAGATCAAAAATAGTGAAAATAATCTAGCCTAAAAACAACAGGTGTCCTAATAGAAAAGACACCACCAAAGTGTTCAAAGGCAGATCAACAATGCATTCAAGTCATAGACATTTCAAGCATTTAATTCAAGTGCACACAAACTGAGAAGATGGCTTACTGTTCAAAAATTGTCTCATGTTTGATACTTGCCGAAGCCTATGTCTGTAGCCACCAGAGTCTGCTTCGGTGAAGCTTCAATCGAAACTGCAGCGAAGCCTGATCTTCGAACAGAGTGGCTCCGAAGCCTCAGCGAAGCTTTCCTCCAAGGCTTGCTTCAACGAGGTCATAGCGAAGCTTGCCTCCGAAGATCGCTGCAATGGAGTCACAGCGAGGCTTGCCTACGGAGCTTGCCACAGCGATGTCAAAAAACTTTGGCATGCTGAAGCTTGCTTATATCTCCTTCGAAGCCTGCTTCGGCAAGGACAGAGCAAAAGCTAACTCCGGAGCTTGCTTCAGCGGAGACCCCTGGACACTTCTTACTGCTAAAACAAGGTCCTTGACCAGTTAACGAAGCCTGCATGCCATCTCAGCAGAAGTTCGTGCGCATTTTACAGGAAACAATCAAGTGCTAGTAGTAGTTCATGGGAAAACATGCCCAAGAAACAAAATGTTCAGATTAATGCTTCAAGGCAATAGATGGTCAGCAGAGATAGTAAAAACAGTCTCCTACTACTTCATCTTCACATAAACCAAGAAACAATAGTACACATCCATGGCTTAAAAAACTAATCAACGCAGTCAGCTCCACACAACACAAGACCTAGGGAAAAACAGAGGCAAAAACTGTGGCGTAGCACTCGATGGTCTGGAGAAAACACTCGAGATGAAGTAATAAAACCTAAAAGCGAATCACTTGAAAAATCCGTCGAAGAAAGTCTAGGAAGTTTCGTCATGAACAGGAAGAACACCAATGCGGCGGCGCACAGAGTGGAAAAATGGGGATGAACTCTAATTTTCAGATTAAAGTGAGTTAACCCTAACCCTAGGGGGTTGGGTCCTATTTAAAGGTAGCCCAACAAAAGGGAAAAAGACAAATTTACCCTTAGTGTAAATTACACAGACGCTGAAAATAAAAGTGGAAAAGACCAAAATGAAATGCCCTTAGGGTTTTTTACAAACTCGACTAACACAGACTGTGGGCCTAAAGGCAAAATAGTAAAATCCTAAATAAAGATAACTTGTTCTGTTGCGGAGCTTTCGTAGCAGCTTTGGGTTTGCCTCAGAACTTTTGGATACAAGATCAACGGTCGTTAGTTTTGCGCCAAAACTGACAAAGCGTCCACCGTCTTCGCACCGGGTACCCGGATTGGGCCGACCCGATTCCGCGGCTCCCTCAGCCCGGCAATCGCTCGCCGCCCGTGTACCTGAGTCAATCCCGGTCAGCAGACTAGTGGGTCCTCTACCGCTCCTAGCCCATGTACTCGTATTGGGATGGCCCAACTCCGCAGCCCCTCTGCCCGGCAGTCGCTCGCCGCCTGTGTACCTGAGTCACACGCGGCCTAGACACGGCAGGTCTCGTCTTCTCTTCATCTTCTCTTTGACTTCCGTTGACAATCACTCATCACATCTGGAGCCATGAGGCCCATGATCTTCATCATGGCTCCTCACACCCCTAACGATCGTATCAACTAGGTCAATGTCTTCAGGTTGCATCAATTTGATCTCTTGAAAACATTAGCTAAAAGAATATGATCGCTGGTTTATTACAGTGTATTGGCTAGGTCTAAGGCTACATCATATTGATCTCTTAGATTGATGTGGTCTAGGTGTGGTAGTTTGAGGCTTCATTGGTTAGGTCCAACATCTCTTGCTATTGTATATTTTTCATGTTATATACCATTCATCTAAATAAATTATGCCCGATACTTTGTCATATTATTAAGATCATCGTGATTAGCTATTGTCTTGGTTCGGTCTGATCTAGTTATTGTGATAATTTTCATGATACAAACATGTTATCTGGCACATTTTATTTATGTCTGTCGTAGTACAAGGCAATAGGTTATCTTCAATTAAATGGCATATCTTATTCACCATCGAAAAACGTTCATTGGCCCATACATAAACTGCCTATCTTATTAGCCGATGGCATGCTTGCCCGATCGCTTCGCCCATGGTCATCGGCCCTATGGCCGATCGGCATAATTGTCCATGATTATCCTATCCTTACTGCGGTCATCAGCTCGATAGCCGATAGGCTATGCTACTGATGCAATTTTCTCTATTTCCTTATTAGTTGCGGGTTCAAACTGAGTGGCACGCCTTGAACCCTTCTTCTAAGAACGTAGTACCTGCACTGGAGTTAAGCAGATCTCCTAGGCCACACGTGTGTCAAAGTGTGATAAAAAATCGCACCAACATGCTTTTTGGCACGCCCAGTGGGATGACACTTCGGCAATCGGCAATTCAGCTATGGTGGGTGAACTCAACGACAACAACATCTTTCCGATCATCCCAGAGACATTGACTGAGGAACAAAGGGCGGAGGTACGGAAACACGTTGATGCTTTCCAGGAGTTATGCCTGCAAGCCTGAAGAATGACTCAAGCGGGTCACATCCTAAGGGATCTATTGCCGAGACCAACGGCGGCCATGGAGAACAGTCAACCGACAGAAAGCCCCCATGTCGGTTTCTAGGATATCATCGACAATGTGCTTCATCACGTGCTCATCAATCAATCTGGAACATTGGTCAACATCCTCCACGAGCTGATCAAGAAGACTATTGAAGTCACTGTAGCCCACGAGCTACCACAAGTTTCGACGTATCTCCCTGATACTCAGACCAGACTGATACAGAATACACAGCACACTCGTCCGACTCCATAGATGCAAGGGCCGATGAGACTAGAACAACCATCCTTCTCGATCGGCTATGAAGGAAACAAGATGACCTAACCATTGGCCCCTGCTCGTTACTTGCCATTGAGTTCGCCATATAACCTCGAAAGAGGTGCATCGGCGTCGTTCTCAATAGCCGGCTTCAAGCTGATAAGATAGGAGGCCCCATAAGTCACATGCGACCATGTACAATACGAGCAATCATTCATGGTTCATAGATCGTATTAGTACAAAAGTGAATAAAGATGAAGAGAAACTAATAAAACAAAGGGTCCTAGATGAATGCCTCCTTCCAGTCTCGCCTTGACTGGGTTGCTACTCCAGACATTCATCCTCCTCATAGTAGATGGGCTCTGGTGGTGTAAGTCAACGGGGGTGAGTACAAACATACTCAGCAAGCCACCGAATGCAAATATAATGTAGAGTAATAACAAGGGGGATAGTGGCTAATTTTGCGGAAGAGCATAATTGTAAAGCAATTAAATGTGATCAAGTTATTAGTACAGAAATGTAAACATGAGTATACATCATCATCTTCTAACTCGAGGGGTACAGTCAGCCCCACCTCGCTCAACAGTCCTTACATGCCATGAATAACTCAATTATTCAAACAATTGTAAACTAACTGCGAGTAGTTACACAACCTGCCCTTGACCGTGGGCTCGGCTTTTCGAAAAGATTGAATACTCTGATCAGAGGTGTACCAATGTACCCACAAGGCACACACTCATCACTTACACCAAAGTGTAACGAGATGACCCATACCACGGGAACTCGTGCCAAAACCTTCCATATGGTCCTCCTCGACCCGACAGCACCCTCTTATGGGTTTCATATGGTGCCCCGACGCGTCGAGCCACACCATACCCCCCTTGAGCCACGTCGGTACAAGTCACCCGCAGGTTGCCCCTTGCCCCCTCCACTATGGTGCATCAAGTCGGATTGTTCCATACTTTTAGTTAGGACTTACCCATTAGACTTGTGGTTAGTATGGAAGTGCTTTGCAACAGATCCCGCAGACTGGTCCTTATAGTGCCCTGGGTGCGACCAACCAATGCCCTAGCTTGCACCCGGAACCCACCATACTTATAACATAGCCAACTCCAACAGAGTCCAGATACAAGAATAACGGGGGAAATGTCATATAGTTGAATCCATCTATCTATGACTCATTCTTTTATCCTATAGTAGTTGTGTTGGTACATTGGACACGAGCTAATATAATATTTGCAGAGTGACAAGGAGTGTAGGCTCAATAAGCATGGCTTGGGTTTGCACACAAGAACGGGGATCTATTAAATATAGTGTAAGGCTTGATATTGGACTAATGCAATATTATCCTATGAGTTATAGCGATAATTCATTAAAACATGGGCTCAATGATGATCAAAATGGGGGTCGTGACTTGCCTTGATCAGCAAAGGGTGAAGGTGGAACCTCGGGGAAAAACTCCGGCTCCTCGACGAACTCGTACTCTTCTCGATACGGAAAAATAAACATAGTATTCAATAAATAGATAAAACATCACAAAATAAACATACAAGTGTTAGGTGTTTTAATATGTGAAATAAGGTTTTATTATTCTGAAGTTTGGTGAAAAACATTAAAGATCAGAGTTTAAGGCTTTTCCCAATTTATTTTGTGAATTTATAATTTTATCCCTAAGGGGTTGTTATTTATTTAATTAATAAGATTATTTTGGGCAACAGTAACATACTGTTTTTATGACATTAAAATGTAGAGAATAAAATGCTGAATTTAATAAAATTTGAATGGTGAAATTTGGAGTTAAAATGAGCAAGATATGAATTTTGAAAGTTTGAATCCTTTTTCTGAATTTTATATGAACTGAAAATGGGATTCAGTCCACGGTGAGCCAGGCCCACGGTGGACTGGTTCACTATGCGCGTGGACCGATTGGTCCAGAACCGTCGGGTCTGGATCCAGCGGCCAGGCGTGAGGCGGGATCGGTTAAATGAGAACGGACGGCCACGATTAAATCGCATCGAACCGGTACGCGTGGACGCACGAGATCGAGCGGGCGGTTTAAGTGGCGATCGACGGCCGAGAGGCCTCGATAAACTTTCGGGTTAGATCGTGCGGCCAGGATTCAATCCGGCATGGCACGCGCGTAAGGGGGCACAGTACCTTCGTCTCCGGCGACGGCGGGGCTCGGTTGCGTTGGTGATGGCGCCGTCGACTGGGCTAGGCCCTAGCTCTATGCGAAAACGGAAAGAGGAGGCCACGGCGGTCTCGACCATACCTTCGGCGGTGATGAAGAGCGACAGACGGTGACCGACGGTGGGGGTAGACGAGGAGGACTTCTCGGGTGCTTGACGACGACGGTGATCCGCGGTCTTCTCGGCCAACGGAGGCGTGGCCGAGGACAGACGGCTGACGATGGTCACGACGGTGGCAGTGGCGTGGACGGAGGGGGTCCGAAGCGGTGGCGAGCAGCGGCCGGAGGTGATGCGTAGAGAAACCCGAGAAAGTAGCTAAGGGGGCTCGGGAACGCGTGGCTATCCGCGAGGGTGTGAGGTCTCGGCTGCGGTGGTCGGAGGGGGTTTAATAGGAGGGGTCACCGGCGTAAGATAGGAAAGGAACCTAGGGTTCCCATTATCTCCGGCAAGGTTCCAATTCCCCCCGGATAATCTTCCATAAACTCGATTACGCGTGAACTAAAGATGGAAGGGGTCACGGTGATCTGAGGAAGGGGTTTCCAGGCGGATCTGGCCAGATCGGGGCGGCCGGCGGCGAAACAGGGAAGGGGATCACCGGAGAGATGGATGGGGGATCCCCTTCCAATGAGGAAGACGATCCCGATAGGTGGCCCTAGCCTATCGGTGAACGAGTGCGGGGAGGAGGGCACCGACACGCGGGCCACGAGTGTCAGCGACCGGACGAAGGGGAGGGGGAGGCTGACTTGTGGGGCTGAGGCAGGGCGCGGGAGGCGGCGCCGACAGGCGGGTCCCGCTTGTCAGTGGCACACGGCTGGACTGGGCTGGGCTTGGGGTAGTTTGGAGGTTGGCGGCCCATTAGGATTTAAAATGTTTTCTGATTTAAAATAAATCCAGTAATTCATTTATTTGTTTAGTGGTTGAAGCACTGTTGTTAAAAATTTGTAAAAAAATTCTAAAATTATATCTTGGTCTCTAGATTCCACCATAAATTTTCCATGTCCAAATTCTGAATATATCTCCCTGTTTGGCTTTAGTAAGGTTCTTTTTAGGTTTTTCTTAAATCAATAATTCCAGAAATTCTTTGAATAATATATTTCTTTTATTTTATTTATTTTTAAATCTTGGGATGTTATAGTGATGAGGGGCAACATAGATACAACGCTGCCCGGCCAAAGCAATATCAGTGGGTTCCAATGCCTGACTGGTACCCAACACCGGGGCAGCAAGAAGATGACTGGATGAATCAGATCATATAAGTTATCAGAGATCAATTTTGGTTGAAGCCTAAAGAGCAGATGTACATGTATCGACACCTGTACCTATAATGGATCGACCGAGTACCACTACCCGGCCGATATAAGGTACCCGACTTCACCAAGTTCTTGGGACAAGACTCGGTCTCCATGATCGAGCACATCAGTCGTTTCCTCACCTAGTGTGGAGAGGCATCTGCCGACAAAGAGCTAAGGGTCCGATTTTTTCCGCTCTCTCTTTCAGGATCGACCTTCATGTGGTTTGCCTCACTGCCAGTGGATTCCATCAAGGGATGGGCGGATTTGAAGAAGTTTCTCCAATATTTCTTCACTGCATTCAAGATATGAAGCTAACCGACTTGATAGCCGTAAGACAGAGGATGGATGAGTTGGTACAAGATTATGTCTAGAGGTTCTGAGACATATAGAGCATATGCTACAGTTTGAGTCTTAGTGACACCCTGTTGGCAAAGTTGGCGTTTGAGGGACTTCTGAACTCAATTAAGGAGAGATTTTCATCACATGAGTTCGAGAGCCTCTCCCAACTAGTGCAATTGGTATCGGCACATGAGAACCGATTCTAAGAAGCAAAAAGAGACAGGTACCAGAATAAGGTGGCATACGCTGAGGTATACTGTTCAGACTCCGATGAGAGCATCGATTCAGATGCAGAAGTCGGTATGGCCGAATGGTCCAAAAACAAGAAACAAGTTTCATGCCCCTAGGTGAAGTCAGTCGATAAAGAGTAAAAGTACGACTTCAACATCAATAAGCCGATAAAATATTCGATTTGTTGCTCAATGAGAAGCAGATCCACTTGTCACTTGGTCACGTGATACTGCCTACCAATGAACTGAAGAAGAGAGTATTGTAAATGGCATAATTCTTCATCGCATCACACAAATGAGTGCAAGGTGTTCAGGTAGCAGATCCAACCGGCCGTAGAGCAAGGCCGAATCAAGTTTGATGATCGAAAGAATCCGATGAACATCGATGATCATATGTTCCCAATCAACATGGTGCACACGCAACACGCTGACGATCAGCATACAAAAAGGAGCAGGCGGACCGGCAGTAGAATCACTTATTTGGACCTCATCGGGAAATACCAAAGAAAGTCGAAGGAGAGGATGGACGGTGAAGACAGCCACAGCTACTCACATTTCAACCCTCATTGGAAATGTGAATTCTTCAGGCTTGTTGGAACGAGGGGCTACGTCTACCATCAATGAGTGACTGTCGGGGTGTGGCACCAAAGGTAGGGCACAAGATGATCACCGACCACAAAACGTCAGATCAAGGCCACGTGATCGAGAAGCCATCCATCGAAGGTCATCCCCACCAAGGGTATTAGTGCTTGAGAGGCTCGACCCTATCAATGCCAAGGAAATTGACCAGTCATCCAACGATGACAAGATCACGCCAGAGAAGCCGCAATGGTGCCCCGATGGGATTTTCATGAGGAACCAGAAGAGAAGGGTGCAATGCCTGTAGTAAAAAGAACTAAAGGCACAAATGCGCAACGAGGAAGCCGATCGGCCCCGCAGAATCAAAAGTGAATGGCGACCAAAAGATATGGTCGATCACGACGATAAGAAGGACACAGGGATAAACATGGTTTTCTTCCTTCCTACAGAGAATCGAGCACCCTAGGAGGACAACGCGGGTCATGCTGATACAATGGCTCAATTAGTGTTGTCTCCACAGCCAGTAGTTTTTGACAAACCAGAAGACCTTGAGCATCAGAATCTAAGACCTCTCTATATCAAAGAATTTGTTAATGGGAAGCCGATATTCAAGATGATGATAGACGGAGGGGTGGCTGTCAACTTGATGCCTTACACCACCTTCCGTAAGCTTGGAAAAACACCTGAGGACCTCATCATAACTAATATGGTATTAAGGGACTTGGGCGACAACTCGTCAGACATGATGGAAGTATTGAATGTGGAACTGACGGTTGGGAGCAAGATGACGTCGACTACTTTTTTTCATTATAGAAGGAAAAGGATCTTACAGCCTGTTGTCGTGGCGTGATTTTATACATGCAAATTGTTGCGTCCCCTCGACAATGCACTGGAGCCTAGTATAGTGGGTCGGTGATCAGGTGGAAATCATCCCCGCCGATAAATCGATTAACATAGATGCAATAGATTTATCAGTATGGGAGATAGAAGGAGTCGTATGTCTATCAGGAAAGGCTTGGGATGGAAAATTTCTTGAAGTATCAGATGATGGTATCAACATGATCAAAGAGGAGCTGCCTAAGCTCGTCTTGTAAAGACGATGCCAAAATGAAGGTGGACTCGGTCAAGACTTTGTCGCGACCAATGAATTACGGGAATACAAACGTCGGACCCGACGACAAACCGAGGCCAACCTTCGTTAGTACCCAGATCCCCGATGGGATAAATGGATTGAAGGCTACTACGTTGGAGATATGGAAAGAGACCAAACGGGAAGTACTTAAGGAAATATTGAGCGATCGTTCGGACGAAGCATAAAGATCTGCACGCAAAAAATAGTTGATACCAATGGTATCGCCTTTAGATGGACGATGCGGAGGCATCGCCCTTAGATGCAAAACACAAATAGGCTCAACATCAAATCAAAGGAATCAAACAATAATATATTACAAAAGGGGTAATTGTTTTGTTACAAGACCGCCAATCCTACGTAAAGTTAGAGGGCTCGACGGATGGCTTCAATCGCTCACAGCCGAATTGCATCGACATTTATGAAGGACGACCTTATCCTCAGCGTTCGAACTAGGGATGTCTTGAAGGAGGCGATGACGATGTTGCGCATGGCAGATGGCACTGTCGAGTCGGTGTTTTGGGGCGTTAACTCGAGCCGGGAAAGAGGCTGCAACACCCTCTTGTTCGGTAATCTTTGCCTGAATCACCTCCAACTCTGTTACCAGGTCGGCCTCTTTCGTTCGTAGCCGATCGAGGTCCTGCAATACATTCGAAGACTAAGCTTCAATATGCTCCAAGAGGGACCTCTTAGTCACAACCGCCTCCTTGTGAGTCTTCATCGCCTCCGAGAGCAATGCACGACTAGATCGATCGGCTATCCGCTTGATGGCTCGCTGCTCTTCCGGGAGATCGAACTATAGGTATGCGGCTGGTGTGAGAGCATCGGCCATCTCCGACAGAAGAAACGACTACATCATCATCGGCCATCGGGAGGGTGTGTGAACCCTCCTCTAGGCTACCTTGGGGAGTAGATGACCCCACGACATCCATCATCGACTGTGTTCAAGGACGATATCAGTTATGCAGAGGGCAACAAGAAAAGAAGAGCAAGTCAGGTACCTGATTAGAAGTTGACGCACAAGCAGCCCTAGCGTCAACCGCCATGCCTACCAGCATACTGGTAGCCACACCATCCACATCGGTCGATACACTAGGATTCTTAGGCGAGGACTTTGGCGCGTCGGCTCCAACGATAGGTCCTGCCGTAGCGCCCCCATCAGGTGGGGAAGGGTGATTGTTAGCCAGTACATCGACCGTCGGGCGGGAAACCACCAGAGAAGGCGCTACGATAGGAGGAGATGGCTGGATAGGAAAAGGTATTAGGCACCGATGACGCAAAACAAAGCATGCAGTACAAAGATGCAAACATACATGAATCAATGGAGGTGCATCGGTAGCAGTTGCGGTTTGTTTGACCGGAGGAGTAGATTGCATCGACTGGAGAGAAGAAGATATGTCACAAAGAAGGTAGACGTCACCCAATAGTGGGAAAAGTCAGAAAAGGTACCTAGCCAGATCGAACCCTAGTAGATTGGCGTGTTCCCACATCCGACACCTTGTGCTTGCGCGCCAGAATCTTAACTTGCCTCCTGACAAGCAAGTCCTTCGGGGTAGGGGCCTCTCTACCAAAGACACTGATGGTCGATTGTGGCTGATAAACGATCGGCCGACCACTTTGGCTCACCCACGGAGCATCCACGCCATTCCCTTGTACGATACAAAGACACGGTGGTAGGGGGATGATGATGGCCAGGAATTTTGAAGTATTAGAGGCCATCTAATGTTGCGAAACTAGAGGGCATGTGTTGACGTCAACATTTGGTAGAGCCCAGGTCCCACCAGGAATGCCGCACGGTCAAAGGCAGTCAAAGAAGACCGTACATGACGCATACGTGACCAAATAGAAAGAGCCAATGGAGATAAAAGTGAGAAGAAGAAGAAGATTATCTAGAATCGGTTAGGATAAAATACTTGGACGGCAAGTCTCTAGACTATAAATATGTACCCCTTAGCTAGGTTAAACACACATCTCTGTCAAACAACTACAAGGCGCATCGCAACCCTTGGCTCCCCAAGGTTAATCCCAGTGGGATTCGGCACTCGGAGTTGGGCTGCATCGTTCCGATCTTCGACGAAGAGGTGACTCCCGCCACCCTCAATGATCGTATCGACTAGGTCAGTGTCTTCATGACTGGATCAATTTGATATCTTGAAGACTTTAGTTGAAACAGTACGATCATTGGTTTATCGTGGTGTATTGGCTAGGTCTAAGGTTGCATCAGATTGATCTCTTAGATTGATGTGATCTAGGTGTGGTAGTTTAAAGCTTCATCGGTTAGGTCTGAAATCTTTTGATATTGTATCTTTTTCTTGTTGTATACTGTTCATCTAAATAAAGCATGCCCGATACTTTGCCATATCATTAAGATCATCGTGATTATCTATTGTCTTAGTTAGGTTCGATCTAGTTATTGTGATGATTTTCATGATATAGACATATTATTTTCTACATTTTATTTATTTATGTCGGAGTACAAGCCGATAGGTTATCTTCAATTCAATGCCATATCTTATTGTTGGGGAATAGGGGATCTACGCTAGCCGATAAATTCAAAATTCCTGCCCTAAGCCTAAGACCCATGCGCATGCGAGATCATAGATCGTTACCTTCTAGCACGAGACGAGCTAGGTGGAGCGGAAGAAGATGTCGAGGAAGCGCGTCTACCCAATCCTCGCTTCGTCGTGATCGTTCCTCGCCAATCCGATCGGTGAAGACGACAAAGTTGTTCACGTGAAGAAATCCACGAGCGTCGTTGTTGGAGCAATGCCTCCATGGTATCAACACATACAGGGATGGAGTAGCTCCCACGGTAGCATGCTACCACCGCACGTGAGAGATGGGAAATCCTCGACCTCAATAATTGAGATCAAGAAAAGGAGGAGAGGAGTCTATGGTGGCTAGGTATAATCTATGCTTATTGCTTGTCCCCAAGACCTCCTTCTCCTCTCTTTATATTGGACTGAGAGCCCCTGGTCATCCACATCTTGAAACCCTCAATTTGTATTCGTAACAGATCCAATTTGTTTGCCCACGTCAGGACTTCCGATCCTAGATCGGAACTTCCGACAGGGTATTTAGGTCTCTCGATTCAGTACGACACGTAACAGATCCAATTTGTTTTCTCCCACCTTGTAACTTCCGATACACATATCAGAACTTCCGATCAGTATAATTCTTCTCGATTCCAAATCGAAACTTCTGGCTCGTCAGAACTTCCGGTACCATATCGTAACTTCCAAAGCAACTTTTGCTCTCTAACTCGAGACTAGAAAATAATCAAAACTTCCGATACATGGAATTTTCTTGGGCATATCCATCAATCTCCCACTTGCACAAGAACTAATTCTTTGCATGTTTCTTAATCCATCCCCTTAAGTGTGTGACCCGATAGGTTCATACACTAATGACTATTCACAGGAAACCATTTCGACTCACTGATCAATAGCGGTATCTAGCAACACATATTGACCCCCGAAAGCGTACAAAAATAATTTTCACTGAACCTTGATATACGCAAGCACTAGTCCCTTTACCACACACCGCCAGTCAAGCTCAAGGCGAGATACATGCCACCCTTCTTGGTAAGCTCAACATTTCACTCGATCAAGTAACAAATTCAAATCATGACTAACTCCTTAGTCATAGTGGCATGGCCATGCACTTTTCCAATTCAATACCTTGAGGGGCCAGAGACGACTCTCCCGTTATTAGGTGTAAATTCCATATTGACTGCTCACATCCCACGACATGTTTAACAACATACCTGAAAACAATCCTTATTACTATCGGTTACGGAATAGCGTTAGGAAGCATCTAAGTGTGTCACTACGTATTCTGGAATCAAATGACGGTCTCAGGTCCAAGGACTCTGCAGGTACACCATTTGAGATTACAACTAATGACACATTACAATAACAATCCTAGCAGTATCTCAAGTGGGTTTATCCAACACCATATTCACCAACAGGTGTCCACATCACTGATTTAACATCTCTATGTCTATGATCTGTGAAACATGATCAACAATCATTTAGATGTGCTAATCTATGTGTCATCACTGTCTCGCATGATGACAAGATCAGGGATCCTTTTGAATAATATTGTTATAACACAAACAGTTTCACATAGCAAGTAATCAACTCATTAATCAAATGTAAATGACATGTATTCAAGGAACAAGATAACAATTATCCTCACACATTAGCATAGACTCTACTAGCATCTTCCACATACACATGACTAACTCATGCAAGTATCTAATACCCATGGAGCTCAAGTGCGCCTCATGCTTGGGATGTGGAAGAGGCTTCGTCAACGGATCTGCCATGTTCAAATCCGTGTGCACCTTGCAAATCTTCACATCACCTCTCTCAATGATCTTACGGATCAGGTGATATTGCCGAAGTATATCTTTGGACTTCTGGTATAATCTAGGCTCCTTGGCTTGCGCAATGGCACCACTATTATCACAATAGAGGTCCACTAGACGGGACGTACTAGGAACAACACCTAACTTAGAAACAAACTTTCTGATCCAAATGGCCTCCTTCGCAACTTCTGAAGCAGCGATATACTCAGCTTATGTTGAAGAATCGTACACCGTGTCTTGCTTAGAACTCTTCCAACTCACTGCGCCTCCATTGAGGTAGAACACAAAGCTAGATTGTGATTGAGAATCATCTTTATCGGTTTGAAAGACAGAATCCGTGTAACCACTTACAACGAGCTCCTCTTCACCACCGTACACTAGGAACATTTCCTTAGTCCTTCTCAAGTACTTGAGGATGCTCTTTACTATAGCCCAGTGACTTTCACCTGGGTTAGATTGGTATCTGCTCGTAACACTTAGAGCATATGACACATCTAGGCGTGTACACAACATGACATACATGATGGATCTAATTGCGAAGGCATACAGGATCACACTCATATTCTCTAGCTCATCAGGTGTCACAGCACACTAAGTCTTACTAAGAGAAATACCATGTGATATTGGCAAAAAACCCTTCTTAGAATTCTCCCTTTTGAACCGTTTCAAAACCTTGTCAATGTAAATACTCTGGCTCAATCCAATTAGCCTCTTTGATCTATCTCTATAGATCTTTATGCAAAAAATGTATGCTGCCTCTCCAAGATCTTTCATCGAAAACTATTTTTTGGTGAAGTCTTGACAACATTCAACAAAGGAATGTCATTTCCGATCAATAATATGTCATCCACATTTAAGACCAGAAACACAAGTGAACTCCCACTAGCCTTCTTGTAAACACAAGGCTCTTCTTCATTCTTGATGAAGCCAAACCCTTTGACTACCTCATCAAAGTGAAGATTCCAACTCTGAGAAGCTTGCTTCAGTCCATAAATGGACTTCTGCAACTTACAAACTTTCCCAGCACTTTTTGGATCATCAAGATCTTCAGGTTGTGTCATGTACACATCCTCACTTAGGTTTCCATTCGGGAAAGCCGTCTTAACATCCATTTGCCATATCTCATAATCATAAAATGCAGCAATTGCTAGGATAATGTGAACAGACTTAAGAATGGCGACGGGCGAAAACATTTCATCATAATCAACACCTTGAATATGTCTCAAACCTTTTGCCACACATCGTGCCTTATAGATGTGAACATTTCCATCAACCTCTATCTTTTTCTTCAAGATCCATTTACACTCAATAGTTTTTACACGATCGGGTGGATCAACCAAGTTCCAAACTTGGTTTTCTCGTATGGACTCCAACTCGGATCTAATGGCTTCATGCCATTTCTGAGAGTCTGGTCCCATCACTGCTTCTACATAGGTCTTGGGCTCGTCGTTGTCCAACAACAATACATCACGATGCCCGGTGGTCAAAAACATGAACCTCTCTAGCACATGGCTTACCCTCTCAGACCTCCACGGGGCTAGAGCATGCCCAACAGGCTCTGCAACACCTTGCGCATCCTATTGTTTGTCACTAGGATCTGGAACACTTTCCAGCGGCTCTCGAACCTCTTCGAGATGCACTGTCCTCCCATTAACTCCTTTTGAGAGAAACTCTTTCTCAAGGAAAACACAATTCTGAGTGACAAACACTTTGCCCTCCTATCTATTATAGAAATAGTATCCTTTGGTTTCCCTAGGATATCCCACAAAGAAGCACTTGTAAGACTTAGGACTGAGCTTGTCAAACGTCATACATTTGACATACACCTCACATCCTCAAATCATTAGAAAAGAAAAACTGGAACGCCTCCCAGACCACATCTTATATGGCGTCTTCTCTACTGACTTAGATGGAACTATATTTATCGTGAAAGCTTTGGTTTCTAGAGCATGACCCGTAAAGGATAATGGAAGATCAGTGTGACTCATCATTGAACGCACCATATTCAATAACGTATGGTTTCTCCGCTTGGACACCCCATTCCATTGGGGCATGCCTGGTGGAGTCAGCTGTGGAACAATTCCACACTGCTTTAGATGATCATTAAACTCATGGCTCAAATATTCACTTCCACGATCAAATCGTAGAAATTTAATTGTCTTGACCGTATGATTTTGTACTTCATTTTGGAACTCCTTGAACTTTTCGAAGGATTCCCACTTATGCCTCATCAAGTAGACATAGCTGTATCTACTAAAGTCATCGATAAAAGTGATAAAGTACTGAAAACCATTCCTAGCCGTGTGACTCATTGGACCACACACATTAGTATGTACTATGGCCAATAGCTCACTCGCCTTTTCACTCTATCCAGTGAAAGGTGTCTTTGTCATTTTGCGAAGTAACCAAGACTCGCATGTGTCATATGATTCAAAATCAAATGACTCCAAAAGTCCATCACTTTGGAGCTTCTGCACGCGCTTCGAAATTATATGACTCAAATGACAATGCTAGACGTAGGTAGGATTCAAATCATTGAGTCGTTATTTCTTAGTACTAATGTTATAAACGTGTGCATCCTCAAGACTTAGAATGTATAATCCATTCACCAATGGACAAACACCATAGAGCATACCATTTTAGAATATCAAACAACATTTGTTTTTTATCATGAACTCATAACCTTCTTCCTCCAAACATGAGGAATAGATAATGTTTCTGCCCAATGCTGGAACATAATAACAATTATTCAATTCTAGAACTAATCCTGAGGGTAATGATAAATGTAGGACCGAAAGTAGCGACCAGAGGGGGGTGAATGAGCGCCTAAAAAATTCTTTCGAATCAATGGCCTTCTCCCAACAACCAACGCACCTCGACAAACAATCAGTAGAAACAAAATAGATCACAGGTACTAAAAATAATCTAGCCTAAAAACGACCGGTGTCCTAATCAAAAAGACACCAACAAAGTGCTTAAAGGCGGATCAAGTTAACTCATAGGACAAATGACAGTTCTACAAATGATTCATCAAAGATATTGATAATTCATCAAGCACATGCAAAATATCCAAGAAATTTCAAGCAGTTCACAGATATGTGTAAGCACAATATTCAACGCATTTAAATGCATTAAATAAAATGTACTAGCATATAATTATTCTATTCCAAAAAATTCTGTGTAATCTAAAGTAAAACATCTGAAGCAAATAAATTAATCGTTTAATGTAAGAACCGTGAATGCACAAATATCTAGAAAGTTGATTAGTGTTCTTTAATCAAGAATTATGAGCTTCTCTGGAATGTGCTCCCGACTCCTAGTAGTAGGCGTGACATCTGAAGTGCAAGGGCATTTAATCATAGCAATTAATCAAAAAACAATTCAGAAATAAAAAATGATGTATTGCACGTAGATCGAGAAAAGAGATTAGTACTATTTTTTTTCTTGGTCGGTTCCTCTTCGTTGCGGAAGCTTCAATGTGCTACAGTGCTTCGAAACTTGCAGCCTGCTGCTTTGCATTGGCTGCCATGCTGCAGAGCTTCTACTGTGCCTGCCGGTGTGCGTCATAAAACAACGCCCAATGTGCCTCCCGCGCAAAGCCTGCTGCTGTGTCGAGTCGCCTGACACCGCCTGCTGCACTGCACGCGACGCTGCTGGCACACGCAAACGAGCCACTAGGAGAAGACTTCTGCCTGTGCCGCTCTCTGCTCGAAGCCTGCACAAGAGCAGAGCTTGGCTCTCCGTGCTGCAGCAGCAGCGCACACAAGTGCCTCGAGACGCACCTACACAAAAAAAACTACAGTATTCGGCTGACAGCACTGCTTGCGCGTGTCAGATATTAAAACCAATCTGAGCCCCTTCTCATTTCCTTTGCAACACAACGTCGACCGGCCATGGAGCTCACGTGCGCAGATGATCCTAGCGCCTTGACGCTGACGCACGCGCATGCTGCTGCCGCGTCCTGATGCCCTCGTGCTCCCCGCCCAGGGAACCTGCTTCGGATGCGGCGATGAAAAGCTACGGCGACGCGCACGAAGGAACGGTGAAAAAAATATTGCGGCGGCAAAAAAATTGGACTATGGTGATTAATTGCAAAATGAGTCAACCCTAACCCTAGGGGGTTGGGGCCTATTTATAGGCAGCCCAACAAAAGGGAAAAAGACAAATTTACCCCTAGAGTAAATTACATAGACGCTGAAAATAAAATTGGAAATAACCGAAATGCCCTTAGGGTTTTTTACTGACTCAAATAACACAGACCGTGGCCTAAAGGCAAAATAATAAAATCCTAAATAAAGATAATCAGCGGTCGTCAGTTTTGCGCCGAAACTGACAAAGCGTCCACCATCTTCGCACCGGGTACCCGGATTGGGTCGGCCTGATTCCACGGCTCCCTCAACCCGGTAATCACTCGCCGCCCGTGTACCTGAGTTAATCCTGGTCAACAGACCAGTGGATCCTCTGCCGCTCCTAGCCCATATACTCGGATTGGGCTAGCCCGACTCTGCGGCCCCTCTGCGCGTCAATCGCTCGCTGCCCGTGTACCTGAGTCACACGCAACCCAGACACGGCAGGTCTCATCTTCTCTTCACGTCTCCTCTTTGACTTCCGTTGACAATCACTCATCATATCTAGAGCCATAAGGCCCATGCTCTTCAACATGGTTCCTCAACAAAGAATAAATGCCAACGGGCAATGCTGCAACCTTTGCACCATTGCCGACATGAATATCCAATTCACCTACTATACACTTTCTTGACCTACTTAGTCCTTGCAACGATTTGCAAGTGTGAATCATCGAACCGGTATCAAATACTCATGAATCACTTGGACGAGTCGCAAGATTAATTTCAATAAAATTTATACTTTAAGTAGAAGCGGAAGTCCTACTTCCTTTCTGCTTCCAATTTGTCTAGATCAGAACTTCCAATCTGGCATCGGAAATTTTGATCTTACTTCTCCGTCGCAATTTTTTTCTAGCATAGGAACTTCTGATCAACCATCAAAACTTCCAATCTGATAAATATTGGAACTTCTGAAGTTCTGCAAATAGAAACAAATCCAATCTATTTTAATTCTTTCAAGTCCAATTTGCAATTCTAGAACCATTGACTAGTTTTGTAGGAAAACAAGGACACTGAGGTACCATACCTCTTAGCCCGAGCTTGGATCTCAAAAATGCCTTTGTGTCCCATAATCATATTATAGGCATTCTTGTTCTCATCTTGCTTCCAAAACTCAGAGGACAAACAGGCATGTATGAGACAACTTACATTAAGTGACTCATTCGAGTGCTTCTCACAAGCCCTCCGGTCAACTAGTTCATCATGATTGGATTCCTCTAAAACATTTTACTTTCGCTCGAGAACACTTATCAAGTTTCTAAACCAATTAATAAAAATTGTTCAAAAAAGAATCGATCGCAAAATAAAGAGTATAGTGTTCATAACAGTCGATGCCATGATCTACAAAAGATTAAATGCAAGGTTCAACACTATGCAATGTTTATCTTTTATCCAATAAAATATGTTCCACTATTGAAAACCAGTCACTTTCCCTCTAATGACTAATAGTGGTGCAAGATTCATATTCATTCTAACTTCTAGTGAGCTTTGGCATCACTGCTAGAAGCTAGGTGACATAGGTAAGCAACACTTTGCTAATCACATCGTATGTGACTCTTGTCATTGGAGAAGCATCCTATGCTCTACGCTAACTCTATGCTCCAAGGCCCAAAACCGTTTTAATAGCCCTATTAAGAAAACCAATACTATGCGTGCAGAAGTCCGACTTCCACCCCAACTAGTCAAGATAAAAGATAGCACCCTGCTTTGGCAGACCTACTATCGATGAGCAAGAACCTTGGTGGGTGCAGCTATTGTAAAGAGCATCAATACTTAATTTTCTGAGGGAAAACTATTCTAGCACGGTAACATCCCTAGCGCACACAGAACATGCAAGAATAGTGTTGGACCGGAAACGGCGACCAGAGGGGGGGTGAATGGGAGCTTTTAAAATTTCGGGCTAAAAACTTAGCCTTTGGTTCTGTTCTGTCTTCTGCGGAACAGGCTTCGAACACTACCTTCGAAGGTCTGGTTCGGAGGTATTTCGACAGCTCCGAACACAGGCTTCGCAGGAGCAAAAGTTCGAAGCCAAGAAGACTTCGCTCCACTAACACCCTTCGAAAATCTACTCTGCTTAGTCAGTGCGGGCTCCGCACACGAGGTGCTACGAGCAGGCTTCGCACTTCACCCTTCGCAAGAGTGGACAGCCCTCTGAGGACTTCGACCAAGTACTTAGCGACAGTAACTGGTGCTGGGCTTCGTACGCGAAGGTCTACACGCACACAAAACGGACTACGCTAAGGGCTTCGACACAGGAAGCAAAACGGGATACTACCAGGGCTTCGCTAGTAAGCAGCGAGGTCTTGCCTCGTGTTACACAGAGCGACAGCACACTGAAAAACACACTTCGCGAGAAAAACACCCTTCGCCAAGACAGGCTTCGGTGAACTAAAAACTAGCGAGGTATGCAACGCGAGCTCAAGCAAAAGCACAAGGAAGCAGGGCTTCGCCGCTTGAACCAGGAACACAAAATATATTGAACTCTGGATGAAAACCAGCGGGGTATGTGTACAGGAGCTCAACAGTAAATGCTCAAAGTGTTAAATGTTACCTACCGAGCCCCCATATTTATAGCCCACAGTTCATCCAAAGGAATTGACTACACTACCCCTAGGGTTTACATTCATTTTGTCTCTATAGAACTAAGGGGTACAAAAGGTAGTCCACCTTTATTCTGGAGGCTTCTCTGTCAGCTGCAGAGGGGACAGTGTCAGCCTTTTTCAGAACAGACAGTGTCAGCCTTTACAGTGTTGACTTCTGGAACCTCCCTTCGCACCGGAGGGTGCGGTAGCTTCGGCGAGAAGCCTGCAGCCTGTTGGCCTTTGCTCCGCCGAAGAAGTCCTTCGATACAGTGACGGTTTTGAGCCGAAGCCGTCAAAGCCCTTGGGCCTTCGCACCACCACCTCCGGAGTGGACTACCACGGCTTCGCAGCTACTCCCAGCTCGAACACCGTTCGTCCGTGTACCGAAGCCATGCATGGCCGAAGCACCACAAGTCATCCTCACTCCGAAGCCCCACCTTCGGAGTACCACCCTTCGAAGTCCCTCCTTCGTCCAAGGCCTCCGCATGAAGCATTCCATGAGCACTCCGTCGCAGTGCCTCACTCCGAGCACACTCCTCGACGAGCCTCACCCGGACCATGCCTTCGATGCGCCTCGACTTCTGAGACCTTCGTCGGGCAACCTTCGAGTGTCTCCCTCCGGAGCACACTTCGAACTCCTTGCCTCCGCAGAGGACTTGATCCACCAACTCCGAAGTCACTCCATTCGGAGTACCTTCGAAGTGCCTCACCTCCGAGGACTTTGTCTCGGAGTACCTTCAGCCGGAGCCATGCTCCGCACTCTCTGCCTTCACCTAGCACGCCTCGACCCGAGGACCGACCCGGACCACCTTCGCAGCCACCGTGACGAAGCTCCCCGCTCCCCTGGTATCAAGCCTCCCGCTTGACCCAGGTTCACCCGGCTCGAACCCTGTCCGTCGCCTCCGAAGTCCCTGCGCACCACCGACAAGCAAACAAGTGTATCCAGTACTCCGGAGACCTCTCCGGGTTAGCAACCTCCGGCACACACTCCGGTGTACCGCCAAAGTACCGAAGCCTTCGGTACGAACCCTGTCATCGTGTACTGCCGGACCCCTCCGACGAGCACACTCCGCTGCACAGCTGCAGCAAGCAAACACCTCCGAACACCCTTCGGAGAACCACCTCCGAAGCCCCTTCGGAGGTACCCTTCGAACAGAGGGTAAAATCCAGTCAATCACTCATCACAAAATACCGAAACCAACCCTTGGTTTCTCAATCTCCCCCTTGATGAGTGCATTGACAACCAAATCCAAGTTCAAGAAAATTTAAAAATTTCAGCACACAAGTGACCATAAAAACTCAGAAAAGAGCCAAAACATGTCACTTGATAAAGGAATTTTTCTCCCCCTTTGTAAAAGAGTAAAAGCCCCTTTTGGCAAATCTCCCCTTGATAAGAACTCCCCCTGAGTTAAGCAGATTTTTCTCCCCCTTTATGTCAAAAATCTCTCCGGAATTTCTCCCCCTTTGGCAATGCAAGCATCAAGGAGCATGTAAAAGATGCAAAGCTTCGAAATGAAATAAAATTGCAAAGACATATAATGCAAAAATATGCCAACAGTAAAATCAATGATCATGGGCTCAGCTCAGTTTAACAAGCTGTGAAACAAGATGATGGCATGTGATTTTGTCATTTTGAAGTAAAGGCATCACCACTCAATCATAGCAGCTAGACATGTGAAGGCAAGGACTGCGCAAAGCTAACAAATTCTACCTTAGACAGACAAGTTTTGTTCAAAAGGAGCTTTTGAAAGCAAACTTGATGAATAATTAATTTTGTTGTTCTTTTTCTTAATGCCAGGGGTTATTTGTTTGTCCACCTTATACTTTCCAATCAGGCCAAGCCTAGGCATGAAAGCCATTTGAAGCTTAAGGCGGTGATTTTGGCATACACTACACTATCCCAGTTCAGACCAAAGTGCAATGGTAAGCAGTCTCGAATAGAGTAGTGCGACAAACAAACCCTCCTGGATCGTTTCATTTAAACCAGACGAATCATGGATTTTTGATTTTGATTCAGGTGAATTAAATATTTTTGATGAGTATCCATGAATAAAGAACACATTTTTCAATTTGCAAATTTTAGCATCCAAGGAACAGTGTCTTGCTGTCAAGTAGATAAAAGATAGCTAAAAGCAGTCCTGCCTAAACAAGCTAGATACACGATTGTGCGGTGAGCAAGTTTTGATTTTAGAAGATAAAACATCATGCACAATCAATGTTCCAGACATATTTCATAGAGCTGAGCTGTCATGATTTCTTTGAATTAACAGCAGGCATATAATAGCAAAAGATGTAAATGCAATTTCACACATAATGAGCATATGCAAGACAATTTAAAGTCAGCTCCCCCTCACAAAATGCCGTGGGGATGACAAATACCAAGCTCCCCACGCAAGTAAGCAAATCGAGAAGCATCGAGGGGTTTTGTAAAAATATCGGCAAGCTGGTGTTGGGTGTCAACATATTGAAGTTCAATATCACCCTTCTCATTGTGATCTCTGAGAAAATGATACCGTACATCAATGTGTTTGGTTCTGGAGTGCTGAACCGGGTTGTTTGCAATACAAATAGCACTAGTGTTATCACAGAAAAGTGGAACACTCTTATAATCTAACCCGAAATCCCGCAAAGTGGAAACCATCCACAAAATCTGAGAGCAACAGCTAGCTGCAGCAACATATTCGGCCTCAGCCGTCGATTGTGCAACACTAGACTGTTTGCGGGAAGACCAGCAAACCAGAGACGTACCCAGAAAATGACAAGTACCAGAGGTACTCTTCCTATCAATTCTACACCCAGCAAAATCCGCATCTGAATAGCCTCTAAGACATAAAGATGAAGACGATGAATACCATATGCCAAATTCAAGGGTGTGTTTGAGATACCTTAGGATGCGCTTGACCGCTTGGCGGTGCGAAGCTCGTGGTGAAGCCTGAAAACGAGCGCACAGACACACTGCGAAGTGTATGTCCGGCCTCGTGGCAGTCAAGTAGAGGAGGGAGCCAATCATGCTCCGGAACTCCTTCTGATCTACGGCTTCTCCATCTTCGTCAGGGTCCAATGCTACAGATGTAGCCATTGGAGTGGCGAGGGGCTTCGCATCGGACATGTCGAACTTCTTGAGCAGGTCCTTGGTGTACTTTGTCTGGTGGACAAAAGTACCTTGTTTGCTTTGCTTGATTTGCAAACCAAGGAAAAAGGTGAGTTCACCCATCATTGACATTTCAAATTCCCTGCTCATGGTATCTGCAAACTCGGCAACTAAAGCATGAGAAGAGCCACCAAAGATGATATCATCCACATAAATCTGCACTAGGAGGAAATCTTTGCCATGCTTGAGAGTAAACAAAGTTTTATCAACAGAGCCCATCAAGTACCCTCGCTCAAGCAGAAAAGACTTAAGTCTATCATACCACGCCCGAGGGGCCTGCTTGAGTCCATAAAGAGCCTTATGAAGTTTAAGGACTTTATGTGGGTACTTGGGGTTTTCAAAACCAGGGGTTGTTTTACATAAACATCTTCACCTATGAAGCCATTAAGAAAAGCACTTTTGACATCCATTTGATAGAGTTTGAATCCCTGGGATGTCGCAAAGGCAAGCAAAATCCTAATGGCCTCAAGGCGAGCAACAGGTGCAAAAGTTTCAGTAAAATCAATCCCTTCTAGTTGAGAAAAGCCCTGAGCTACAAGTCTAGCCTTATTTCTAACAATTGTTCCATCCTCCCCTTGTTTATTTTTGAAAATCCATTTTGTTCCAATGAAATGAACATTTGGTGGAGGATCAACTAAAGTCCAGACTTGGTTTCTCTCAAAATTTTCAAGTTCCTCATGCATGGCATTGATCCAACTAGAATCAGAAAGTGCATGACTAACATCTAAGGGCTCGAAAGAAGCAACAAATGCAGCATTAGTGAAATGGGCATGAGATCGTGTTACCCTTTGATCAAGCTCACCAATGATCTGCTCGGGAGGGTGCATCCTTTGAACATGGTGTGGAGCCTCGCGGCGGGATGCAGTCTCCCCCTCAACTTGTGCGTTGGAGTGGTCCAAGATGACTAATGTTGAGGTAGTCGCTTCGGGACCTCGTGCCGAAGTAGTTGAAGCGGGGTCAGCTTCGGGGGTTGACGTCGAGGGTAGTAGGGGTTCATCCTCGAATTCTCCGGGATCTTCGTCTTCGAATAAGGTCTGTTCCATGTCGTGTTCATTTGCCTGTTCAAAAGCAGAACTAACAGAGGGGGTTGATTCATCAAAAGTCACATCACATGACTCGATGACAGTGTTAGTTTCCAAATTATAAACACGATAAGAATGACCATGAGTAGTATAACCCAAAAAGATCCCGTCAGAAGATCGCGACTCAAATTTATCCAAATTTCCACGTTTTAGGATGAAGCAGCGACAGCCAAAAACTCGAAGATGAGTAACCTTGGGCTGTCTCCCAAAACGTAGCTCATAAGACGTCAAGTTTAAAATTGAGCGCAAGAAAATTCGGTTTGAGATGTAGCAAGCAGTGTTCATGGCCTCAGCCCAGAATTTTCTACGAGTCCTATGCTCATCAAGCATCGTCCTAGCCATCTCAACCAAAGTGCGGTTTTTCCTCTCAACAACACCGTTCTGTTGAGGAACCCGCGGAGCAGAGAATTGATGTTCTATGCCATGCTCCATGCAAAAGTCAACAAAGAGACTATTTTTGAACTCAGTGCCATTATCGCTTCGAATGAATTTTAATGCACCGGGGAGTTCAGTAAAAAGTCTCAAAACCAAGCTCCGAAAGTGTGAAAACACTTCATCCTTGCTGGCAAGAAAGAAGACCCAAGAGTAGCGAGAGAAATCGTCGACAATAACTAATACATACCACTTGCCGCCTAAAGAACTAACCCGAGAAGGACCTACAGTGTCCATATGGAGAAGTTCTCCGGGTTGTTCAGTCATCACTGTGGTGACTGGCGAATGCGAAGCGGCAATCATTTTTCCATGTCGACAAGGAGCGCAAACTAAATTCTTCTCAAACTTGAGCTTGGGCAATCCTCGGATCAGACCTAGGGCGCTCAGACGAGCGAGCAATTCAAAGCTCATATGTCCTAGTCTCCTATGCCACTTCCAAAGCTCAGAAGTTGAATGTGCAACAAGACAATGAGAAGAGCCAGATGACTCTGAAAAGTCAGCTCCAAAAACTCTCCCAACTCTAAAGATCTTACACACCACAACGCCATCAGAATTGAGCACTTGCGAAGTATCGCGATGAAATCGCACTTCGAAGCCCTCATCAAGCAACTGAGATACAGACAGCAAATTGTATCCCAGGTTCTCAACCAAAGCAACATCTTTGAGAGTGAAGTTCGAATTTATTCTTACCACACCTTTACCTTTCACTCTGCTCCTTCGATTGTTTCCGAAGGTGATATGTTCCCTTTGCTTGGTTGTGGTGAGGCTGGAGAACCAAGCTGCATCTCCGGTCATGTGGCGCGAACAACCGGAGTCCATGATCCATGTGCCCTCCAAGCCTCGACCTGTCGCCTACACATGATGAAAACGTCTCGATCGCTCAGTGCTGGGGTGAGTAAAATAATGACGGGGCATCCAGCACTGAGTGACACGAGTAGTAGGCACAGTAAAAGCAGACGGTCTACGCACATAATAATCAGAATGATGCAAAGTGCGAGGTCTACCTACATGCTGTGAAAGAACAACATGTCGAGGTCTCCTACTCTGACGAGGTACAAATCTGCTAGCCCGGGGTCTACCACCATATGGAACATGGTGAAGACCTCGAGGAGCAAAACCTCTCCGAGAAGCACGAGGAGCCTCAAAAGCAGGACGATAGTACACCTCAGACTCATGCATACCTAAAGATGGGTAATGCATGTCCTGATAACTCATCGCCTGAGCACGTCGCTCATCCTTGATGCGACGGAAACAGAAACCAATCAAATGACCCGCCCGCTGACAATAAGAACAGTGAAACACCCTCCTAGGGGCACTCTCATGGGTCACAGGAGCAACTCTCACAGGCTCCTTGGGTTTCTTCTGAGTGGTTTTCTTGGGAGGATTTTTCTTGGCAGGAGGAGTGATTTTCTTTGGTGGATGGGTAGGCTTTTTGGCTGGAGGGGTGTCCAACAGAGCTCTCTCTTTCTCTAGGGTGGTGGGAGAGGTAAAAACAGTTTTGGCCTTACTGTCTGAAGCTATCCTCTCAAAACCCAAACCTAGAGCCACCCCTGCTCTGTCAGCACACAACTTGGTCTTGGCCAAGAGCAAATCCATCCTACCCTTCCCCTCAGTGCATTTGTTCACCACAGAAAGAAGGTATTCATTTTCAGACATGAGGTTTTCAGCTCGCTCTCTAACAGTGCCTAGCTGGTCCTTAAGGGTAATGCAGGTGTCACAAACAGGTTGCACATCCTTAGAACTACCGGCCCTCTCCAATCTAGCCTCCAAATCATGAACATGCTTATCACGTAAATTAATGCTATCGCGTAATAAAGAGCAGTTCATGCAATCAATAACATCATGAGGTCTAGAATCCACCTCCAAAAGCTGCTTCTGTGCAGTCTCAAGCTCAGAGAGAGTTTGAGCATGTACAGAACGCAACTGAGCAAGCTCACTCATGACAACAGAACATAATTCACATTCAGCATCATCAAATTTAGACTTAAGCAAGGCATATTCAGTAGAAATAGTTTCTAGCCTAAGTTTAAGGTCTTTTCTTTCTCTAGCGGCTTGCACAAGTAATCTATCCTGACCAAGCACTACTTCATTCAGCTCGTCTAATTTAATTAGTAGTTGGTCAGATGATAGGTTTACCTCAGATGAGTCAAGCCCATCGCCGCTGTGATCGCTGTCGGCCATGAAGCAAAGGCCGGTGAAGTCACGTCCCTTCTTGTCCTTCTTGTCCTCCTTCCTTGGGGACTCCTCCTCCTCAGAGCTCGACTCCTCAGTTGAGGACGTGTCGATGTCGCTGAGAGCAGCAACAAAGGCTCTGGAAGCGGCCTTGGCTACTTTCTTAGCCATCTTGCCGCGCTTGCCCTTCACAAAAGGCTTCCTCTCCTTTTTGTGGTATTTGGGGCGCTCACTCTCATCTCTCTTCTTGAGCTTGGGGCAATTAGCCTTGATGTGAGAAGTGTCACCGCATTCAAAGCAACCACCAAAACCACTTCTCCTCTGATCCCGTCTCTCATGATGAAAGCGGGTGAACCTCCGAGCAATGAGAGCAAGCTCATCATCAGCTAGAGTATCCACCTGCTCCTTTGTGACGGAGACCAGGGAGGACAAAGCAAAACCATCTGCAAGAACACAAGTGCCTGATGTGCTTGGTTCTGCAGTGGTGCCACGGCTAGTGCTAGAAACCAATGCCAATGGCTGTGGCAAGGAGCTTCTGTGCACAGCAAGAGATGCCTTGGCAATCTCTGTGGACTTCAGCTTGCTAAAGAGTTCGTCACAGGTCAATGTGTCATAGCCTGTGGACTCCTCAATGCTGGATATCTTCACTTCCCATATGCTACGGTCAAGAGCATAGAGAAGCTTGATAGCCCTATCATGATCACTGTAAGCAAGCGTCCCGTTGGATCGCAAGTTACTCACTATCGCGTCAAATCGAGAAAACATGGCATCTACAGATTCACCAGGTGCCTGCACAAACAGCTGATACTGTTGATTGTAGGTGCTTTGGCGCCTGGCCTTAATCTGAGCAGAGCCCTCATGAAAGACAGTGAGTGTTGACCAAATCTCCCTAGCAGTCCTAAGGTGATGCACCCTATCAAACTCACTCCGACTCAGACCAATGAACAGTATGTTCCTTGCCTTCGAGTTGGCAATATACTGATCTTTTTCAGTTTGAGTGGTGCGGGTATCAGGGATGGAGTATTGTGAGTCCACAATCTCCCAAATTGCATTTCCTTGGCTTAACAAGTAAGCCTCCATGCGCACCTTCCAGTATGCAAAGTCTGTCCCATCGAACAGAGGAATTTTACTGCCTCTATCCATGTCGCCTAAAGATCACAAAACCGGTTAAGGTCAACTGGTGATCTTAACCAAGCTCTGATACCAATTGTTGGACCGGAAACGGCGACCAGAGGGGGGGTGAATGGGAGCTTTTAAAATTTCGGGCTAAAAACTTAGCCTTTGGTTCTGTTGTCTTCTGCGGAACAGGCTTCGAACACTACCTTCGAAGGTCTGGTTCGGAGGTACTTCGACAGCTCCGAACACAGGCTTCGCAGGAGCAAAAGTTCGAAGCCAAGAAGACTTCGCTCCACTAACACCCTTCGAAAATCTACTCTGCTTAGTCAGTGCGGGCTCCGCACACGAGGTGCTACGAGCAGGCTTCGCACTTCACCCTTCGCAAGAGTGGACAGCCCTCTGAGGACTTCGACCAAGTACTTAGCGACAGTAACTGGTGCTGGGCTTCGTACGCGAAGGTCTACACGCACACAAAACGGACTACGCTAAGGGCTTCGACACAGGAAGCAAAACGGGATACTACCAGGGCTTCGCTAGTAAGCAGCGAGGTCTTGCCTCGTGTTACACAGAGCGACAGCACACTGAAAAACACACTTCGCGAGAAAAACACCCTTCGCCAAGACAGGCTTCGGTGAACTAAAAACTAGCGAGGTATGCAACGCGAGCTCAAGCAAAAGCACAAGGAAGCAGGGCTTCGCCGCTTGAACCAGGAACACAAAATATATTGAACTCTGGATGAAAACCAGCGGGGTATGTGTACAGGAGCTCAACAGTAAATGCTCAAAGTGTTAAATGTTACCTACCGAGCCCCCATATTTATAGCCCACAGTTCATCCAAAGGAATTGACTACACTACCCCTAGGGTTTACATTCATTTTGTCTCTATAGAACTAAGGGGTACAAAAGGTAGTCCACCTTTATTCTGGAGGCTTCTCTGTCAGCTGCAGAGGGGACAGTGTCAGCCTTTTTCAGAACAGACAGTGTCAGCCTTTACAGTGTTGACTTCTGGAACCTCCCTTCGCACCGGAGGGTGCGGTAGCTTCGGCGAGAAGCCTGCAGCCTGTTGGCCTTTGCTCCGCCGAAGAAGTCCTTCGATACAGTGACGGTTTTGAGCCGAAGCCGTCAAAGCCCTTGGGCCTTCGCACCACCACCTCCGGAGTGGACTACCACGGCTTCGCAGCTACTCCCAGCTCGAACACCGTTCGTCCGTGTACCGAAGCCATGCATGGCTGAAGCACCACAAGTCATCCTCACTCCGAAGCCCCACCTTCGGAGTACCACCCTTCGAAGTCCCTCCTTCGTCCAAGGCCTCCGCATGAAGCATTCCATGAGCACTCCGTCGCAGTGCCTCACTCCGAGCACACTCCTCGACGAGCCTCACCCGGACCATGCCTTCGATGCGCCTCGACTTCTGAGACCTTCGTCGGGCAACCTTCGAGTGTCTCCCTCCGGAGCACACTTCGAACTCCTTGCCTCCGCAGAGGACTTGATCCACCAACTCCGAAGTCACTCCATTCGGAGTACCTTCGAAGTGCCTCACCTCCGAGGACTTTGTCTCGGAGTACCTTCAGCCGGAGCCATGCTCCGCACTCTCTGCCTTCACCTGGCACGCCTCGACCCGAGGACCGACCCGGACCACCTTCGCAGCCACCGTGACGAAGCTCCCCGCTCCCCTGGTATCAAGCCTCCCGCTTGACCCAGGTTCACCCGGCTCGAACCCTGTCCGTCGCCTCCGAAGTCCCTGCGCACCACCGACAAGCAAACAAGTGTATCCAGTACTCCGGAGACCTCTCCGGGTTAGCAACCTCCGGCACACACTCCGGTGTACCGCCAAAGTACCGAAGCCTTCGGTACGAACCCTGTCATCGTGTACTGCCGGACCCCTCCGACGAGCACACTCCGCTGCACAGCTGCAGCAAGCAAACACCTCCGAACACCCTTCGGAGAACCACCTCCGAAGCCCCTTCGGAGGTACCCTTCGAACAGAGGGTAAAATCCAGTCAATCACTCATCACAAAATACCGAAACCAACCCTTGGTTTCTCAAATAGTATAACAGGAACATAAGAAAGCATCACAGGCAATCATATTAAGTGTGACATAGCATGGCCCTCTTCACATGGTGATCTCCATATCCATGGCTCTCATCATAGAGTGTGTGCTCCCGGCCACCATGAAGAGTACTAGTCTATCTCACATAGCATATACTAATTACATGGCCTGAAGCACCACGGAAACAACATGCAAGCCGTAATAAATTTACATCAGCCTTTGGCTGTAAATAACCATGACACGCATGTCATGTTTAATTTACATTCATTGCATCCATCTCATACATCACATTTATCCAAGGCCATGTTAGTCACATCATTCTCTACAAAACAAAGTTAGGCGAGCAATCTACAAATGACTAGAATTTGGATCTGAAAAACCCGGCTCAAAAGGCTCATAATTTCAAATTCAGGTTAGTTGGAACTTCCGATCCACTAGAACTTCCAATCAATATCGGAATCCCGGACAACACCAATTTCTCTCTGTAATGAATCATTATTCGATATCGGAACATCCGGTCACTATTGGAACTTCTGATCCGCCATCGGAACTTCCGATCAATATCGGAACGTCCGATCTCCCATGAACAGAAATAGATCTAATCTGGTTTTCCACCATGTATCTCCATACATGAGGGATCCAGATCAAATACTACGCACATAGGCTCTGATACCACTATTGGGGAATAGGGTTTAGTCGGCAAATTCAAAATTTCCGCCTCAAGCCAAAGACCCATGTGTGTGCGAGATCATAGATCGTTACCATCTAGCACGAGACACGCTAGGTACAGAGGAAGAAGATGTCGAGGAAGCGCGTAAAGCCTATCCTCGCTTCGTCCCGATCATTCCTCGCCAATCCGATCGGTGAAGACGATGAAGTTGTTCACGTGAAGGAATCCACGAGCATCGCTGTTGGAGCAACGCCTCCATGGTATCCACATGTACAGGGATAAAGTACCTCCCATGGCAGCGTGCTAGCACCACACGTGAGAGACGGGAAATCCTCGACCTCAATAATTGAGATCAAGAAAGGGAGGAGAGCAGTTTATGGTGACTAGGTCTAATCTATGCTTATTGCTTGTCCCCAAGACCTCCTCCTCCTCTCTTTATATAGGGATAAGAGCCCTTGGCCGTCCACATCTCGAAACCCATAAATTGGTTACAACAAATTTGTATTCGTAACATATCCAATCTGTTTGCCCACGTCAGAACTTCCGATCTTGGATCGGAACTTCCGACAGGGTATTTAGATCTCTTGATTCAGTATGATACGTAACAAATCTAATCTGTTTTCGCCCACCTCATAACTTCCGATCAGTACAATTCTCCCCGATTCCAAATCGGAACTTCTGGCTCGTTGGAACTTATGATACCATATCGGAACTTCCGAAGCAACTTTTGCTCTCTGACTCGAGACCAGAAAATAATTAGAACATCCGATACTACCTATCAGAACTTTCGATATATGGAATTTTCTTGGGCATATCCATCACTTATTCGCCATCGAAAAGCGCTCATCGACCCATACATAAATTGCCTATCACGTTGGTCGATGGCATGCTTTCCCGATCGCTTTGCCCGTGGTCATTGGCCCTGTGGACGATCGACATAATAGTCCACGATTATCCTATCGTTATTGCGGTCATCGGCTCGATAGCCGATAGGCTATGCTACTGATGATGTTTTATCTGTTTCCTTATCAGTTGCGGGGTAAACTGATTGGCACACCTTGAACCCTTCTTCTAAGAACGTAGGACCTACACTGGAGTTAAGTAGATCTCTCAGGCCACGCGTGTGTCAAAGTGTGATTAAAAAACGCACCAACAGGGGGTTTATTCGGACTTTAGAAAAAGTTGAAGGGCGTAATTCAAACTTTTTCATTGATCTGCCACGTCACTAGCGCCACGTCAGTTGCCACGTCAGCAAACCACTCATTGTTTCGCCACGTTAGCAAAATCATCTTTCAAAGTTGTATGTTGAGCTATTTTTTAATACCGCATGTGTTTTCAGATGGTAAAATAGTTTAGGGAGTTATTCAAACTTCAGTTATAGTGTAATTAAAAAAATTTCAAAAATAAATTTTGTCTTGCATGACCATGGTAATTACCAATTTATTTTCACGGTTATGGATAGAGCCACCCATCGCTCGACAAGATAAAGCCTAAACCTGTGGGCTTGATTACCACGTTTCCGGAGCCAAGCTACCAAAGGAATACTTTACCTTAGGGTGTAATTGGCCATGTATTATTAGGTAGCACTATTTTTAATCATATTTTTCTTTTTCTTCTATTGCGAAAGTGGATATCAGATCACTTAACATGTATCATATCCCAGCGTTTTTCTTTGTATCGGATTCGAGAACATATATATTTCTTCTCCAACATACATGTTTATTAAATCTAAAAATTCATTTACAATGGGAAAAAATATATCCAAAGATACAAAATATTGTTCGTTGGGTCATAAATGGTGATCAACTAATTCTTTATTATGCTTGTACGGGAAATTACAATAAAACTTATTCTATACTAAAGACGGCAATATGTCTATACACATCGTGTTTGATTATCTTAAACATATACTCATTAAGAAAAATCTGTTGGATAAACCATATATACATATGAGTCTAATTTTTTCACCAAACAAATGAAAGTAATAATCACATTCTAATTCAATCGATCAACAAGGCAACACATAACCTATCACGTAAAATATACCTTGTATTTGCACTTGCATGGAGGTGGTGGAGCACCGGCGGCAACCAACACTCGAGAATGGAGCATGGAGGCAGTTGGGCACTGGCGGCAGCCGACACTAGAGCCTGAGCGGCAATTTCATTGGCTGCTAGACTGAGCAGTCCAGTTGATGTCTCACATCTAGAACTTTAGAGTCTTGACTAATGAGTGGGAAGAAATAGAGGCACACGGTGCTAGCCACCTTATGACCTGAGGGTTGGGTGCTAGAAGATAAGCGGTGACGTTCAGGAGTGTTATGTGGAAGTGAGCAGCTCCATTTCACTTTATGTTTGTTTATCTTAGAATTAGATATAACGGAGTGGCTCCTAAAAAAGAATATTCCTCGTAGATCTGGAACCATCCACTCTCAAAAAATCCACTGAACCGAGCGGTTCGCTTCCCATGCTCTTGACTCCTAAACAATTGTATTTTGTGTCTGATTTCCGCTCTTGATACAAACACATGATAGAACCGCTTCTTTCTATCAAATTCTAGAACAAAACAAAAAAAATAGAGTAGCTTTGTTCTTGCTTCCAAACGTGGAGCGGAGGGAGCCATTCCATTCTCATAATCTGAAATAGAGTTATTATGTTGAAAGACTAAAGTGGACTCAGAGTTTTTAATAAATTAAGGTACAAGTGGCCTATTAGGTAGCGGGCATCCATCAAACGATGGGTACGAATAGTACGAAACTATAACCATACATGTATACCTATTGAATTTTGTTTTTAGTAATAATAAACACACGGGTTGATAATTTAACTTGCATATATAGCGGCCGTCGGATTTTAGGTACCCATTACGATATTTATTTGTATATATATGCAGATACATTTCATCATGTATACTAACACATACTTTTTTCACAAATAACATCAAATACATATTTTTCTCTTATATATCTACTACCTTTTTATTTTTTTCAAAGTAAAAATATTTTAATTTTAACTAAATTTAAGTAAAATATAATAAAATCGGTAATATCAAATTAATACACTGTTTGGTAAGCTCGGACTCGGACAGACAGACTAGAAATACCGGTCCGTATGCACCCAACGCTACCGCGACCGTCGCGCGCGTTGGATGTGCATGCGCGCGTGCGTTCGTAGTGCGTACGGTGGGTCCACGCGACGTGACCGCCCGCGGCGACTCCGTCCGTGCCCGTCCTGTCAGGAAGCCAGCTGGAGCGCTACGGTTGGGCCGCGGGGTAGGGCACGCACGTGTTCAACGCGCACACGTACCGACTGCTCTCCACTCCAAGTCTCCAACTGGTCACCGAACGGTTCAGCTTAAACTTGTTTCCAACTTGAAGTTGTGATCTCTCTCGAAATTCAATTATATATATTAGGATTCTCAATTGCAGTACTCACCTATCATATATCATAATAATAATAATAATCATAATAATAATAATAATAATAGTGCATTTTCAAAGCATTTATATGGTTTAACTTGCAAAAATAATATTTTTTAAAAGACAACTGTATGGTCCATGGTTACATATTCAAAGGTTAGCAAAACAGGAGAACTGTGTAACGTGTGTAGGTGAGTTAAGCTTATATGCATGCTGCATATATATATGATACTCACTATATATATAAGTGTGTAAATTAACTCAAATATTTTTTGTATTTATTTATCATGTTTTAAAAATATGAATCATTTATTTGAAAAGAACAAACATAAAAAAATAAAACAGCCCAATAATTAAGAAATATAAAACATAGTATATAAGAATTTGGAGGAAGTAAGAGCATCTTCATTGTAATTGTTATTTTTGAATTGCTATTCATAATAATAGCAAGTCTCCCTATTTAAATTGTCTTGCTATTTTGTTACTCACTCCATTATACTTGCTAGTCAAATGGTAATTTTTGCTATTTTTAAGGATAGCAAGTTAGATAACAATTACAATGGAGATGCTTTAAGTTCCTAGGACTAGCTAAAAGGCTAAAATGATTTCCTCTTGTTAACTTATTCAGTTCACACTGACAATGATCAGTCACCCAACAACATGGTTGACTGTAGTAGCACTGTGCAACTCCCTCTAAATTCCGCTAACTTTATGCAGATCTAAATAAAGCTGGGTGACGCGTACCAAATGTGGGAAATGTGAAGATAGTGTGCAACCAGTGCATGCATGCATCACATTAGCCACACACAGTAGCATATTTCTTAATTGCTAACTAAAAAAAGCTCAACTCGCAAATTAAGTCACAACAGGGACACCAGAATCTGTCTGGCGGCCGGCGATTAGTGTCGTCGAGTTCACATGTGAGGACAGCATCATTCTTAACAAATATGCAAAATCCTTGAAAGACAAATAGGATAAAAAAACAATCTCCCGTGTAGAGAAAACAAGTTTGAGATACGTCCACTCAGTTTTATATATTTCTACGTTATTTCAAAGAAAATAATCTCAGCTCGGTATTGAGATGTGTCCTCTCAGTTTTATATATTTCTATGTTATTTCAAAGAAAATAATCTCCTTTTGAGATATGTTCACTCAATTTTATATATTTTCATGTTATTTCAAAGAAAATAATCTCATCGAAAAATGCAAAGTACAAAACGGCCGGTCGGTTCACTCAGTTTTGTTTTCATGTTCACTCCGTGTTGAAAAAAATGCATGCTAATTAACGAAATAACCTTTCATTTACCTTCATTCGTTCTGTGGAACGCAAAGTACACACCAATTTCGCCGCCTTTTGGTGTCGCCTGTCTTGTCACAAGAAATTCAAGAGCTCATTCAAGACAAAACGGGTTGAGACAATCCAACCAGCTAATTGCCGTATTTTTCAACATACGTACAACCAGCAACCAAGCTAGCGGTAAATAAAGCTTTGTGGATGAACTCCATCGCTACCGGAACATGCCTGTTTGCCGATGGCGAAGCCTCTTTTGCACTCGGCAAAGGCTTCGCCGAGTACCACACTCGGCGAACCCCATTCGGTACACGTCTTATCGGTGATGAGGGTATTCGCCGATTGCTTTTTATCGGGCACTCGGCGAAGTCTTTGCCTAGTGCAATATAGACTTCGCCGAGTGTCACGTGTAGCAGTCGGCAAACGTGGCCTGTTGACGGTCGGGGTGGCCGTTAACGGCGTTCGCCGAGTGCCCCACGTGGCACTCGGCGAAGATGGTCGGGGCACGGGGGTAGGGACTTTGCCGAGTGCCCCACGTGGCACTCGGCGAAGGCGGTTTGCCGAGTGCCCACGTGGCACTCGGCGAAGGTGGCCGTGGCACGCGTGGCAGGGGTGTTTGCCGAGTGCCATAATTTTTCCATAATTTTTGAGTCATTATTTCATGTACATGCATTTCAAATTTGACCCACTTGAAAGTAAATCCTAGAAATACGATTAATTTATTAAAAATATCAAACTCACTCATAAAAGTATGAAAATTTTCCATGGATTAACAGATGTTGAATTATGACTGTAAAAAAATTTAGGTTCAAAACATTTTTAAAATGTGATATGGACTCAAAATATGTTTTCACATGAAATAATGGGATTATATTATTTGCCGAGTGTTTTTCTGGGTGGCACTCGGCAAAGGCTAAGGTTTTCCGAGTGTCCGTTAGTGGCACTCAGCAAACGAAAATTTTCACCCCTACCGTCATAACGTCATCAGAAAAACATGAACGGGGGATTTTTCAAGATGTTTGCCGAGTGTCCACCTATGTAGCACTCGGCAAATAATATTGTTCGCCGAGTGTGACATATTTTGTCGAGTGCCCTATTGGATGCACTCGGCAAAATATGTCACGCTCGGCAAATAAGTTTTTTCAGGTAGTGCATGCATGTGAGCTATTGACTAGCAGTAGCACAATGAACAATCAATCACCAGGCTATGCATGATGCACTGCATCTTCCAAAAAACTGAGCAAATTTTCAGGAAAAGGTCAGCAAAAGCGATCGCGCGACCTGGTCTCCGTGGTTTCTCTACTGCTTGCCTAATTCTCCAGCGCTCTTGTCACTAGCTAGCTGTTTGCATGGACGGAGGATACGAATGAGAGTATTGCACCGTTTAATCGTCAATAATCTTTTTATATATAGTTAGTAGAATATAGGAAAAAAATTATGTCATTGGAAATTTACACAATCTCTTATCTGACACTTACTATTTCACTGGTACGTGATTCAAGACCTATATACAAGTGAGATAGCGAGTGTTATATAAGGAAACATGTGATGAGTATGGTCTCAATACTTCAACTAAGATATTTTCTATAAATAAAATAAGGAAAAAAATCTTAATTACACTCTTAAAGAATCGTCGAAGTTTGAAAAACCCTAAAGAATTTTATCGACCGAAAAAAACACTTGTGGTATTGAAAAATAGCTCAACCTACAATTTTGAAGAATAATTTTGCTCGCATGGTGAAACGGTGGGTGTTTTGCTAACATGGTAGCTGACGTGGCACTGGTGACGTGACATATCAATAAAAATGTCTGAATTACACCTTCCAACTTTTTCTAAAGTCTAAATAACCCCACAAAAAATAAAAAATATTTTAAAATTAATTTCTAAATTTTTTAATAACTCTATTTTATTTTTTGAAAATCCAAAATAATGCCGAAACCTTTAAAAATTCATAACTAATTCATTTTAACTCTTCAAATTACATATTTTTTTAGAAAATGTGATCTACATAATAAAAATAATTTTACACAGTATGAGTGATCTTCTATATTATTTGTAATTAATTGCTTTGACATATAGTTTCTAAAGTTCACAAGGAGTCTATTTTCATCGAGGAAACTGTTATTTTTATTCATGTATAGCAAGTTAAGTTATCTAAGTCTATTCTTTGATAGGGGTAATAATAAACATTTATTTTATAATGTCACTTAGGAAATGCAAGTTTTTACTAAAGTAAAGAAAGTTAATTAAGCAATAAGATACACTTACACGTAGAATATAGGGTTCATGATCTTGAAATAATGCAAGAGAAGAAAGAATATTCGGATGGAAAAATTGAAATTTGAAAAAGATGATTTCCGAATTCCAACAATTTTTCGCTAAATTCATTGTTAATTTTTCTTGCATTATTTTAATATCGTGAACCATGTATTATACATGTAAGTATATCTCATTGGTTAATTAACTTTCTTTAGTTTGGTAAAAACTTGCACCATAGTTTTTTATTTCCCCTTCCTAGTGACATTCTAAAATAAATATTTATTATTTTTCCTATCAAAAAATAAACTTAGATAACTTAACTTGCTACACATGAATAAAAATAGGAGTTTCTTTGATGAAAATGGGCTCCTTAGTGATTTCAGAAATTACACGTCAAAGTAATTAATTACAAAAAATATATAAGATCACTCATACTTGTTGACACGAAAACGTGCTCCCGCACTTGGGTCAGTCCGACGATCCAAAAGTGCACAGATACTTAGGGACAGGCCTAAGCGTGATGTGGCACCGACGTCGCGTTCCGACTACCCTTAATAGTGATAAGGGGGTGGAGTCGCCAGGCAACCAGATTACACAAAATAATCCAATTAGCCAAAAGAAATAGATTAAATAGAATAAAATCAGCAAACCAGTTAGACCCCGTCTGATTCGAAGTCTGATGCGAAGGGTGCACCGAAGGGTACCTTCGGCGTCTGGTGCGAAGTGCTCCGCCGAATGGGGCTTCGGCGTTCGGACTGATCCGGCCGAAGGTGAACTCCGAATGGATCTAGACGCGATGATCACCTCCCAACAGCGGAGTTCAGAGTGATATCTCCGATACAGCAATCTATGGGACAATGACGCGAGGGCCACGCGCGAGTGCAACTTCGTCCAGTGCGGAGTATGGTCATGGCGAAGCCTGTTGCCGAAGCCTGTGGTCCCGCCGAAAGGTGTCCTGGGACCTCCGAAACCGATCTCTTAGCTCCGGACACCTCCGACGAAAGGGCTCCGAACATGCGAACCTGCAACAAAAGAGTGCGAAGTACCAATTCGGCCTGAGGAACCGAATTTTGCTAAGTGTTGCACTAGTAGCGAAGGTAGCAATCTATTACACAGATTAGCGGATACTTCATAGGCGAAGTACCAAGACGATAGCAATCTATTACGTAGATTAACGGATACTTCACAGGCGAAGTAACAAGGATTACCACTGTTCCGTAGTGGCCGACGGAGGGCTTCCAGGCAAACCCACGAAGAGGTACAGGAAAATAAAGGTAAAGTAAATACGATCAAAGCATGGGATTTGGTTTGGTTTGAGTTAGGGGGGCTCTCACGCCGGCCATGCCTCTCTATTTATAGGGGGTTAACTCCTAATCTAATCTTCTATTAATCCGGCCAGATAGAGATAGAGATTGAGCTGGAAACGCGTACAACTCTATCTCTGCTGAGGTGGGCTTCGGCCAAGCCCGTCGAGGCCTGCTCCTTGGGCCAAAGCTTCGGTAGCGTGGGCCTCCAAAGGCTTCCTGACCGAAGCCCATGGGCTGGCTAGAGGATTTCAGAGCCCATAGCTCAATGGACTTCGGCCCTGTAGGGCTTCGGACAGACCCTAGACATGTGTACTTTCGGCCCAAATCACCAAAAATTGATATTTTGATAATCTAGCCATTATTTCCATTTTTTGCTATCAACACATGCCCCCTGCCTTTTAGTGAACTAGTGAACTAAAAGCACAATGAGCTGGAGACGATATCATCCATATCAGCTTTCCGACACTTTTATGATGTTTGCCACACACTTGGGAAATACCTTTTCAAGTATCTACCATTCAAAGCTCTTCGAAACCGCTCTCCCTGCAGGGATTCCAACATGTATGCGTTGCCGGTAGCGATTTCGGCTATCTTGAAAGGACCTTCCCAACTATGTGACCATTTGCCAAATTTGGGACTCTTCGTGCCTAAAGGCAAAATTGTTTTCCATACCAAGTCTCCTATTTGAAACGATTTTGGTTTAACCTTCTTGTTGTAGGCTTTAGCTATTCTCTTCTTGTCTACTTCTATGGCTTCTAAAGCCCTTAGTCTCTTATCGGTCACTTCCTTCAGATAATCCTTTAGAAGATCTTCATACTCATTGACCGATAAGCCGTCTTGCTTTAACACTCTTAAGGAGCCAAGATCTACCTCCACAGGCAGAACGACCTCTTGTCCATATACCAACTCATACGGACTGACCTTGGTGGAACCGTGCTTTGCAATCCTACAAGCCCATAACGCCTCGGAAAGCACTTCATGCCACCTTTTAGGAAACTCTTCAATTTTCTTCTTAATAAGCTTAATCATGGTTTTATTACTAGACTCAGCCTGACCATTGGCCTGAGCATAGTAAGGTGAAGAGTTTATCAACTTAATGCCATAGTATTCGGCGAAGTCCCTTACTTCTTTAGAAACAAATGAACTACCTTGATCCGTAGTAAGAGTTTGAGGAATGCCGAATCTATGTATGATGTGCTTCAAAATAAAATCACGTACCTCATTGTGAGTCATGTTCTTGAGAGGTACGACCTCGGTCCATTTAGTGAAGTAATCTATTGCCATCAACACGAACCGATGCCCCTTTGAGGAAGGAGAGTAGATCTGGCCGATGAAGTCTAAACCTCAACCTCGAAACGGCCATGGCTTGACAATAGGATTGAGCAATGAGGCAGGAGCTAATTGGATGTTGCCAAACTTCTGACATGCCTCACACCCTCTGTAGTATTTGAAACAATCTTCAGTCATAGTTGGCCAATAAAAACCCGCTCTTTTGAGCATCCAACTCATCTTTTGGGCCGACTGATGAGTGTCACAAAGCCCCTCATGGACTTCTCCGGTAGCCACCTAGGACTGCTCATGGTCTAAACACTTCAATAGCACTCTATCGATGGTTCAGCGATACAACATGTCGTATACCAACACGAATTTGAACGCTTACCGCCGAACCTTCCGATCAACCCTTCGGCTACGGTCTCTCAAATACTGAATGATTGGGACTCTCCAATCACCCTTACATGTTTTAAAGGGCCTCGCTGGTCCACCTTCTGAAAAAACTTCTAAGATACTGACTTTGGGGTGCCCCCCGAGCCATTCCAGCTCCTGCTGAAGCCTGGCCGAGGTGGCCATTCGAAGTGTGCCGGGCCGAAGCTCTTCGGAGGGTTCGGACCCCAGGGAGCCTTCTCCGTCCGGGAGGCTTCGCACTATGGGCTCCGGCATGCCAGATCCTTTGATCGGCAGAGCACTCCGATCCAGGGGCTTCGGCGCTCAGTGGCCTTCAACGACCCGAGGGGTTCGACCCGAGGCGTGCGCCTGCCCACCTTTACTGGCTTCAGCAGTTGGACTGAACACCGGCTTCTCCAATACAGAAAATTTCCCTTTCCTGACTTGGTAGCCAGATGCTTGCTGAGCCAAATCATTGGCGACTGAATTGGCTTCTCTTGACACGTGAGATATTTTGAAATCATCAAAAGTAGCAACTATGTCCAGACATTTGTCCAAGTAGCTATTCAGCAAGCCATTAAAACATTGAGCATTCTTAGCTACTTGTTGTACTACTAATAATAAATCACCATATGCGTGAACATGTTTAGCGCCTACAGACTCTAGTAGTTCAAGACCTATCAACAAAGCCTCGTATTCGGCTTGGTTATTAGTGGAAGAAAACTCTAGTCGGGCCAATGTTTCAAAGCGCATACCATTAGGTGATATGAGAACCACTCCAATACCTTGGCCACTCTTGCAAGCCGAACCATCAAAATAGATTTTCCATGGTACTACCTCAACTAGAGCAATAGCATCACTCCCGCTAACATCTATGTGATGATCAACTATAAAGTTGGCTATGACTTGGCCTTTCATCGCTCTTAGGGGCTCGTAGGCCAAATCGTACTCAATCAACGTGTAAGCCCATTTTCTGATTCTTCCACTCAGAATCAGCTTCTATAACATGTGTTTTATAACATCGGTTTGGCAAACAACAACACATGTAGTGGAGAGAAGATAATGGCGCAATTTGGTGCACGCATAGTAAAGTGATAAACACAATCGTTCCACAAACGCGTACCTGGTTTCGGCATCTAGTAGGTGGCGGCTCAAGAATGTGATGATGTACTCCTTCCCCTCCACCTCCTGGGTTAGCACGGCTCCAATCACGCTATCTTCAGTGGTGATGTATAGTCGAAACGGAATCCTGGCCTGGGGTGCTCTCACCATGGGCGGTGATGACAAGAACTCCTTGATCTTCTCAAAAGCACTTTGCTGGCTTGCCCCCAAGTGAACTCGGCTTCATTTTTTAGCCGGAGTATGGGGACAAAGGCTCTTGCCGGATAAGTTGGATATAAAGCGACACAGATAGTTCAACTTGCCTAGCAACTTTTGCACATCCTTTTTGCATGTCGGCGCTGCAACGTTTATAATCTTTTCAAGTCTCTTAGGATCAATTTCTATGCCTCTCTCATGAATCATGAAACCTAAGAACTTACCCGCTGACACACCAAAAGCACAGTTAAGTGGGTTCATCTTCAACCCATACTATCGCATCCTATCAAAAGCAACCTTTAAATCGGCTAAATGGTTTCCCATAGCGTCCGATTTAACCATGACATCATCGATGTAAACTTCTAACATAACTCCTAACAAGTTATGAAAGATCAAGTTCATAGCGCGCTGATACGTGGCGCCGGCATTTTTCAAACCAAAAGTCATGACGACCCACTCGAACAAATCGACAAAACCAGGGCATCAAAAGGCAGTCTTGTAGACGTCCTCTTCGGCCATAAAGATTTGATTATAACCAGCATTGCCATCAAGAAAACTTAGTACCTTGTGTCCTGAAGCATCGTTGATCAGTATGTCGGCTATCGGCATTGGGTACTCATCCTTCGGAGTGGCTCTATTCAGATCCCTGAAATCGATGCATACCCGTATCATGCCGCTCCCTTTCTTCTCTACAGGCACAATGTTAGCAACCCATTCCGCGTACCTGCATGGCCTAATAAATTCAGCCTTGAGTAGTCACTCCACTTCTTCCTTAACTCGGTCATACACGGCCGAATTAAAGCGGCGGGGAGGCTGTTTATAAGGCCTAAATCCAGACTTGATGGGCAGCTGATGCTCTACAAGCTCGCGGCTTAGCCCTGGCATCTCGCTATACTCCCATGCGAAACAATCGACATACGACCGAAGTAACTTTATTACTTCAGCCTTTTCATCGGGCTGTAAATTTTTGTTTACAAAAGTTGGCCTTGGGATGCTACCATCACCTATGTCGACCTCCTCTAAGGGATCGGCCGACGCAAAACCTTGCCCTAATTTCTCTACTTCGCTAAAGTCCTCGATGGCTTCGGCAATATCGTCTTTATTAGATCGATACTGCTCCACACGAGACTTTAGCCAATCTAGATTATTCTTGCTAGACATGACTATTAGTACAAAAATAGTCATGCTACCCCAGCCGGCTTTATAGACACTGGTACAAACCGTCCTCCAGACACGCTAACAAAATCATAATCCGAAAGATCTCTTCTTGACAGACACTCTACTTTGTTATGGATGGCATCGACTGATACATCGGCCAATGCTACTTGGGCCGAAGTATCCACGGGGATGACTTCTACTTAATCGCCGTTCCACTGTATCAGGCACTGGTGCAGAGTAGAAGGGATGCAACAGTTCGCGTGAATCCAGTCGCGCCCGAGTAGCACGCTATAGTTACCTTGTACGTCGACGACGAAAAACGCTGTTGGCAACATCTTGTTGCCCACTGTCAACTCCATAGAGAGTACTCCCTTGGCCTCGGAGCTCTCGCCGTTGAAGCCGTTGAGCATCAAGTTAGTCTTCTTCAGGTCCTCTTCGTCCCTGCCAAGTTTCTTCAACAATGAATATGGCATTAAGTTAACAGTAGCGCCACCATCGACGAGCATCCGGGAAATTGGCTTCTCATCGATGTGACCCCTGACATAGAGGGGCTTTAGATGGTGAGCCGAGTCCTCGGGCTTCTCAAAGATGGCGCTGCGTGGACCGAGGTCCAATTGAGCGACCTCAGCCTCGTCCCGTGGTAGGGCGAACTCGGCAGGCAGCGTGACGATGTTGATGTCCATCACCTGGGGTGTGGGTCCCTTAGAGACGGGCGAGTAATCGTCGTTGAGCATGTCATCATCGTCGTTGCTTGGACTAGGAGCCGGGTTGATTATCTCAACCGGCTTCTCCCTCCATACCTGCTTCGTAGCTGGCCGAGGGCGAATCTCTTCGAAGATAGCGTCACGCTCGGCCTCAGCTTTCTTCTCGCGCATCTCCTGTGCCCGCAGCCTTTGTAGGCGTCTCTTCTGTGATTTAGACATGCCTAGAGGAGGCCAAGATGGCTAAGGCTTGGTGTTGGGTACTACTATTCGACTTCTGTTAACTCTTCCTGAAGTGGTACTGTGCCTTTCGGCCTTGGGCACCCTATGTTCGGAGGGGGCTTCGCTGCGAACCCCGTCGGATGGACCGGCCTCGTTCGGCCGACCGAACCAGGCTTCGGCGCAGGGCTCGGCCGAAGCATGGGACTTACCTCCGTTAGACCTCGGTGACAAAGTCTTCGGGATTGGGACTTCCTGAGACCTGACTCTGATGGTTATAGCTTCGATCTCTCTGACTTCGGCCTTCACGTGCTCGCACCCCTCGGCTTCGCTCTGCACGGTCCGATTCGGAGGCACCACGGATAGTCTGTGGGCGATGCCCCTCTGTTGTGTCTGTTTTCCCCTGCCATCCATAATACTCCGAAGGAAAATAAGGCATAGTGTTAGGCTACGGAGGGTACCCCGACCCGGATACGTACGGAGCCCACGGGGTCCCCGCCCAATCATACGACGGAGGCATCGGTGGCTCTAGTGGCCTCGCCCACTATGAGCCGAACCCATCACCCGGAGGGGGGTTCGGCCAAGTCGAAGGTGTCTCAGACCACACCAGCGAAGGGTCCTGCCAGGTCGGAGGTATGTTCGGCCAGTGTGGGCCGAAGCCTCCCATCGGAGAAGTCCAATGCGGTATGGGGTTCGGCCATTGGGGGGCCGAAGCTGTTGTATAGGGGACCCGACCACTGGGGCTCGAAGCTGTTGTACGGGTGGTTCGGCCATTGTGGCTCGGAACCACCGTGCGGATCATCAGGCCACCGTGGCCCGAAGCCTTCGTGCGGAGGGTTCGCCAGCTTCGGCCCAAAGCCACCCTTCGAAGGTCTTAGCCCCTTCGGCTATTTTAGCTTAGCGCGTGGTCCTGCTTCCTAGGCCCTTCTCTGATGATTGTTCAACAGCACATCATATGTCACCTTCGGCCTCTTGTGAGCCTTAGCCGAAGAGGTATTAACGTTCTGTTTCCACACTCCTACCTCGGGGTTCTTTGGCACGAGTGTGCGAGTGTGTGGTTCTCCAACAATTACATCCTTTCCTTTTGCTGACTCGGCCTGTTCTGACCGAATCAACACCTTCTTTTCACCGAGGTCGACGGCGTTGACTAGAAAAGGATCTTTATCCAGCTTCATCTTTGGATCATGGTCTATCTTCAATCGTCATTCTTCTATGGCTGATTGTATCTTTCGTCAAAATACATTGCAATCATTAGTATTATGCGAATGTGAATCATGCCACTTACAGTATGGATGCTTCTTTAACTCATCAGCAGGTGGGATGACTTGACCCTTAGGTAACTTGAGAAGCTGACTTTTAAGAGAAAATCAAATATTTTATCACATTTAGTTATATCGAACGAGTACTTGACCTCACTAAGTCTATTCCTCGTGGGGGATGGTCGTAACTCGGAGCAGGTGACTGGTTTATTTTAGCATTCCAAACCCATTCGGCCTTGTAAATGTCGGCTGAATCCTCCTCCTCTGACTCCTCCTCATCAGAGCGTTCCATGATGTGGATTTCAGCCCTAGGCTTGCTAAACGTCTTGATAAATTTCTTATCTTAGGCTCGTCCTTCTTGGACCAGAGCCTACTGCAAAACTTGGCTAACTTCTAAAAAGTTTTGGTTATCTAACCTTTATTTAATTTCGGAACGCAACCCGTTAAAAGCTAACTCCGCCAAGTCCCTTTCCAAAATATTAAGGCTAAAACATCGATTTCTAGTATCCCTGAAACACTTGATGTATTCAGAGGCGCTCTCGCTAGATTTCTGCTTAACCGATGTCAAATGCGATAGCCTAAGTTCTGTTTTACCTGTATAAAAGTAATCATGGAATTTTCGCTCTAAATCATCCCACGTTTGGATGGAGTTCGGTGGGTGTTGTAGCAATTGCGTTAGCTACAGCACAGGTTTTATATGTGTGTATATGATGCGTGGACTGAACCTCGAGGGATTCTCTCAGAGGGAGAAAGGATTTATACTGGTTCGGGCCTCCCCTAGGGGATAATAGCCCTACGTCCAGTTTGTGGTGGATTTGGCATGGTATGCCTTGGTGTGGAGAAGTGAACTCCAGGGTCTCTTGGCCCCTGGAGAAGGTGAACTCCAGGGTCTCATGGCCCCTGGAGAGTGTGTCCTGTTACAAGGGCTTGGCCCTGCTTTTGTAGGCACGTAGGCCAAAGGAAAAGACCGAGATGCCCTCTATGAGCCCTAGTCTCATAGGGGCAAAGAGGGGAAAAGGAGCGAGCTACGGTACAAAAGTGCTTTACAGCTTTACAGATGTGTCAGGTAACGTCACCTCTTGACCAGCTAGACGACAAATTATGGGTAGAGGGGCGAAAATATCTTCTAGGTTCGGAGTAGGGTCGGAGCTCCGAACCAGGGCTCCGAACGGGACCTCCAAACTGGGGCTCCGAGCTGGGGCCTCCGAACCAGGGCTATGAACCGGGGCCTCCGAACCGGGGCCTCCAAACTGGGGCCTCCGACCTGGACTGGGGCCTCCGACCTGGGGCCTCCGAACTGGGGCTCCGAGCTAGGGCCTCCGAACTGGTGGGGCCTTGGATCTTTGGCTTTGAATCGACTGGAGAGGGTTCGGAGACTAGCTCTGGGGAGCTCCGAAGGGAGCTCGGAGGCTGACTCCGAACAGGGCTCGAAGGCTAACTCCGAAGAAGGCCCGGAAGCTGGCTTCGAAGTTAGCTTGGGACTTAGCTTCTGGCGGTCTTCAAGGAATCTTGGAGGCTTCGCTCTGGAGGGCTTCGAGGGACCTCGCTCTAGAGGGATTTGACGGGGCTTGGGGGCTTCGCCCCGGCAGGCTCCGAAGGGTACCTTGGAACCTGGAAACAACTTCTTTGGGAGGATACAGGCTTCGACAGTGTTGGGCTCCGGGCCGAAGGCCGACAGAGGCTGACGTCATTTGGCCCCTGTTCAAGGGAATATATTCCCCCAACAGTAGCCCCTCGCGCACAGGCCTTCGGAACGAAGGGGTGTGCGCGCCCTTGGGACAAATGACCGTTACCCTGCACTGGGCCGCTTCGCCTTCGCTGGAGGCCCACCAAATAGTGGGTTCGGCCCGCGACCGTCGGAATTCTTACCGCCTATAAATAGGGGTTTACCGCGTGCGGCTTCGGCACACTCTCATTTGCTTTCTTCTCATTGCCTTACAACCTTCGCTCTCTTCTCTTCCTTAGCTTCGGGCGGAGTACCCTTCGCTAGCTTTAGCCCCTCGCGCCGAAGTCCCACCAAAATGCCGAAGAAGGCAGCTTCGAAGTCCTTGGCCTTGGGCCCAGGTTCGAGCTCCCCCAACTGCAAGCCGCGGCGGCTACGGCAGCGAAGTCGGCGCCGAGGCGGTTGGGGCCGTGGGACCTTCGGACGCCCTCCGACAAATTTGAGCAGACGCTAGAGATGAGGGCTTCGTTCTCCACAGAGGAATCTATTCAGAGGGCCTGCGAAAGGAGAATTGCAGCGAAGATTCAACTCAGAGTCCCGGAGAAGTCGGAGGCCATACCGAGGCCTCAGGCTGACGAAGTGGTAGTGTTTGAAGCCTTCTTCGAGGCCGGCCTCGGGCTGCCAGTAGTGGGGATGCTGAGCAGAGTCCTCAAGGCCTATAACCTCGAGCTTCCTCAGCTTTCGCCCAACATTGTGGCGAGGCTTGCTGTCTTCGAATGGGCCATGAGGGCCGAAGGTTGCGAGGGCCGCGCAGATGTCTTCGTCGCCCTTCACGACGCCAACTGCCAACCGAAGCCGAGGGAGGGCACAGACCGCATCAAAAGGGCTTTGGCCTTTGGCAGCGCAAACTTCCAGCTTCGGAGGGAATACCAGGACGCCTTCCTGGCGAGGGTTGTCAATAGTAAATGGTACTCTAAGTGGGATCAAGAGTGGTTCTATGCCTCCGTCGGCGCGAACTCTCCCCTTCGAAGTACCAACGCCCTCATCTCATATCGGCACGAAGGGGTTGTGAAGACCAGCCCGGACACCCTTCGCTCGAGGATCTCGCTCCTTCGGAGGGTTGCCGCGAAGATGAGCATGAGGGACCTCGTGGAGGAGTTCATCACCCTCCGGCTCAGCCCCCTTGCGCGCTCTTGGCCGGGGGGGGCTCTTCCAAGCTTCGGGCCGAGGGGGCCTAAACGAGTTGGCCTTCGAACACCTCTATAAGGCTCCAAAACCTTTCCACATTCCTACTTTGCAAAAACTTCACTCTGACTTGAACTTTTCTGAAGCCCATTTTGAAGTGAGGACTCCGGAGGAGGCCATCGCGGCGGCGGAGCGTGTTGTTGGGGCTCCGACACCGAAGGAGCAAGCTCAACGGCTAGCTTCGGTAGGGTCCTGGGAGCACTGGAACATGGTGTGGACCCTGCTTGGCTATGAAGAGGTCCCTGCCCTGCCGGACTTCTCCCACCTCGCAGCTTCGATGGCCGGAGCCAAGAGGAAAAGAGGGGAAGACGATGAGCCCGAAACTTCGAGGGCTCGGCCGGAGGTCCCCGCACCCGAGGCCTCTACTCCGGAGGAGGCAGCGGCCTCGGACCCTCAAACAGCTGCGGAGCCCACGAGTGCTCCGGCTGCCAAGGAGGTAGCGAAGGCTTCGACAGCGACGGCTTCGGGCGCGATGGCCGACGCGTCAGCTTCGCAACAAAAGGACTGGGGGGTGCTTGTTGACCCCTCTACCTTCGAAGAAATCTATGACGAAGGTAACTACTTCAAACATTCTTCTCTTCAATATGCAGATTCTGACTTAGACTTTTGCAGAGGAGGATGCCGGCGCGAGGCCCACCGCGGCAAAGCCTGTAGAGGACGACGCCAGTGCGAGGTCCACCCCGGCGAAGCCAGCAGAGGCCTCCGGCAGCAGTAGCAGCAGCAGCAGCAGCTCGGAGTCCGACAGCTCCTCGTCTGAAGAAGACGGAGGCAGCGGTCGCAGCGAAGGGGACCCTCAAAGCGACGAGGACGTCAAGGTAGTGGAACTAAGCCCACCCATGCCGAAGCCTGCGCAGGTGGTTGCGGCGGAGATCGTCCATCCCCTTCGGCCGAAGGGTGTCGTGACGGAGGTGGCGATCAACGGCTTCCGCGAGGCCTGTGCAGCTGCGGAGGCAGGGGACTTGGTGGCTCAACTCAGCCATTCAAACCCCACGGAGCTCTTCATCAATGCGAACGAAGCCCTTGTGCAGGTGAGCGAGGTCCTACACAACCTTCGAATTATACGCTAGTCTTCGATCAACACTTATGATTCCTTGTATTCTTCCAGGCCTTCGCACTGAACGCAGCAGCTTCGACCTCTGCGGACAGGTGGATGATGCGCCTGGCAGAGGAGAAGGAGGCCCTCCGACGCGAAGTCTTGGTGGAAGCCGAGAAGCGAAGGCGGACCGAAGCTTCGGCCGACGCGGCAAGAGGTGAGGCCGATACGGCGAGGACCAAAGCAGAGGCGGCGAAGGCTGAGGCCGACAAGGCTACGGAAAACTTGGCGTCGGAGTTGGATCGGCTCCGCGCGGAGCTCAAGGCAGCGAAGGACGCCGAGGCCCGGCAGGCGAAGGAGAACTCTTCACTCCGCCAACGGGCTCAGAAGCTAGAAGACTTCGTCGTGGACAACCTTGATGAAGCCACTCAGAGTCTGATCGAAGTCCTCGAGCAGATAGGGACCGACTGCCGGGCTTCGGACTTCGGCGACCAGGATTCAATTGGGGATCGCGCCGAGTTCTTGAAGGTAGTAGCTTCGACGGCGGAGCAGTCGCTGAAGGGCTTCGCCTTGATGGCCGGCCGAGTCGCGGGTCAAGGATTTTTGCAGATGCTTCATGACACGGGGTGCAACCACCTCGAGGCAGCAACCTCCGTGACCCCGGTGGCCTTCGGGGGCCAACACTTGGTGACGCCTCCGACTGACGTCCGCGGAGCCTGGCGGCGGCTGCAGGAGCCTTGGAAGGAACAAGGCTGCGAAGCAGTCCTCGACCTTCAGAAGGCTCTCCGCCTTCGCCGAGCCAAAGCACCTGCTGCGTCCGATCGGCCTTCGACATCGACACCTCCGCCTCCGAAGATGTAGATCTCCTTAGGCTTCTTGTAATACTTAGCTGCAGGCTTGTAAAAAACTTATCAGCTTATTAATATGAATGTGGGGGTTTCTTATAGCTGCCCAGGCTCAGCCTCCGAATGTTGACTTCGAAGTGCTTGAGGACTCTGAAGAACTTCAACAGTTGTGGGCAGTCCTCGAAGTAGCTAGGTCCGAAGGCCCCCCTTGGTTTAAGCTTTCGAGGGGACCTAACGGCGAAGCCATCCCCGAAGTAGCTCAGGATCTGCTAGCCATTGTGAAGACGGAGTCCCTTCAGAGTTCTTCATTTTTGCCTTCGCGAACGGTCTTAGCGGGCGACGAAGCCTTAGACTTTTCTGCCTTCGATACGGCACCGCCTGCCTCGCTAACTCGGAACGACCTACAAAGTAGAGGACGTGGTCTGCGAGCTTCGGAGCCTGGATTAGCCGGACGTGGGAGGGCAGGCTCCGACAAGGCTTCGTCCAGCCGAGTGGGCCCTGGCCGAAAGAAAGGCAAGCGAGGGTTGGGGCCTCACACTCGATTCTTCTTAGGCTTAGATACAGACTACTCGTATTCTTCTTAGGCAAGCGAGGGTTGTACTTACTTTGTCTGCATGCTTCGCATTGTCTGATGACTTTGAACGTTTTAGCTTGTCACGCTCGTACTACGTATTACATTCGCACACCTCGCATACATGCTTCCCCCCTTTGCTCGTGGCAGCTAGGGATTTATCCGCTGCTGGTGCGGGCAAAATAAAAAATGCGAAGGGGTGCGCCTTTTGGCGGCTTTGGATGCTTGAAATGTATTGAGCGAAGGCCCCTTTTTGGGCTTCGACCGCGTTAATTTGGAGTGAATCAAGGCTTCAGCGTAGCCAAATTAAGCGAAGCATGCTTCGGCATGCTGGGATTTGGATGATGTGCGTGAGCAAGGCTCCGAAACGCACTTAGATTTTAGGCGAAGCATGACTTCGGCATGCTTAGGTGTATATTAGATTTTGACACGCGAAGCAAGGCTTCGGAGCGTGTTTGGATAACGAAGCAAGGCTTCTGAGCTTGATTCTGTAATGAAAATGGATATTTGGTGTGGATTCACCGAACCTGTGATAATGTGAGCCACCTTCGGCTCTGGGTCACCTACGACCCTGGGCCACCTTCGACCCTGGGATGCTTCGGGTACGGAACCCGGAATCCCTGGGATGCTTTGGGTACGGAACCCGGAATTCCTGGACGCATCGGGCCATGGCCCGGAGTCCCTGTTACTGCTACGGGCCCGGAGGCGCTGTGTAGCCTTCGGAGGAGTGCTCCGGATTTTGTAAGGCGAAGCAAGGCTTCGAATTTTTAAATAAGGTGAAGCAAGGCTTCGGGTTTTTGATAAGGCGAAGCATGGCTTCGGTTTTTCAATAAGGCGAAGCATGGCTTCGGTTTTTCAATAAGATGGAGCAAAAGTTTGCATTTAAAGGCGAAGCAGGGCTTCGGCTTTAAGGCGAAGCAGGGCTTCAAATTTTAAGGCGAAGCAGGGCTTCGAATTTTATATAAAGGTAACTATAAAACTGCACATCGAAGTGGTACTTCGGATAACGTACATACCTCGTTGAGTGGCTGAAAGCTTGCCTCGTAGCCCCTTGGGCTTCGACGGCCTTCGACACACCAAGCGGAGCTCCTTGCTGAAGGGCGAGCTCTGAGATGCAAAGGATGGGAGAAGGCGAAGATGGCCTTCGAACTGCACCCGAAGCCCCTTGCCGAAGGGTGCGCGAAGCAAGAAGGCTTTGAAGCTCCCACCTCAAGCGCGCTTCGAGTTGCAGGCTGTGGCAAAGAACTTAGCTTTTAGGACTAGGATCCCAACGGACGGCGCCAACTGTTGTAACAATTGTGTTAGCTACAACACAGGTTTTATATGTGTGTATATGATGCGTGGAATGAACCTCGAGGGGTTCTCTCAGAGGGAGAAAGGATTTATACTAGTTCGGGCCTCCCCTAGGGGATAATAGCCCTACGTCCAGTTTGTGGTGGATTTGGCATGGTATGCCTTGGTGTGGAGAAGTGAACTCCAGGGTCTCATGGCCCCTGAAGAGTGTCCTATTACAAGGGCTTGGCCCTGCTTTTGTAGGCACGCAGGCCAAAGGAAAAGACCGAGATGCCCTCTATGAGCCCTAGGCTCATAGGGGCAAAGAGGGGAAAAGGAGCGAGCTACGGTACAAAAGTGCTTTATAGCTTTACAGATGTGTCACGTAACGTCACCTCTTGACCAGCTAGACGACAAATTATGGGTAAAGGGGCCCCTGGTACGACTTCTACACTGTAGCGGGGCGAAAATATCTTCTAGGTTCGGAGTAGGGTCGGAGCTCCGAACCAGGGCTCCGAACGGGACCTCCGAACTGGGGCTCCAAGCTGGGGCCTCCGAACTGGGGCTCTGAGCTGGGGCCTCCGAACCGGGGCTCCGAACTGGACTGGGGCCTCCGACCTGGGGCCTCCGAACTGGGGCTCCGAGCTGGGGCCTCCTAACTGGGGCCTCCAAACTAGGGCCTTGGAGCTTTGGCTTCGAATCGACTGGAGAGGGTTTGGAGGCTAGCTCTGGGGAGCTCCGAAGGGAGCTCGAAGGCTGACTCCGAACAGGGCTCGAAGGCTAACTCCGAAGAAGGCCCGGAAGCTGGCTTCGAAGTTAGCTTGGGACTTAGCTTCTGGCGGTCTTCAAGGAATCTTGGGGGCTTCGCTCTGGAGGGCTTCGAGGGACCTCGTTCTAGAGGGCTTTGACGGGGCTTGGGGGCTTCGCCCCGGCAGGCTCCGAAGGGTACCTTGGAACCTGGAAACAACTTCTTTGGGAGGATACAGGCTTCGACAGTGTTGGGCTCCAGGCCAAAGGCCGATAGAGGCTGACGTCATTTGGCCCCTGTTCAAGGGAATATATTCCCCCAACAGCGGGAGTGCCGAAAACCAGGTGAAAGTTGTGCCGGATAGTGAGAGAGAAAATAGTCTAACCTTTAGAGCATCTATCCCGCTGACCTCTCCACACTGTGCCAAAAATTGACTAACGTGCTCTAGTGTGGTCTTGCTACCCTCGCCATCGAATTTGGTGAACTCAGGGATCCTATAGCCGCAGCGGTAGGGTACTGTATCAAGATGATTGGGGTATGGTTTACGGTAAACCCTAACCCGTCCCTTGGGCACGAAGCCGGCACACTCCCTAAATAGCGCACGGACCCACTCCTCTATATCATCTTGGTATGTTGCTTGTGCGCACCTCTCATGCGGGGGCGCGACACGCGGTGGGATATCGGCGTGTCAGCCGTGTGCTTCTTCCCTACGTGCTATCTGTATAACGTGCTCGTGTCCGGGCATCTGCGTGTGTGGTGCGGGCAGCGCGGGTATCGGCGCAGGTGGTGTGTGGTATGCAGTATTAGTTTGACCGTAGGTATAATGATTTGTCTCGGCCATAAGTGATGAGGCCGGAGACATGATCACGCCAGTGCTGTCATTAGTTCTACCGTACACATGGTTTTGCCGAAGGTGTACTAGCTATAGGAACCGGGGGTACGGCCTTAGTGAAGCCGAACCTTCTAAGAGTTGCCTCTACTTGGGAGCTAATTGCAGAATCTAAACGGTTGGCTAGCGAAGCGCTAACAGCCTGATCCACTGATGCGGCTACTTTTTGCTCAATTTCTAAAGAAGATAAATGAGGTGATACATGTGTTACTTGGACCTGAGCGTAGTCGGGGGTGACGATGTCGCGCTTGACGAAGCCCGCGTGTGTCTTGATGTAGCCCCAAAGCATCATGTCTTGGAGTGCCTTTAACTTCGCCTCGATCTCTGCTCGGTCTACGGCGGGGATATCTTCAAGTGTAGGTGACAATATGTTGTGGTTGTCGATATCCGCGCCTCCTATTGTGTCCATCAGCGGTGTAGACGTAGTAGTCGATGTAGATGTACTGGTGGTCGATGTAGACATACTCAGCATGTTGGCGTAGCCTTCCCCAGCGGAGTCGCCAAAAAGTGTGTTGACACGAAAACGTGCCCCCGCACTTGGGTCAGTCCGACGATACAAAAGTGCACGGATACTTAGGGACAGGCCTAAGCATGACGTGGCACCGACGTCGCGTTCTGACTACCCTTAATAGTGATAAGGGGGGTGGAGTCACCAGGCAACCAGATTACATAAAATAATCCAATTAGCCGAAAGAAATAGATTAAACAGAATAAAATCAGCAAACCAGTCGGAGCTCGTCTGGTTCGAAGTCTGATGCGAAGGGTGCACCAAAGCGTACCTTCGGCGTCTGGTGCGAAGTGCTCCGTCGAAGGGTGCTTCGGCGTTCGGACTGATCTGGCCGAAGGTGAACTCCGAATGGATCTAGACGCGATGATCACCTCTGAACAGCATGGTTCGGAGTGATATCTCCGATACAGCAATCTATGGGACAATGACGCGAGGGCCACGCGGAGTGCAACTTCGTCTAGTGCGGAGTATGGTCGTGGCGAAGCCTGTTTCGACGAAGTATGCTGGTGAAGCTTGTTGCCGAAGCCTGCGGTCCCGCCGAAGGGTGTCCTGGGACCTCCGAAACCGATCTCTCAGCTCCGGACACCTCCGACGAAAGGGCTCCGAACGTGCGAACCTGCAATAGAAGAGTGCGAAGTACCAATTCGGCTTGAGGACCGAATTTTGCTAAGTGTTGCACTAGTAGCGAAGGTAGAAATCTATTACGCAGATTAGCGGATACTTCATATGCAAAGTACCATGGCGATAGCAATCTATTACGTAGATTAACGAATACTTCACAGGCGAAGTAACAAGGATTACCACTGTTCCGTAGTGGCCGGCGGAGGGCTTCCAGGCAAACCCACGAAGAGGTACAGGAAAATAAAGGTAAAGTAAATACAATCAAAGCATGGGCTTTGGTTTGTTTTGAGTTTGGGGGGCCTCTCACGCCGACCATGCCTCTCTATTTATAGGGGGTTAACTCCTAATCTAATCTGCTATTAATCCGGCTAGATAGAGATAGAGATTGAGCTAGAAATGCGTACAACTCTATCTCTGCCGAGGTGGGCTTCAGCCAGGCCCGTCGAGGCCTGCTCCTCGGGCCGAAGCTTCGGTGGCGTGGGCCTCCGAAGGCTTCCTGGCCGAAGCCCATGGGCTGGCTAGATGCTTTCGGAGCCCATAGCTCAATGGAATTCGGACCTGTAGGGCTTCAGACAGACCCTGGACATGTGTACTTTCGGCCCAAATCACCAAAAATTGATATTTTGATAATCTAGCCATTACTGCCATTTTTTGCTATCAACAATATTGTGTGTGGAATTATTTTTATTATGTAGATCACATTTTTTAAAAATTATACAATTTGAATGGTCAAATTTACAGTTAAAATGAATTAGTTTTGAATTTTTAAAGGTTTCAACACTATTTTGGATTTTCAAAAGAAAAAATATTAGAAAATTTAGAAACTAATTTTTAAATATATTTTTATTTGTTGAAGGGTTATTAGGACTTTAGACAAAGTTGGACGGTGTGATTGAGACTTTTTCATTGATCTGCCATGTCACCAGCGCCATGTTAATTGTCACATCATCAAAACCGCCCACTATTTCGCCACGTCGACAAAATCATCTTTCAAAGTTGTAGCTTGAACTATTTTTTAATACCACAACTGTTTTTCACACGGTAAAATTTTTTAGACGGTTATTCAAACTTCAGCGATATTTTAATTGTGTAATTCAGACTTTATCCATAAAATAAATATCACGTAGAAAAAATATAATATATCAATATATTAAATAAGGAATGATGAGAAAGCTAGCTATGTCTTACATTATATGTCTAGTTTGTACACTATATCCAATACATTATACGAGAGGAGTGATATTAAATTAGCATATGGAATTAGTAGGGTATGCATTGAAATATGTATAGTAGGATTGGTTTCTAGCTGACATATATAGAATATTAGAAACTATTTATGTCATATTAGGACTGTCCTAAACATTAGTTTGATTTTTTTACTTGCCAAGGCACCCCTTGCCCAAGAACGTGGATGTTTGCCTCCATCGATCACGCGAAGAGATCAAGGCCAAGTTTGTTTTTGGCAACCGGCGACAGGATCAAGTCTCGCGATCTCGTCTGCTGCCTCTGCGAGTTAATTAATTAGATATTGGCACTACCAATTCTTTCTCTGTTCTTGTGAGTTGAAAGTATCGTCAGTGCTTGCTGGGTCCGGGTCCAAAGAACAGTTGGAGGCAAAATCCAAATGTGAGGTTCTAACCGTTTAAATTCTCCTCTGTTGGAAATCCGAAATCAGACGATTCCCTAGCTAAATTAACCGCACGTAATAATCGTGACGATGTTCCTTGCAAAACCAGAAGAAAACATGAGCTCAAAAACTTTTTAAACATGTATGGATTTAAATTTCAATAATGGCTGCCCCATGGTTGATTCTTTGCGATGGTATAGTGTACCATGTCCACCGGAAAAAGACAAGGACAGTGGAGTACTACAGTAAAACTCAATAGTTTTCTGTTCATTAGTCCTATATAACTCGGCCTAAATCACAATACTTTCTTAAATAAATAAGACAACTGCCATAAAATCGGTTTTTAGTGACCCATCTTTAGTGAATAATAATTATTGCATGTTACTAATATAATTTTAATAACGGACCAATTTGGACCTGTTTAGTGACAGGTGGTAGTGAGACCCGTCACTAAAGAGGGGACACCCCTATTAGTGACGGTTCTCATTTCCACCCGTCACTAATGGCTTTTGATCCAATGACGGGTAAAATCTATTACCTGTCGCTAATGACGTCTATGGCTAGATAAATAGGCGGTCTTTAGAGTGAATCGACACACTCTCAGTTGACACAAACCTAACCCTAGCCTCCCACACTGCCGTCGTCGCCTCTTCGTCATGCTCCTCGCTAGTACCACTGTGGTCCGCTCTGTCTCGGTCGTCCGTTTTGTTGTGTGTGGCCTCTGTTTCACCGTCCGTTCCGTTGCGCGTGGCCGACCCAACACACCGCCACCTCGGTTGCATATACTCCTCCTCATCCTCCTCCTAATATGTGGAAATGTGATGGAATATAGATATATATTTTGTGAAAATATTTGCTCAATGAAGATGATACTATTTGTGAAATATGAGGATTTGTGAGACAATTTAGATTCATTATGTGCTAATATGAGAATGTGTGTGACAATTTAGGTTCATTATGTCCTAATATGAGGATGTGTGTTCTAATATTATTTATCGTACATTATATTCATATATTATTATTTCATTACGTGTCTTTCATAGTTTCATTATATGCTTACTATTATTAATGTATAGGACTATTGCTTAATGAATTAGTTGTCACACACACTTATAAATTAAATTATAGCCTAGTGGTGAGGATGCCATTAAATTGACAGCCTGGCATCTAAGACCAATCATATTCAATATACATTATGTTACATTCATATGATTTTATCCACTTTTTTCGTCATTTCAAATATATTGTTTGTGTGGTACTAAATCTAACGAATTGATATAATATTATCTTATTGTTTTAGTTTTTATCAAAAATATTTAGCGATATCAATGATATTCGTGAATATGACACTCTTAAGATTTTAATAAAAGAAGGGTGCACCACTGATGTTGATGTTATGAACTGTGGAGGAAGGATATGCCTTCACAAAGGGTGGGTTGAATTTGTCCGAGAGGCGGCTTCACGCAAGGGGACTATGTGTTAATAACAATGGAACAAGTTCCATTGACAGTTATGACCAAATTTTACATTAACTTTGGTGATGAGAAAACCCCAACAGACATAAAAGTGGAGAACAACGATAGTGATATATATACAACTGACATTACTTATTAGATATGTATGTTTTATTTATAATTTTGACATGATTTTATTATAATGTCAGGGAGGACCCTAGCAATGTTGTGGACACGAAGGAGAAGGAGATAGCTAGGGAGGTCGACACCGACCAAATGGAGCAACTGAAGCACATCTATTATTTTTGCAATCCAATAAATGTAACTCCAGCAAGAAATGCTCTCCTACAAGACATCTCGGCAGATTTATCATCTGAGTTTCTATTATATGTCTAAACAATAAATAATGTGATTATTAATAAGAAGTCGGTGATAAGTTATTTGTATATGTCAGTGTTTACCTATATTATCTATGCATATAACTAGTTTTTATTTAAACTTTATTGTTATAGTACTTTTCAAGGCAGTATTGTGAGATGTATATTACACCTCACCTACACCAGCAGACCATCGAGATTCAAGTGGCAGCAGTAGAGTCTGGGGCCGTTCTAATGGTGATGCATAAATCCATGTATGAACAATGCTATCTAACTAATGGTTTTAGCCAATTTCTTCGAGATAACTCATTAGAAGTTGGCACAACATGCTCTTTCCATTTCAACATCAATAATGGTGCAATTGAGGTTGTCATGTATGTGGTGTAAACATGAGATATGATGTTTTCTTATCCATCTTTCTTTTGTACATATAACCATTGTGGATATTATATTGACTCATTTTTGTTTAGGGAGAAAGAGTATAAGGTAATAATAAAAGATGCTGCAAAACTAGACATGTATAGCCTTAAGCAATTCATGATGGGTAGATAGAAAGAATCTCCACATAACACTATTCAAGCTAAGGAGTACAAGATGACAATAAAAGATGTTGCAAAATTAGGTATGTATAGTCTTAAGCAATTCAAGCTCTTATGAAATTTAGAAGTCAACAAGAAGTTAGCTAGAAGTTACAAGTTAAGGAATGAAACTTCTATGAAACTTTGTTTTAGCTATGTAGTTTTTTTGAGGTACCGAGTTAGAAGTTAATGTGTGATATTAATTTGGTTATGAATCTATTGTGTTCATTTTGTGATGAATTAGTTGTGATATGCTTTGGATGTTAGATATGTTGGCTGCCAAATCCTGACTTTGATTCAGGATGCAGCCTAATTTATTTTAAATGACCATAATATTAGTGATGAGTAACAATAGTCAACCATCACTAAAGAACCCTTTTGAATACTGTCACCCGTCACTAAAGATGTTACATCATTGATATGATAAGAGTAATAGGTGAGATGCCCGTCACTAATATGTTATTACTCGTCAATAAAGTGCTTTTATGTGGTAGTGTACTATAATTGCATTGGACTCTCGTTTTTATATAGAAAAACCTCAATTAAGACAAGTTACAACAGGAAGTGAGAAAATGTAAGTCCTTCAAAAAGGAGGAAATAACAATGTTTCATATGGTAAGTTGTTGATCATATTTAAAAATCATACTTATTTAATTTTAACCAATTAAAATGTGTTAACATTTATGAAATAAATTCACCTTTTATTTAATGATTGATCTAATGAAACTAATTTAATATTGTAATTGATAGTATATTTTTTATAAAATTAGTAGAAGTTCAAGAAATTTGACTTACAATATGTAAAGGAGGGTTCCTAGCATTTATGGGGACAAAATAATGCTCAATCAATTTGCTTAGTTACCAAGTAGCTATCAAATAAATATACTATTATAATATATTTAATGGTTGATTTATTAAAACTATTTTAGTATTACAGTTGTGGGTATATTTTTTAATAAAACCGGTAAAAATTAAAGAAATTTGACTTATACGTGTAACAGAGGGAATAGCATTTATGAGGCCAAAATAATGCTCAATCAAATTGCTTAGTTACCAACTGGTAGCTGCCGGTCACCCTCAGAATCTCAATCTAGTAGCAGTAATACTACCATAATAAGAAAGGAGTCAACAAATCAATCCAAATTAGCTTCCTTAGCCCCTTCCCAATTCCTTCCTGGAGTGCCAAATTGTAAGCCTCCTAGTTGCTGCCATGAGGTGTTTTTCCTTGACCCAGCAATCAGCATGCCTGCAGCCATCCATGAGACTCTTCCTATCTCCTGAACCTACCCAATTGACAAAAACAATGCTCCAATCAAGAACACAATTAGATAGTAGTAATTAGCATCGCTAATGACATCATTGATAATACCTTAGCCGCATCATCCTCATGCTGAAATGAAATTGATAGTACTGATGATAATAAAATGGCACCTTTCTTCTCTTAGAACCACCTATTCTACTGTCGCGACCAAGACGACGACACGGCCCAAGATGCTTCCTCCTCCTTACCACACACATGCGTCCTCCTCCTCTCTTCTCTATGACTCTATATATATGGGACTCGTCATGGCCATGGAACCTTCACTACTCATGCGCTTTTGGGTTCTGGCCTTCTTCTTCTTTTCCTCCTGTGCCTTATTTCTCTTTCTGATTCGGTCGTCGAGTGTTTTGAGTGTGTGTGGAGAAAATTAAAGTTCTTGCGGACGAGGCGGCGTCAATGGATCCGTGGATTGGGCAGCCTTCCCTGAGCCTCGACCTCAACGTCGGCCTGCCGTCGACGGCAGTGCAAAAGACGGCGCCGATCAAGGTCCTCGTGGAGGAGAACTTCTTGTCCGTCAAGAAGGATCATGAGGTGTCTAGCTGTGACATTTTACAGATGAATCGGAGTAATTTGCAGGAACATGTTTGGTTAACTGTTAGTTGTTCTATCTTGCTGGGTGCATGTGTAGGTTGAGGTGCTGGAGGCGGAGCTCCGGCGAGCGAGCGAAGAGAACAAGAAGCTGAGCGAGATGCTGCGGGCGGTGGTGGCCAAGTACACCGAGCTGCAGGGCCAGGTCAACGACATGATGGCGGCGACGGCGGCCAACCACCAGTCGTCGTCGACGTCAGAGGGCGGGTCAGGCTCGCTGTCCAGAAAGCGGGTACGGAGCGACAGCCTCGAGGACGCCCACCACCGCAAGCCCTCGCCACCGTTCGCTGCGGCCTTCGCCTCCCCCGACCAGATGGAGTGCACGTCGGCCGCGGCGGCCGCCGCCGCCGCGCACGAAACGTGCAGGCGCATCGGCCGCGAGGACTGCAAGCCCAAGGTCTCCAAGCGCTACGTGCACGCCGACCCCTCCGACCTCAGCCTCGTAAGTAACGAAACGCCAATCAATCACAGTCCTCCATGAAAATTCCTCGTGATCATCGTTAGCTAATCTGTGTCTGATTTGGTTGCATCGATCAGGTGGTGAAAGATGGGTACCAATGGCGGAAGTACGGACAGAAGGTGACCAAGGACAACCCGTGCCCGCGAGCCTACTTCCGGTGCTCGTTCGCGCCGGCGTGCCCAGTGAAGAAGAAGGTACAACGGAGCGCCGACGACAACACCATACTGGTGGCGACGTACGAGGGCGAGCACAACCACGGCCAGCCGCCGCAGCACGACGCCGGCGCCGGAAAGAACGCATCAGCAGCAGCCGCGAAGCCGCCGGCGCCGCCTCTGAGCAACGCCGTCGTCCGGCATCACCGGCAGCAGCAGGAGGCGGCTGCTTCTGCTGCGGCGGGGCCCTCGACGGAGGTGCAGGCGAGGAAGAACCTGGCGGAGCAGATGGCCATGACGCTGACGAGGGACCCCGGGTTCAAGGCGGCTCTCGTCACCGCGCTCTCCGGCCGCATCCTCGAGCTCCCGCCGTCCAAGGACTGATCCGTCGTTAGAAAATCGATCGACTAGCTCGTTCAATTCGCAACGTCGTAATTATTACTTATTAGTTGAGATCACGCGATTTCGTCAGGGTAAAATGTTTAGCTGCAGATCCATCATGCTGCATGCACATGCATCAGCGCGCCGCAAGCTGCATCTGCTCGGAATTAGGCTAGAAATGATCAATTAACTGTATATATAATGCTTGATTAGCTCTACACGTACGTACGCCGCCTTGCATGGCAATTTACTATTGTGAAGCAACGTGAAATTAGTTACTACACTATTGCGCAAACATCGGTGTCGGGTTAAATCGTCACTAGTTCTAGATTTTGAATCGTCGCCAATTAGTCAGAGCTGATAGTCCACAACATCATTGTCGGGTCAAAATCATCATTAGTTTTGGGTTTTGAACCATCACTAATTAGTCGGAGTTGATAGTCTATGATTATTAGTGGTGGTTCTTGAACCATCATAGCCAATTTTTTTGTGTTACCACCATTGATACTCACTTTCGGTGTTAATTTTATTATTATACGAACCATCACTAAAATTATGAGTATCAGTGTCAGTTTTATTACGACCAACACTAAAATTGCACAATATACATCGAATAATAATTATTTATTGCTCACGTCACTAGTTGATTGGTCAGTCATTGATGTGGATGAGCTCCAAATATATTCATTAATCCATCTGTAACTCTGTGCATCTATTCAAGCACTTTATCAAAAGACGATACAAGATGTGTGTGTTTTGTTTGTCCTACGACTTCATATACACAGAAATATCATCAACAAATTTATATAACCACCACTTCACATACACTCAACCACAAGACTAGAGTATACATCAATACATACGCATACATGACTTTACAATACATACACATACATGTAACAAATACATGAGACGAGGAGGGAAAAAGTTGTGAAAGCTTTTATAAAGAGAATATATATGTGTTAAGAGATTTTGTACATAAATTTTTTGATTGCTTCTTGATGTCAGCGAGCCTATGGCTGTTCACGAAAAATTTCACATCATCTCCGATGAACTTTTTCTCTTCTCCTTCTTCATCTTCTCTGCGTTCACCATGGTCACCGTATTCTTTCCTGATGCTTTCCTTCTCTACAACAAGGAGTAGCAAGTGTCAGATATTGAAAATAAGGCAATCGTTTAAAATGGTTAAGAAGAAGACAGGGAAAAAGAAGAAGAGAGGGCAATAAGAAGAAGAGAAGGTAGTGAGAAGTGGCCTCATGAGATAAATGGTTTATATATACATGTGAAAGTGGTTATCAGTGTCAGTTCGTAATATAACCAATATTGATAGTGTCAATGTGACATTATCAGTGTTGATTTTATTATGAAACGACATTGATTGTATCATGCGACACACTAATAATGTCGACACTATTATTGACAATTCTATTATGAACTAACATTGATAGTGTCACTATCGATACTATCGGTACTAGTTCGTAATATTAATGTTGGTTCGTATTACAAACGAAATTCAAAATACGAGCCGACATAACTGACACCGAAGAAACACTACTTATTATAAGATGTTTTGTGGTAGTGTTACTGTAATTCAGATCAGTTACATTCTTGGAGATTGATATAGCTAGAGATCGATATAGCTAGTAAGATATAGAGCATTGATGTTATCGCATGGTTGCATGCTAGCTGCAAGATAACTATGTGCAAATTTGTGAAAACCTTTGCCAAATTATGTATTTGGCCAAATTCAGATCAGAAATTCAGAATTACCATGTGTTCAGTCTCGTTAAGTACACTATATTTCCTTGATTCTGATGGAGAATATACACCCATGTTTGGTATGTTTCAATTGATATTTGTTTCCAAAGGAAACCAAAGATCAGAAGTGTCCATGATCACACTCACATTCAAATTCCAGTAGCATCATCATCAAGCTAACACTCCCAAATTTTCTCATCCATTAGTAGAACTCCAGATTATTTCCGGTTACCTTGGTAGCTAGGATAGGCAGCTAGTTAATTTTTGTCCTTTGTGGACTAGTCGACAACGAGCGGAGACGAACAAATGGATTAACTATTCTCTTAATTACAAACTAGCTACTACTTCCAAAATATAGCTACAAGCCTACAAATTCTAACCATATTAGTATTATCGTCGTCGTCCAAAAAATATAGCTACTTCAAATAATTGTTTTTTTGTTACTTCTTTATTGTCTCTCTCATTTAGGGGTCGGTTTATAGAGTTTTGGATTTTAAAAAGCAATTGGTTAAAATTTAGAGAAATTGATGTATCCTTCTTTTAGGTTCTAATTTATTTTTAGATAGATCCTTTGTACATCTTTTTATCTTTAAGAGGTAAACGATAAAATTAATCTTAATCATTAGTTAGAAAAAACAAAGTGACATATTAAGAGTTAAGAAATCTTTTAATATAACTATCATTATTTCATGCTTATTAATTTAATATACCTTAAAATTTAAGATTATATAATTATTGCTTTTTACAGTAAAGCATAGGATTAACCCGAGGAGAGATAGGCCAGTCGATACGGCTGACGTGGCATGGATGTGGACCCATGTACTGTTGCTGTGAGCCTGTGACTGCGCGCGAGAGAGGCGGGCGGGCGAATGCGATAGCTATGCTAGTCCCGGCGTTTAATAGTCAAACACACGTGCGAGGCGGCGGTCGGGTCAATTGTCGACCCGTCCACGCTGGCTTGGCTGGCCCCCACCCCGCTGCTTCCTCCGCCTTATCGTGAATCGCTGGGAGGAATCCAAGATCTCGAATTCGGTATCTTTCTCCAAATCCGAATGAAGCAAATTTTGTTCAGGCGAATTTAGGCAAGAAAATTTTCAATTTTCAGTCCTGCGTCACAGCAGACAGCAGTTGATTGCAGAGAATAAAGGGCATTAGAGCGAGTACACAACCGCTTCTTTCATAATTTTGCATACGTGATGAAAGACGAAATAGAAAAGGAAAAGCTAGTTTGTATGTGCTATTAAAGAAAAAATATTATTACATATGTTCTAAAATATAATACATTAATGTTTATACAAAAATCATTATTTATAACTTTTTGTTAATAATTAAGCTAAAAATATTTATATTCAGTGTTATGTATGTCATATAAGTATATTGATATTTGAAAGCAATTTTATACATTGTTATCTTAATAATGGTTGATGATATATAAATAGAACTTATATTTTAGAACAGAAAAGATACAATTATCTTAATAGCTATTAATGTTACGTTGGAAATCATATGAAACCCGTGGCAAATCCCGAAAAAATTTTAGGAAACAGATGAAACAATATGTCAACCAAATATAGTATGTATATATATAGATGTATATAAATTATTTATTATTTTAAATAAATATTAAATATAAAATTATAATCATAACAAAAATATTAAAAATATATAAAGATTTTGAAAAAAAATATATATAAAATATATAAGCAGTACAACGCTGCGGCGGGCGCGCGCCCCTTGCTTGCACTTGCACCCCTTGCGAGAGATAAGAGTGTTTTTAGAGCTCAGTCTTCTTGTAGCTACTCTATTTATTAATTATTTTTAACAACGACCTCTGTTCACTTTTAAATTAAATGATGCAGTTAACTTTTATCCCAACGTTCTTATTCAAAAAACGTTTTGAAATATTATTTATTTTGTTATAATTTGTTTTATTAGTGAAAATACTTCAAGTATAACTTATATTTTTGTATATTTGTATATATTTTTTGAATAAAATGAATGATCAAATGTTGAGATAAAAGTTAACTGTGTCATTTAAAAGTCACTACAAGAAAACAGTAAGTTTTCGTCGGCTTTTTTAATTTTCGTCGGCATTTTCAAAAACCGACGAAAGTTACGTAACTTCCATCGGCTTGTACATGCCGACGGAAGTTAACTTAACTTCCGTCGGCTTTCACTGTAGCCGACGAAAATTACCATTAACTTCCGTCAGCCATTGTTTTACTGACGGAAGTATTTTTCCTTATCTCCACGGGCCCGCGCATGTGCACATCCCTATCCCTAATTCTCCCGAGCCCCCGTCGCCACTTCAGCTCCTCCCCGCCGCCACCGCCGCCACCTCCGATCTCCTCCTCCTCCCACTCCAACCTAGGTCTCTTCTCTCCTCCCTCTCGTCGGCGCCTCCCCTCCCCTCCCTCTCCCCCTTCCCCTCCTCGCCGCGGGCGCCCGTCTACACGCCTCAACTCCATGGACGCGCTGTCCGTGCAGCCGGCGTGGGCGCTGGTGCTCGCTGGGGTGGGCCTCCTCATCATGTCACGGGTCTCGGCGCGCCTCGCCATGTGGCTCTACGCGGCATTCCTCCGCCTGGGGAAGCCCCTGCGCCGACGGTACGGCAAGTGGGCCGTCATCACGGGCGCCACCGACGGCATCGGCCGCGCGATGGCGTTCTACTTCGTCGCCACGGGGCTGCACCTCGTGCTCGTCGGCCACAACCCCGACAATCTCGCCGCCGTCTCCAAGGAGATCAGGGCCAAGCACCCCAGGGCTGAGGTCTGCACCTCCGCACCAAATTTTAGTTCTTTTCCTCTTTTTTCATATGGACTGGTAACTTGAGAATTCTGCTCTAAACCAAGTTTGTCAATAGGCAGAGTATTTTGCTGTTAAGTTCTTGTCATTACCAGATGCTCAGAAACCATCAGTGGCTGCTATAGATGGCATTGCTCTAGGTGGCGGCTTAGAGGTCGCAATGGTATATCTAGGTTGCATTATCAAACTGTGCTTTAACCTTTTGGGATTTATTTACTTCAACTTGGCATCATTCCTGGAATTGGAGGTATGCTCAAGTCAACCATACGATGAATAAAAGATCTGTGGTGTTATATATATGTATAGATTGTTGTATGTGCAGTCTGCAATTGTTTAGCTTGGTTTGAAGTTTCATGCTTCCACTTTAATTATTGATGATACTGAATTTCAGAGCCAGAATTTTAGCTTGTCTCTGTACTGAATTTCTCCATCTTGTAGGAAAATACCCATGGATTATGATGATACTGATTTTCAGAGCCAGAATTTCCAACTAGCTGGTGAAGACAACAGTAAATTCCCATATTGCTGATTAAATACATCGAAATTAGAAGAAAATTGAATAAGTTTTAACTGGACTTGAAATCCATTTGTCTTTGGTTGATTAAGTGGAACTATGGAAGCATGAACTGATGCTGGTGGCTCTAATAATTTTTTCATTCTATTGATTGACATATCAAGTTTTAATTTTTTGCATATATGAGTTAAGAGTTCATGGGTTGACAGCAAACATTCTAAAGTGATATCTAATTTGAGAACAGGAGCAATAAATACTTTAAAAGATCTAATGTATGTGATATAACCTCTATTGTTTATCTTGTTTCTTTACTGTGAATTACTTTTTTTGCAATTGCTTCTTTACTATGAATTATATTTTTGCAAAGTTGTAAGAAGTATGCTACACCAATCAGAGCAGCAAAGTTGTAAATTTTCTTTTTTTTCGGATTTTTTAGTTAACTTCCGTCGGCCAACATTAGTCGACAAAAGTTATTGGCCCGTAGACAGAAAAAACAAAAAAAAGTAATTTTCGTCAGCTAAGATTTGACCGACGGAAGTTACCGATTTCCTGGTAACTTCCGTCGGCTAGGTTTGGCCGACAGAAGTTAGCTAACTTCCGTCTACCTGCTTCCGTCGGCCAAATGCCAACGGAAGTTAGCCTTTTGCCGACGAAAGTTAGCTTCTTCCGTTGGAAAAGGACTAACTTCCGTCGGCTTTGGCCGACGAAAGTTTTTTGGATCGTTGTAGTGATTGAATGGATTGAGTATTTTCTAACATGCCCATGAGCCAAGAAAAAGATGCGCTATCATATCATAAATAAATCCGGATCACAGGAATCTGCAGCCAACTAGCTGTGCAATAAACATTCAGACAGGAAGTGGTCAGCGTATAGCTCTCGGAGTAATCGTCAGGTCTTCTTCCTCTAGCTAACCATGCATCCAGATCCAGCCACTCAGTGGCAGGCAGCAGCAGTGAGAAGCTTCTTCCGTCGTCGTCGCGGTGAGCTGATCGCAATCCTCGGGATCGAAACACAAACCGCTGCTTTCTTGTGCAGTAATTCCAGTTTCGTCCTGATGCATGCGGATCGCGAGTTTGACCAAAGATCGCCATCTAGTCATCAGCGGCTTCAATATTAGCTCGGAAGGTCCATGCGTGACAGAGACAAGCATATATAGAATAATGTGACGGACGCATGCATGCAGATTGGAAACTTACCAGCTTCGTCTACAGTCTACTTAGCACTGTAGCATCTCAGCTTGGATAGGTCTCTTCTAGAGTGAGCAGATTTTGACTCTTTCTAGAATTCTAGAAAACTTTGGTTTATTTATAAGCTAACTAAAACTTATATACTTGAATAAGTTATTGTTATCTATAAAAACTTTAAAAAACTCGTAACTTTTTAAATGATTTCTAAAATCTAAATTTATTGTTTGTGTAGTACGGTAAAATATTGTACTGTCTCTAAAGCGGAAGACGAAATGAACTGTGGATGTTTTTATTAGGTAACGTACGGATGAAAATAAACTCAAGAAGCCTCATATTTCACGAGGTTTTTTCCACAAATAGAAACACAATTAATCTTATAGCTTATTAAAAAAACAAATTATGACTTTCAGACACAGCTATAAGCTAGCTATAACCTGTCTGGAAGAGGGCATGTAGATCATCGTGATGATACTTATCAAGATTCTAAATGATACGATTTTCTCGAAAAAGTTTCTTTATCAACAATTGTTACAAAAAAATTAAAACAAAATTTAAACTTTCTAATATTTACTTGATTATTGTCCTCTTAAATACGGAGTAGTTCGTTGTTACAACCTCAGTTTCATTTATAATCACACATCAGCACTTTGGAACCTTGGGTCGTAGTAGCAGTCAGAGAAACGACTAGATCTTGCCAGGGACGAATATATCAAATTGAGGGGGTGTTTGGTTTGGGGTTGCTAAATTTTAGGAACTAAACTTTAGTCCTTTTAGTCCCTAAATTGCCAAACATGGGGACTAAAAGGGACTAAAGTTTAGTCCCTAAACTTTAGCCATTTAGTCCCCAAAACCTTGCTAAAAGGGACTAAAAGTACTACTTACCTCTCATCCCTCACTCTCTTTTAGTCCTTAAAACCAAACAGTAAGGGACTAAAATTTAGTCGTATAAAAAAAAGAAGATTAAAGTTTAGTTTAGTCCCTAAAAGAACCAAACAAGCCCTGAGTGTAACACAGCATCTGCGATCTATCTAGTGGCTTAGTGAGATATGCGTCCGTTTCATTCACGACTACCTATACTTAACTTTCGTTGGAGCATTAGCACTCACTTTGAAAAAAAAAACTGAAGGTTCTACAAGAGTTCGTCATGGTCACGCAGCATGGTAAAATCTATATTGGTGATTAATCCTAATGCAAAATTGGTTGAGTCATGGGGCAATATTAGCTGTAACACGAATCATGGAGCGTTTAGCGATACACTCCAGCAAGTCACTTGTACTGGTAGCTGCCAAATTTGTCTGATTTTTTCCGGGAGACCATTGACCAATTGGCCAAAGCAGACAACACATAAACAACGATATTTAGTGATTTACCGTTAAATTATACGCGTCACCGATATACTTTAAGTCACGGACCATTTTAGATGCATATGTGATGTTATCTTATTAGTAACGGGTCGTAATTAAACACATTATTAATAAAGAGGGACACACATTAGTGACAATTTTAAGTACTATCCGTCACTAATGGACATAACAGGCGGAAACTATTACTCGTTACTAATGATCCAGTCATGGGTAGTACGGTATAGTTTTTACCCATCACTAATGGATAGATCATTAGCGATAGACATAAACTATTGTCTATCACTGATGATGTTTATAAATAGGTGCGGCCGCAATAGAACATGATGAGGACATCCCTAATTCTTTACCATTCTCTTCCAGTGATGATGTTGTTGCACAAGTTAAATATATGGAAGTCAGAATTGGACCAACCATAAAAGCACATGCAAAGTTACTTGATCAACATGTGAACTCACTTTTAGTTGAATCTAATATAATTATTGATGATAATTTTATACTACTTAAATCTATGTATTTATGTATGATCATGTTTGAAGAGAATACAAACTTTGCACGAGGAGGAGAAGGAGATGTGCAACAAGATCAATTTCCGCAGAATACCTAAAGTATGTGCGCCTTGGGAGTTGGGCCCGCGAGCCCATAATTCTGGATGAACCCAACCCTTGGGTCGGTTTGTATTTAGTTAATTTCAAAAGTAGAGTAGGACTTCTACTCAGAGTAGGACTCCAATCAGCGTATGAGTCTAACTCAATTAGGACTTTGTATCAGAGTGGGACTCTTTTATTTTGGTCTGGCCGCCACACTAGAACCATATATAAACAGGTGGCCGGTCCTAGTTAGGGGCCTTTTTTTTCAAATTAGATTAAAACTCAGATTGAATGGCTTCTTTTGTATTCCACAAATTCCTTTTTGTTTCGATCAGAAATTTTACCTCTAAAAATTTGTTTCAATCTGGTGTTTTTGCTACTGGAGAATTCTGTTATCTGCTGTTCCATTGGGAATTAGTAGATTGCAGCACCGCTCAATTGCCAAGAACATGTTGCCTGATCTTGTGCTGCCAAGGGGGGCACCCGATGGTATCCCTTAGGGGTACCACTAGACCGCATATTATGGAATGCCGCCCTATTCCGATGAAGAACAGAGATACAATGTTGTTCAGCTGGATCACTATCAACAGCCTCCAACGACTGATCGACACCCCGCGCCGAACAAGCAGGAAGATGACTAGGTGAACCAAATCACTAAAGTTATTCAGGACCAGTTTGGGCTCAAACCTAAAGATCCAATGTACGCGTATCGGTGATCGTACCAGAGTGGTTAGATCGGGTGTAGCTACCGAATTGATACAAGATCCCTAACTTTACTAAGTTCTCGGGGCAGGACTCGGTCTCTACGATCAAGCACATTAGCCATTTTCTTTCCTATTATGGTGAAGCATCGACTAAGGAAGCACTCAAGGTGAGGTTCTTCCCACTGTCATTATCAGGACCAACTTTTGCCTAGTTCTCTCACTACCGATGAACTCTGTCAGAGGATGGGCAGATCTGGAGAAGAAGTTTCACAAGTATTTCTTCACCGACATACACGAGATGAAGCTTACCAACTTGACGGCAGTGAAGCATAAGAGGGACGAGTCGGTGCAATATTATGCACATAGATTCCATGATTTGAGAAGAAGGTGCTATAGCTTGAACCTTAGTAACGTGCAACTAGCTGAGTTAGCATTCTAGGGGCTCCTGAATCCAATAAAGGAAAGGTTTTCATCACAAGAATTGGAGATCCTCTCACACCTGGTACAGTGGGTATTGGCCCATGAGAGCCTATTCCAGGAGGCAAAAAAGGATAGGTATCAGAAGAAGGTGGCGTACACTCACGCATTCAATTCGGACTCCGATGAGGATAGCGGGTACGATGCGGAGGTCGGCTTGGCCAAATGGACCCGAAACAAGAAGAAAATCATGTGTCCATGGATAAAGCCAACTGATAAAGAAGAGAAGTATGATTTCGACATCAGTAAGGCTAATAGGATATTTGACCTATTGCTCAAAGAAAAGCAGATCCAGTTGCCACCTAATCACATGATACTGCCCATCGATGAATTGAAGAAGAAAAATACTGTAAGTGGAATAACTCACTATCTCACCACACTAACGAATGCAAGGTGTTTAGGCAGCAGATCTAATCGGCCGTGGAGTAAGGCAGAATCAAATTCGATGACGGGAAGAAACCAATGAACATCGACGGCCACCCTTTTTCGATCAACATGGTGCATGCACACCATGCTGATGATCGACACTCGAAGAAAAGCTGGTGAGCCAGCAGTAGCGTCACCTCCTTGAGTCTAATCGGAAAATATGAAAGAAAAACAAGAGAAATGATGGACATCGAGGACGATCATGATTACTCATGATTCAACGCACATTGGAAATGTGAGTTCTTCAGATTTTGCTGGAATGAAGGGTTGCGTTTGCCGTCAATGGACTACTGACCTGAGTGCGGTAGCGAAGGCAGGTGGCACGACGACCATGATCCGCGCACTGATAGGGCGATGTCATATAGTCAGGAGAGGTTGTCCATCCATCGGAGGTTATCACCGCTAATAACATTGATACTCGAGAAGCTTGGTCCCGTTAACACCAAGGAAAACGATCAATCGACCGATGGCTGCGTCACGTCAAGAAAGCTACAATGCTGCCCCAGTGGAATCTTCACAAAGATCCATAAGTGGAGAGTACAACGGTTGTGGCAGAGACAACTGAAGGTGCAAAGCCACAAAAATGAGACTGATCGGTCCTTAAGGATTAAGAGTGAATGGTGAGTGAAAGACAATGTCGATCACGATGATAAGAAAGATGTGGGGGATAAACATAGTTTTCTTCCTCCCTACGGAGTATCGGGCTATTCCTAAAGATGGCATCAGACATGCTGAGTCAATGGCCTAACTAATATTGACCATATAGCCGGCAGTATTCGACAAGCCAGAAGATCACGAGCATCGGCACCTGAGACCTCTTTACATCAAGGGCCTGGTCAACGGGAAGCCGATGTCTAAGATGATGATAGACGGAGGCACACCTGTCAAGTTGATACCATTTGCCACCTTCCAAAAGCTAGGGAAAGGGCCGGAGGACCTCATCAAAACCAATGTGGTACAGAGGGACTTTGGCGGCAATTCATCAAAAACAATGGGGGTGCTAAACGTAGAGTTGACGGTTGAGAGCAAGATCATGCCGACCACCTTCTTCGTCATAGAGGGAAAAAGATCATACAATTTGTTGCTAGGACGCGATTGGATTCATAAGAATTGCTGCGTTCCATCGACAATGCATCAGAGTCTCATGCAGTGGGTCGATGACCAAGTAGAAATCGTTCTCACTGATAATCGGTTAACGTAGCAATAGTCGATTTATCGATATGGGAGACAGAAAATGTCGTTTGTCTATCTGGCAGAGCTTGGGACGGTGATTTCTGTGGCGCCCCGATTTACCGAAATCAGAACATTATTGAATTTCCATAGAAAAACAATAATACAAGAGGTTCATCATGCGACAATCGTACATACGACAGTATTCATGGTACGCAGACCATATTTATTACATCAGAGTTGAAATAAAAATAGTAATAAAAGTAAATAGCATGACGAACGCCTTCTTCAGGATCTTTGCTTGACTGGGTCGCTACTCCATACCGTCTTCGTAGTAGGCATCCTCTGTGGGGTCCAACGGGTATGAGTACAAAAAGTACTCAACAAGCCACCGCAAATGCAAGTAATAATGCAAGATAATAAACAAGGAAGGGTAATGGCTAACAGTGCGGAAAAGTACATTTTCAGTTATTGCATTTAGTGTAGTCAAATTTAATCATGCGGAAAAGTAAACATGAGCATCAACAACATCATCTAACTCGAGGAGTATGTTTTACCTCCTCACACAACAGTCCTTACATGTCGAACCATCATGCACATACATATTCGAAGTAATCTAACTGTGGGATGTCACACAACCCGCCCTTGATCGTGGGCTCGGCTTTTCGAAAAGATTTAAGGCTCTGATCAGAGATGTACTACTATACCCACAAGGCACGCACTCATCCCAAACGAGATGACCCATACCACGGGAACTCGTGCCAAAACCTCAGCATGAAATGCTCTAAGCAATAACCACCCGCTCTAGGTTTCGCCGGCGCGCCGGGCCGCATCCCGGCTAACGTCGCACCCCCTTTTGCACCGCATTGGTACAAGCCACCCGTAGGTGCCGCTTGACCCATCTCCAAATGGTGGCCTCGGTTTGGAACACTCCATACCTTAGTTAGGACTTACCCATTAGACTTTTGGTTAGTACGGAAGTGTATTGCAACGGATCCCGCAGACCGGTCCTTATAGTGCCCCGGGTGCTACCGACCAATGCCCTAGCTTGCACCCGGAACCCACCATGCATACACTCACAACCATAACTCATCACCAACGGAATTCCAAGGATAAGAAGTAACGGGGATCATATAGTAGAACCATTTTACTACGACTCATTTTTATCCTATAGCGATCGTGTCAATACATTGGACACTAGCTAATATCATTAATCATATGGTGACAAGGAGGTTAGGCGAGATAGCATGGCTTGGGTTGCACATCAAGGTCGGGGGATCCTAAATAAATATATTGTAAGGGTTTCATTTGACTAATGCATGTATAACCTATGTGTTTTAGCGATAGTTTAATAAAACATGGGTTCAATATGCTCAAAAGATTGGTTTGGTGACTTGCCTTGTTCAGCGAATGGGGAGAGAGGAACTTCCGAGAAATATTCCGGCTCCTCGACGGCGTCGTAGTCTTTCCAACATAAATAAAGTAAAATAAAATAAACACAACATACCATCAAACAATATAACATCACCTAATAAGCACATAGGTTTAAGTTGGTTTGATTAAAAATAAATCAAGTTGTTAAGGTTCTGAAATTCATTTTATAAATAATTTTAAAAGAAGTTAAAATGAAGTTGTCCTTTGAAAAAGGGTTTTAAAAGTGATTGTTCTCATTTTTAAGTTCTCTAATAAATTTACAATGAAAGGTCCATAGAAAACTTAGTGGTTTGTTCATACTAACAGGAAATAAATAAATATAAGCCTTCCTGGAATTTAAATAATTAAATTTACATTTTACCCTAAGGGTATTTGAATACCTATTTAAATAAATATGAAAAGTCCAAAGTAAACCTACTGTTTTTATTGTATGAACATGTAGAGAATAATTTTACAAATTTTTTGAAATTGGAATGGTAATTTTTGAAGTTAAAATGCGCCAGATATGAATTTTACAAGTTTAAAACAGTTTCTGGAATTTATTTTAAATTTAAATCCCCACGGGTCCACGGTGAGCCAGGCCCACGGTGAACCCGCGCATTGTGCGCGTGGTCTGGCCCAATCTGGACCGTTGGATCCAGATCCAACGCGCGAGGGCGAGGCGGGACGCTTAAGTTGACGTGGACGGCTGAGATTAAAACATCGAACCGGTACACGATGGACGGCTTAGATGCGATGCGGGGTTTTAAAACTAACGGACGCGCGAGATTAAAACGTACCGCTTTGACCAGATATGACGGTGCGGATTAGATCATGCACGTGGAGCAACTAGCGCCGCTCGATCGCGATCGCACGGTCAGGATTGAATCCAACACGGCACGGGTACTCGACCCGTGCCGGTCTTCTTCTCTGACGACGGCGAGCGGGCCAGGGGCCACGGCGAGCAACGGCGGCCCTAGCTAAGCCTAGAAATGGAAAGAGGACGCTATGGCGGTCACGACGGTACCTTAGGCGAGGCGAGGGGTTGATGGAGCGCGGTCGGCGGCGAGGGTAGACGACGGAGTGGTTCGGGCTCCTCGTCGGCGATGGTGTTCCGGCGGGGTTCGATGTCAGTGGAGGGGTGGCCGAGGTCGGGTTCATCCTTGCAGTCATGATGGTGGAGAGGGCGTGGACGGAGGTGGTCCGAGGCGATGGCGAGCGGTGGCCGGAGGCGAAACAGTAGGAGTGTGCTAAAAGGCGAATTGCGGGTGCTCTATTCGTTCTCGTGGTGAGTGGGCGTGGGGGATCAAGTGCGGATGGCCAGGGGGCTTAAATAGGCATGCTGGCGAGGTTTAACGGGCGTCGCATGCAAGGAAAGCCGAGGAGGGGTTTACCTCGCCGGCGAGGGCTCGGCCATGCACGTAAATGTGATCCGGAGGCTTAAATGCGTGCCTTAACGCGCTTAAATGGCCGCGGGCCTTGGGGAATTTATTGCCGAGGTCGGTTTAACGGGAGGGGGAGCCGGCGAGCGGATCCGAGGCGAGGTCCTCGGCCGGCGGAGTTACGGGGGGGGGGGGGGTGGCGCGAGGTTGATGACGGAACTGACAGGCGAGGGCCACTAGCCAGCGGGCGCGAGCGAGCGAGTGAGGAGGCTGACGGGTAGGGTTGGGGTCGGGCGCGAGAGGGGGCGGTTGGCGCCGACAAGTGGGGTCGGGCTGTCAGCCAGAGGCGGGCGAGGGGGACGGGCTGGGCCGGCCGGGAGAGAGAGAAGGGAGGGGGAAGGCCCAAAACTGTTTCAAAACATTTCTGAATAAAATTAATTCCAAAAATAGATTAAAATCTTAAGGCTATTTCCAAGGTTGATAAAAATTTATAAAAATTCTCAAAAATATATCTTGGCCTTGGAAGTTTATACAAAAATTTTCAGCTCCTGGTTCGGTCATTAACTCTATGTTGTAGTTCAAAATGGTAAAGAAGGGTATTAAAGGTATTTTCAAAATAATAAAACCCAGGAAATTGAATTAAATAATATTTTTATTCCTTTGAAAATTTGGGGTTTTACAAACCTATCCCCCTTACAAAGTATATCGTCCTCGAGATTGGAACGTTACTCGAATAACTCGGGGTATTGGGCTTTCAGTTCGTCTTCTTTTTCCCATGTAGCTTCTTCGACGGGGTGGTTGTCCCACTGAACCTTGTAGAAGAGAACTACACGACTCCTGGTTACCCTTTCTTTGGTCTCCAAGATCTTGATGGGTTTCTCTATGTAGGTCAGGTCTTCTTGGATGTTGAGCTGTTGAAGGTCGGCTTGTTCGGCGGGCACACGAAGGCACTTCTTTAGTTGAGAGACATGAAACACATCATGAACCCCTGCCAAAGATGGAGGCAGTTCAAGTTGATATGCCACTTCTCCCTATCGTCGGAGGATCTGAAAAGGTCCGACGTAGCGGGGTGCTAGCTTGCCTTTCATGTTGAACCTTTGAGTGCCGCGGAGGGGAGTGACTCGGAGATAGACATAATCGCCCTCCTCAAAGGTTAGGTCTCTTCGACGGTTATCGGCGTAGCTCTTCTGTCGGGACTGGGCTATCTTTGAGGAGCGATGCTGAATAGCGTGGGCCTCATGGCTCCAGAAGTGATGAGTCATTGTCAATGAGAGTCAAAGAGGACAGAAGAAAAAGAGATCTGTTGTTTCATGGGCCGCGTGTGACTCAGGTACATGGGCAGCGAGCGACTGTCGGGCAGAGGAGGCTGCGAAGTCGGGCTGGCCCAATCCGGGTATATGGGCCAGGAGCAGCAGAAGACCCACTGGGTTGTTGACCAGGATTGACTCAGGTACACGGGCGGTAAGCGATTGCTGGGCTGAGAAGAGCTGCGGAATCGGGCCGGCCCAATCCGGGTACCTGGTGCAAAGTCGGTGGAGGCTTTGTCAGTTTCTGCGCAAAACTAACAACCGTTGATCTTGTATCCGACTGTCCAGAAGAGAAGCCGTAGTCGCTACGAAAGTTTAGCTTCCGGATAAGTCATCTGTATCTCTGGGCCCACAGTCAGTCAGTTGTGTCTGTAAAAATACCTAAGGGCAGTTGAGTCATTTCCTTTATTTAGCGTCTGTAAAAACCCTTCCAGAATTTACTTTTCAATCATTTGGGTCATTTTGTTCCTGCGTGTTTGCTTCTCTCCTTCTGTGCGCCGCCAGGCTTCCTCTCACGCCATTACTGCATCTTTGATGTTCATCTTATTGCTATGAAGTTTTTATTCCCTGTTGATTTCATTCGGTGTGCAGTGTTTGCTTTGAGGAGTAAATGCTTCGGTTTACATGCACAGCCTGATTTTATCTGGGAACAGAAGCTTCTCTGTTGCATCGTTTTTGTTCTTTTGTGAGTACTAGTTCTTGTGCACTGTTGCAAGTAGTACTACTACACTGTAGCAACTGTACACTAGTACTCAGGCTTTGCTTTTTCTGCGTAGCTTTTTGATCGAGGCAGACAAGACTGAATACCTTTTCTGGCTGTTTCTAGCGAAGCCCCTTCTCTATGTTCGAAGTCCCTCAGCTCCGTGAGGCAGGCTTCGATCTAACATTTTCGAGGGCTTCGTTTTTCAATTTCACTCTGTGCTGTTAACTTCGAAGTATGGTTTTGTGCTGTCTGTTGGCTTAACACACTTCGACAACCTTTGCGAAGGTATTCTCTGTTTTGAGCTGTTCGAAGTTGATACTTTGATAGACTTCGCTCGGAGTTTGCAGCAGTCTGTTTCGAAGGTCTAAATGTGCTAGTTCGAAGGTTGGTTTCTTTTTCGAAGGTAGAGTGTAGGCTTCGAATTTGGTTTCTCTGTTGTGTGACAGGCTTCGCTACTCCTTCGAAGGTTGTCTTTCGGTGTGTAGTATTCGAAGCTCTATTTGAAGGTAGTAATTCGAATTACTCTGTTCGAAGCAAGCTTCGTTACCCTCGAACGTTGCTTCGAAGCATACTTCGCTCTTTCCACTTAAGCTAGGCTAGACCAATTCAACCTTCGGCTCGTATCTGTCAACCTTCAACACTTCTTCGTCAACCATCTCCGAAGTAGGCTTTGACCAGCGAAGTAGGCTTCGATCACCGAAGCAGACCTCGACCGGCGAAGCAGGCTTCGCCAAGATCCGAACAGGAGACAGATTTAAACAGTAACTTCTCTTCTCATTCATAGTGCACTTAGACAGTTTTTCTGAGAAGTTTATCTAGCCTAGTCTCGTGTACTCTGTTTATCTGTCTATTAGCACTGCATTGGCATTTCTCTGTTTATCAACAGTTGCTTCTAGACTAGATACTTTTAGACTTAGGCTATCTGTCATTCTTTGCTGCTTAGTCTTTTGAGGTGCGTTGGGTGTTGGGAGCAGGCCATTGATTCGAAAGAATTTTAGGCGCCAATTCACCCCCCCTCTGGTCGCTACTTTCGGTCCTACAATCTTTAAACCGGTCCCTTATGATCTTGACCTTCTCTTCGGCTTCTCTTAAGATATCTGTCCAACAGTTGTGATTCTCCGGTTTGATCCCAGAGCAACGGCGTTCTGCACTTACGTCCGTAGAGTGCTTCGAACGGGGACATTTGCATGCTGGCTTGATAGCTGTTGTTGTAGGAGAACTCTGCATAGGGTAAGTTCTTGTCCCACATTCCGCCAAAGTCTAGAGCGCAAGCTCTAAGCATATCCTCCAATATCTGGTTGACCCTTTCAGTTTGACCGTCGGTCTGTGGATGATAGGCGGTGCTAAAATTCAGTCTGGTGCCGAGTTCCTCTTGAAGGTTCTTTCAAAACTTGGAGGTAAACTGACACCCACGGTCAGATACAATCTTCTTAGGAACTCCGTGAAGGCACACGATCCGGGTCATATACAACTCGACCAACTTGGCGACTGTGTAAGTTGTCTTGACCGGGATGAAGTGGGCTACCTTGGTGAGTCGATCGACGATCACCCAGATAGAATCGTGACCAGCTTGGGTTCTGGGCAGTCCCGTGATGAAGTCCATTCCTATTTCTTCCCACTTCCATTTAGGGACTTTGAGGGGTTGAAGAAGTCCGGCAAGTCTTTGATGCTCTGCCTTGACTCGCCGGCATGTGTCGCACTTGGCCACATACTCAACTATTTCCCTCTTCATGCTGACCCACCAATATTTTTCCTTCAGATCTTGATACATCTTGGTACTCCCAGGATGTATGGAGTATAGAGTATCGTGGGCTTCTTGAAGGATGAGGGCCTTCAGCTCAGGCTTGTCGGGTGCGCATATCCGGTTCCGAACCAGATGGTACCATGCCCATCCTCGGAAAATCCAGGGGCTTTACCCTTCCGCATGTTCTGTTGGATCTCCAAGATGTCCGGTCTTCCTTCTGCTTTTCTCGGATCTGGTCTATCAAGACAGGCCGAGACTCCAAGACAGTGAGGTACGCTCGGGTGGTGATCCCTAAATTCAGCCTTTCCATCTCCTTGTAAAGTAAAGGAGCCTGTCCTGAACCATGATGGCGTTGCTGTACCCCTTTTCGACTACGGGCGTCTGCCACCACATTTGCCTTGCCTGGATGATAATGGATGCCCAAGTCGTAATCCTTGATCATTTCCATCCATCTCCTTTGTCTGAGGTTTAGATCTGGCTGGGTGAATATATACTTGAGGCTCTTGTGGTCGGTGAAGACCTCACACCGATTCCCCACAAGGTAATGTCTCCATATCTTCAAGGCATGAACCACGGCTGCTAACTCCAGGTCGTGGGTTGGGTAGTTAAGCTCATGCGGTCGTAGCTGTCGGGAGGCGTAGGATACCACCTTCCCTTCTTGCATTAAGACGCATCCCAATCCTTGACGAGAGGCATCATAGTAGACGTGGAAGTCTTTCCGGATGTCTGGCAGAGTCAGAATAGGGGATGACACGAGCTTCTTCTTGAGGGTCTGGAGCTTTCTTCACAATCTGGGGTCCATTCAAATTTTACTTCCTTTTGCAACAGCCTGGTCATAGGTTTGGCGATCTCGAGAAATTTTCGATGAACCGGCGATAGTATCCGGCCAATCCGAGAAAGCTCCGGATCTCGTCACGGTAGTGGGTTGCAGCCAGTTGGTCACTGCTTCAACGGTGGTTGGGTCCACCGCTATTCCTCCGGCAGATATGACATGGCCTAGGAATTTCACCTCAGACGACCCAAAATTCACACTTGCTGTATTTGGCGTACAACTGCTGTTCCCTTAGCTTTCCGAGGGTCAGGCGGAGGTGAGTCTCGTGCTCTTCCTTGGTCTTGGAGTAAACGAGGATATCGTCGATGAATACCACGATGAACTTATCCAAGA